>CM053770.1:171057260-171203476 GCA_028658325.1 Potorous gilbertii
ATAGAAAGAGAAATTCCATTTAAAGCTAGGGTAGACACTGTAAAATATTTGGGAGTGTACCTGCCAAAACAAATCCAGGGACTATATGAACACAATTACAAAACACTTCGCACAAATGAAGTCTAAGTAAGTGGAAAAACATCAGTTGCTCATGAGTAGGTCGAGCTAATATAATAAAAATGACAATTCTACTTAAATTAATTTACTTATTCAGTGTCGTATCAAACAGTCAGTTAATTATTTTCTAGAGCTAGAAAAAATATCAAAATTCATCTGGAAGAACAAAAGGTCCAGAATATCAAGGGAACTAACGAAAAGAAATGCCAGGGAAGGTGGCCTAGCTCTACCAGATCTCAAATTGTATTATAAAGCAGCAATTATCAAAACCACTTGGTACTGGCTAAGAAACAGAAGGGTAGACCAGTGGAACAACGTTTGGTATTCAAGACACAGCAGTCAATGAATATAGCAATCTACTGTTTGATAAACCCAAGCACCCAAGCTTCTGGGATAAGAAATTACTGTCTGACAAAAATTGCCAAGAAAACTGTATAACAGTGTGGCGGAAACATAGACCAATGCCTGACACCATACACAAGAGTAAAGTCCAAATGGGTACATGATCTAGGTATAAAGATTGATACTATAAACAAATTAATGGAACAAGGAATAGTGTATTTATCAGATTTATGAAGAATTTTTGACTAAACAAGAGATAGAAAGCATTATGAAGTGCAAAATGGATAATTCTGATTACATTAACCTGAAAGGTTTTTGCACAACCAAACCCAATGCAACCAAAGTTAGGGGGGAAGCAGAAAACTGTGAAAGAATTTTTACAACTAATGTCTGTGATAAAGGCTTCATTTCTAAAACATAGAGAGAACGGAGTCAAGCATACAAGAATACAAATCATTCCCCAATTGATAAATGGTCAAAGAATACGAACAGGCAGTTTTCAGAGGAAGAAATTAAAGCTCTCTACAATCATATGAAAAAATGCTCTAAATCACTATTGATTAGAGAGTTGCAAATCAAAACAACTCTGAGATACCACATCACGCCTGTCAAATTGGGTAACATTAAGAAAGCAGGAAGATGATAAATGTTGGAGTGAGAGTTGAAACACTAATTCATTGTTGGTGGAGCTGTGAGCTAATCCAACCTTTCTGGAGAGTAATTTGGCACTATGCCCCAAGGGCTACAAAAATGTGCATACCCTTTGACCCAGTAATATCTCTTCTAGAACTGTACTCCCAAGAGATCATAAAAATGGGAAAGGGTCCCAGTTGTACAAAAATATTTATAGCAGCTCTTTTTGTGGTGGCCAAAAAGTGGAAATCAAGGTGATGCCCATCAATTGGGGAATGGCTGAATAAATTGTGGTATATGAATGTAAGGGAATACTATTGTGCTATAAGAAATGATGAACAGGAAAGACTTACATGAACTGATGCTGAATGAAAGGAACAGAACCAGAACTCTGTACACAGCAACAACCACAATGTGCGAGGAATTTTTATGACAGACTTAGTACTTCATTGCAATGCAAGGACTTAAATAATTCCCAATGTTCTCTTAAGGCAAAATGCCTTCCACACCCAGGGAAAGAACTATGGAATTCGATCGCAGAATGAAGTAGATCATTTCCTTTTGTATTATGTTTTTGTTTGTTTTATGATTTCTCCCATTCATTTTAATTCTACTATGCAACATGACTAAAGTGGAAGTGCATTTAATAGGAATGTATGCGTAGAATCTATATAAAACTGTGTGCTGTCTCAGGGAAAGAATGGGGAGATGGGGGCATAGGAGGGGAAAAATCTAAGATATATGGAAGTGATTGTAGAACACTGAAAACAAATAAAATTAAATTAAAAGCGGAAGAAAAAAATTTACACAATAACTTTGTATAACTGGAGGGCAAGTTGTGCATGGTAGATTTGCAGTTTCATATGCAATTGTCATTTTTTATTGTACTATGTTATAGAAATGTTTGTTTTGTTCCATGAATTGAAAATAAAATCAATTTTTTAAAAAACAAAAAAGTGTATATTTAAAATCAAGAGCTGAGCATTGTTTATAAAGAACAAATGAAGCTTTTCAGTATAAAAAGTGGTAAAGCAAAGATGCTCCTCTATTATTTGCCAGAGTTCTAAAAATAATAGCCATAGCAATGAGACAAAAGAATATATTAAAGGTAATGAAGAGGTTTGGGAATGCTAACACAGTTTAGGGGTGCTAGGATCCCAAGAATGCAAGGCAAAATTACCTGGAACAAATTTACACACTCAAGTCATCTTTCAGTCAAGTGGGAGTTTACTGTGACACCAATAGTAGTGCGTGAAGTTCCTTTGGGAAACTTGCAAATTAATGGGGGTAAATCTAAAGCTTATATAGAAAAGGGGCAAGGAAAGGAATAATTAGGTAATGCAAGGGGTCCAGGTGTCTTGGAAGCAGGCATCAGTGATCTAGGGAAGTTAAAATGCAGGGAGTTTTGCAAAGATAATTTTGTTGATACCATATATTGAGAGAGAAAAAAGTTTTTTGTGTACTTGCCAAAGGCAAGGATCCTGTAGATCTTGAGCCAAGAGTCGTGTGGCCAGCCACAGATAAAAAATCCTTGGGCCAGGCATCCCTTGTCTGTTCTGATACAGAAAATGTGTTCTGCAACATGAGAAAATTTTTTCACAGGGTAAGGGCCTTCAGAGAGATTGGGAGCCCTCCAGAGACATGATTTTGGAGCTGGGGTCTGAGTACCCATAAAAAATAAAACATTATCTTTATATGAAAATGACATGATGGTATACTTGGAATGTATATAAAATGACATGGTATACTTGGAAAAACTCAGAGAATCAGGAAAGCAACTGAAGTGATTAACAGTTTTGGCAAGGGAACAGAACACACAAAAAAAACACTCCACAAAATTATCAACATTTTATACAATACTAACAAAAAAAAATTCCACTCAAAATAAAAGTGTTCCTTAAAAGAAATTTTTTTAAAAAATAAGATACCTGGATGAAAAAAAGGACGGATGAAGAGGGAATAGCACTTCCAGGCCTCAAACTGTATTATAAAGGAGCAATCAAGAGAATCATCCATGCTGGTTTTAAAAAAGGCAGATGGAATAGACTGGACAAGCAGAATAAGAAATAACTGAATTCAGTAACTTAGTATTTGATAAAGTAGAAAACATAAATTACCCTAGGAAAAACTCCTTATTTAAAAAAAACTACTAGGAAAACTACAAAGAAGTCTGGTAGCAATGAGGCTTAAATCAACACCTTATACATACACACACATACATACATACACACACACACATATAAATTTGACAATAAATTCAGAATGATATATAATTTCAATATTAAAGACTGTAACCTTTAAAAATTGTTATACCCCTCACATCTATGGAGTAGGAGACACTGGGAATTCAAAAGGATAATACAGTTAACTTTAATTACATGACAATGAAAAGCTTCAGAAGAGACAACATTAATGCATCAAGGACAAGAAAGGGAACAACTGAACAGGAAAAAATCTTTCTATCAAATTGCTTTAATGATTTGGTATTGGCTCATGTGAAATTTAGATAAACTGAGACACATTCAATTTATTCAAGGCTAGCAGTTACCAATAAAAGAGATCTCTCAGCTCCCCAGCAAGATAAAAGACCCCAAATCAGGGCAGATATCTTTTTACAAACGAAAGGAGAAACATCTAAAAAGAAAAAAGTAAAGGACAGCATCATAAATGGGAAAAATAATGATGGATTACAAAGCTTGTAGTATCCTAGGCATGAGGAACAATATGACTGGCTGGAAATTGGGAACGAGGGGAGAACAATAATCCATCATCCTGTTGCTAAGAAATGCTTACTGTTTTGAGAACACCTGCAAGGACAGTTTAGATAGTGGACGACTACCTTGGATAACAGATCAGACTCCCTGGTGTCCACCAGCATCCTTCAAGAATAACAGACTTCCAAAATTAAAGCTATCTATAGGCATATAGATAGAAAAAATGCTCTAAATCACTATTGATTAGAGAAATGCAAATTGAAATAATTCTGAGATACCACATCACACCTATCAGATTGGCTAATATGACAGAGAAGGAAGACAAATGTTGGAGAAAATGAGGAAAAACTGGAACATTAGTAATGCATTGTTGGTGGAGTTGTGAACTTATCCAACCATTCTAGAAAGCAAAACAACTATCCCTTTGATCCAGCAACACCACTATGAGGTCTGCATCTCATAGAGTTCATAAATAAGAAGAAAAGACCTATGTGAACAAAAATATTTATAGCAGCTCTTTTTGTGGTGGCAAAGAAATGGAAATTGAAGGTATGCCCACCAATTGGGGAATGACTGAAAAAATTGTGATTCATGAATGTAATGGAATACTATTGTTTTATTAGAAATGAGCAGCAAGTAGATTTCATAAAAAACCTGGAAAGACTTACATGAACTGATGCCAAGTGAAGTGAGCAGAACCAGAACACTGTATACAGTAACAGAAACACTGTATATGATTAACAACCATGATAGATTTAGCTCTTCTCAGCAATGCAATGGTCCAAGATAATTCCAAGGGACTCGTGATGCTGACCACATCCAGAAAAAGAACTATGGGATGCAGATTGGAGCACACTATTTTCACTTTTTTGTTGTTTTTTTCTTTCTTGTAGTTTTTCCCTTTTGTTCTCAGTCTACTTTCACAACATGACTAAACCTACAGCAGATTGCTTGCTGTCTTAGTGAGAGAAGAGTAAAGGGAGGAAGGGAGAAAAATTTGGAGCTCAAAATCTTATAAAGATGAATGTTGAAAACTATCTTTACATGTACTTGGAGGAAAAAAATCAAATATTATTAAGTAAAAAAAAAAAGATTAACAGACTTCCTTGAGGCAAGAATAGAACATTGATTAGCACAAGAATTGAACTTCTAAACTTAACTCAGAGACAATGAGAGATTTACAGGAAAACTGAATTTCCAAACTTAACTCTGCACACAACTTACACAATTACAAAAATGTCAGCACTGATATAGAAGAAAATCCATAACAAAATAGAATCAATTACAAATATGGAGAGCATATAAATTTGATCATCTCACTATCTAAGATATATAAACAATGAATAAACATGTATAAGACTAGCAGCCGTTCCCCAGTAGGAAAGTGGTCAAAGGATATGAACAACTCTCAAAAGAACTGCAAGGTTATCACAACCCAATTGAAAAAATGTTTCAAATTACTAATGATATGAGAAATGCAAATCAGAATAACCCTAAAGTTTTAACTCATACCTTGTAAAATAGCAGAAATGACAGAAAAAATGGCAACAATGTCACAGAGATTAGGGAATATTAGGCACTCTAATATTTATTGGAGGAGCTGTAAACAATCTGTAAAAACATTTTGAAGAGCGAATTGCAATTATGCAAATAAAGTGACTAAAATATCAGCACATTTTGAATCAGCAACTCTATTATAGGAAACTACACAGGCATATCTCCTTTTATGGCATTTCACTTCACTGCACTTCACTTCATTGTGCTTGACAAATATTGAGTACAAATTGAAGGTCTGTGGTAATTCCATATTGAGTAAATTTATTGGTGCCATTTTCCCAACCAGATGTGTTCACGTATGGTATCCCTGTGTCATATTTTGTTAATTCTAACAATATTTCAAACTTTTTCATTATTATCATATCTTTATGGTTATCTGTGATCAGTGATGTTACTGTTGTAATTGTTTTGGGGTGCCACGAACCATACCCACATATGATGGTGAACTCAATTCACAAAGGTTGTTTGTGTTCTGACTGCTCCACTGACTGGCCATCCCCAGTCTCTCTCCCTCTCCTCTGGCCTCCTTATTCCCTGAAAGACTACAATATTACAATTAGGTCAATTAATAACCTACAAGGGCCTCTACATGTTCAAGTGAAAGGAAGAGTCAATAGAGGCAGAAAACTTCATTGGTGTCTAATTTTAAGAAATTGCCCCAGCCACCTCAACCTTCGCAACCACCACCCTTATCAGTCAGCAGCCATCAACAAGGAGGCAAGACCCTTCACCAGCAAAAAAGATTACAATTTGGTGAAGGCTCAGATGATCATTAGCATTTTTTTTTTAGCAATTTTAAAATATTTTTAAACCAAAGCATGCACATTTTTAAGGCATAATACTGCACATTAGTAGACTACAGTATAATGTAGACATTGCTTTTAAAATAAACTGCAGCTGGGTGTCTGATAAACACAATAAATAAGAAATTACTTTGCAGAGGGAGGGGGACACTCCCTTTTCTGACAAGAATTTCTAAGAAATTTAGAAAGCAGCTTGGCAAAAACTAGATCTAGATCAACCTCTTATACCAGGAGCCGGGAACCTGCAGCCTTGATGCAACATGTGGCCCTCTAGGTCCTCAAGTGCAGCCCTTTAACTGAATCCAAACTTCACAGAACAAATTCCCTTAATAAAAGGATTTATCAGACTTATACTATATACCAAAAATTAGTTTAAAACTGATAAAATGAATATAAATGGTCATGCCGTTAAATTTTAAGAGAATGAAATCATATTATCCTGCACAACATGACTACAGTGGGAGTGATCAACTTACAACAGAAAATGTTACAAATGTAACAAAATGTTACCTCCTTTCCCTAGTTTACCTTAAATGCTTTTCCCCCCTTCCTTTTTAAAGTCTTTATTAAAAGGAATCCTAAAACACAGGGAGAGAAATGAAGGTGAATAAAAATATCAGTGTAATCCTAGCTCTTGTAGCCTCTTCTACAAAAGCTCTAACTACTATTACTGTTATAAAAGACACAGGATCTTCATATAATGGCAGGTCTATATTGCACTCTGGTATTAGTTGACTGTGATGACTGACAAGAAATGGAGTGATGTACAACTACAGTTTCATGGTCACGCTATGAACAGACTGAGAGAGTACATCATGAGAAATTTCACAGCTAAGAGAAACTGTAAGAAGACAGAGAAAAGAGAATGAAGAGACCTTTTTATTTATGGAACTCTCTATCTTGCAAAGAGAATTCTTAGGAAAAGACTTTAATTGATATCCTTAAAGAAAGGCCTGTGTTTTTAGAAGTGAAGACATCTGCACTTAAAACGGTTTGAAGTGATTCTAGCTGTGATGTTCTCACAGCTAAAACATTGTAAATATTTACCTGTCTGTGTTATGATGGCAACAGTAACAAATTGTACATAGCCAGTAATTAATTGAGCAGATTAGAAGTTCTCATATATAAAGATATGAGCCACCACTTACAGAAAGAGGTTTCTCTAGCTTATTAAAATATTCAATTAAACTGGGGTAAAGGATCAGAGCTTAAATGATTAATGAGAGATGATGCAATTTAGTAACTAATGGGGAAACATTTAAATATGATTCTGGACAGGACTATGTAAGCTACAAGTGAGTAGTAAATCCCAAAAAATTCAGCTATGTAAAATATGTAAAAATAAATGTGATATTTCATGTATTAATGTAAATAACTACAAGGCAATTTTAACCAACTGTATTGGTATTTAATATCAATTATATAATAAATCACTGTTATGAGACTGTAGCATTTGGAAAGAGAGCTGGCTCCAGAATCTAGTAGACCTGAGTTTCAGTCTCACCTCTGACAAAAACTGGCTGTGTAACCTTGGGCAAGTCACTAACCTTCTCTGGCCCTCAGTATCATATCTAAAAAGAAATGGTTGGAATACATTACCCTTATAGATCTAAATACATGGTCTAAGAAATAGAGGCATCAATTATAGACTTTTTCAAGAAGTCACTGGTTTTCACAAAGGTTATTTTTTTTCCTCTTTTCTCATAGCTCCTCCCAATTCAATGACTAGTTCATGAATATATTCATCAGGTATACTGAGAGAAATAAACTCCATTAAGTGTAAGATAAATCCTTCTTGTTCTTAAACTATTTATGTTGACACATTATATGCCGGATTCTTTGTCTTCTTGCTAAGTTCATATTTCTGCTATAAACACAGAGCTTTAAAACTGACGGAAAGTTTCTGGTTAGCAGTGGCCTTTTGCAGTCAGGAAACAGTTCCAAAATAGTTCCCTATGATACTATGTAACTATTTAAAATATTTAAATATAGACTATAAAACGGAAGGGTACTTAAAATCCCAAATTTAGAAAACAATGGTAAACAATAAAATTTACTGAAACCTGAAGATGACTTATTCCTTGTAGTTTCACAGAATTATTAATACAAGTTTAATTATTTACATGTTCTTGTGGTTCAATTATTTCTGATTCTTTATGACCCTGGTTGGTATTTTCTTGACAAAGATACTTAAGTGGTTTATCATTTCCTTCTTCAGTTCATTTTACAAATAAAAAAACTGAGTCAAACAGGTTTGAGTAACTTGTCCAGGATCAACACATCTACTAAGTGATCTGAGGTCAGATTTAAACTTACAAAGATGAATCTTCCTGATTCCAAGCCCAGCATGCTATCCTCTGCACCATCTAGCTGTCTCAATTACTATGTTTCTCACTCTATATATGAAAAATTCAACTTTTTTTGTATTTAACCAAACCTGGGATTGTATTTTTGTAGGGAACACGAGTTCCTTACAAAAGGAAGGAGGAAACTCCCTCCCATCAATATAACTTTGCAAATGTTAGAATACTTAGAGAGCAGCACAGAAAAGTTAAGGACATGCCCAGGGTCATATAGTTAAGCCAGCATGTCAAAAGAGGAACTTGGAAATCAGATTTTCTTGATCCCAAAGTCAGTTTGCTGTGCACTTCACGATGCTGTCACATTGACTGAACATTAGGACCACTAATTCTCTAATATAGAGTTGAAAGAACAGTGTTTAAAAACCAGGAGGCAAGGTTTCTTATTCATGGTTCTACCATTACATGATCTTTTTAGCAAGTCATTTATCTCTCTGAGCTTGTTTCCTTATGAGTAAAATGAAGGAACTTGCACAACTAACCTCTAAGATCCGTTTCCAGTCAAACTCTACAATTTGGTCTACATGCTGTTTAAAAATCCCTTTGCAGATTAGAGGGGGAAATCGGTTAACAGTAACTGCAGTTACCATTCTGAAGCAATATTGTCTTTGTATTTTCTCTGTATCAAATCCAAGTATCTCCAAAAATTCTCACTTTGTCTCCTCCTCTCTAATCTCATTGCCACCACTCCTGGTCAGGGCCCACACCACCCCTCCCAACTGGTCACACTCTTTAAGTTTCCTCTTCCACATGGCTGTCAAAATAATTTTCCTAAAGCACAAATCTGACCTACCTCCTAGATCAAATTCCAGTGTCTCCTCCCAATCATTTCCAGGATCACATACAAACTTCCATGTCTGTCACTTAAAGCCCTGCACAACCTGGCCCCAGCATACCTATTTCAGTCTTATCACTATTGTCTCTTCCACAGAACACTCCATTTCCAATCTCCATGAGTTTGCCCTTTTTGTTTTCCAAGTTCATGTGTCCCCTTCCATATAAAGCCTTTCCTTATCTTCTCTCCCCCTCAAAAAAAAATTACCTATTTCCTTCCCTATATATTATATATGTATTATATATATAATATATATGTTGTCTCCACCATATAATATCAGTCAACAAGAATTAACTGCTAGCATTAATGTAAGCTCCTTGAAGACAGAGAATACTTCATTTTTGTCTATCCTGCTTCATAGGCACAGCGCCTGGCACAAAATAAATTCTGGGAGATCGGTACATACCAAGCAAACTCAAAGTACCTTAGGAAGAGAGAAGTAACAAAGAAGAAGATCTCCTACAAGCTGTGGCTCTTAAGCTGACTCTTGATTGAGGTAAATCAAATCACTTCATGAAAATGGCGGAAAACCAAAATTTCTCTCTATATACTCCATAAATAAACACACACACACACACAAATATAAATATACTCTCATGGACTGTTATTAGGAAATGAAAACATGTAGGTATCTTCTCAGGGCTTCAGTTTACAACAGAAACCAACATATGATTCTACTTCATCCCTTATTCCAGGAAAGTGCTAGGGAAAAACAAAGCGAAACAAAACAGAGACCTTTAATCTTTCCCCTCTCCACAATTCACTAACGCAAATTAGGGAATAGGAGTTTCAATACTTTAAAGCATTTGCTGCCACAATTCTGTAAGCAGGCCCATTTTCACCGGGGGGAAGAACATTTATGGCAGGGAAGTGTTTTATCAAAGAAGGTAAAAACCACGCCCTACAGAGGGGAACCCGGGTGATCCTCGCCAGCACCACAAGAGGTGGGCAATGGGGAGAGTGTGATGGGGTGGGGCGGGTGGAGGGGAGAGCCAGCGTGGGGGTGGGGATGGGGGACGGTGCCCCGTGCGCGTGCGCGTAATGGCTAAGCTTTTCAAGAATCCCGGAAGGTGAAGCTCGGCTGAAACCTAAAGCCCTCTCATCTCACGTGCTGCTGCCCTGATCCATAATTCGCTTGGCCGCCCACGGTAAGCCCGAGAGGTGAGAAAAGGCCAACCAAGCACCGAGACTACCGAGCCAACTCAGGCACCGACCCTGAGCTCCTGGGCGGCTTCCCCTTCCCCGCGCCCCGCTTGTCCCTCAGCTGCCCTTGGAAACCGAGGGCCCTCCCCGGGGCACCTTCCCCGCTTCTTGCACACCACCGGAGCTCCCCCGACGGGCGCCGCGCCCCAACCGAGGCGACTCCGCCTACCACGATCCCTCCCAGTCCCCAGGGAGGCCCGAACCACCGGAGGAAAGAGGAGCTGCGGGGTGCAAAAGGCCGGGCCCTCCAGCTCCACCCAAGCCCACCCGGCCCCGCCTCGCCTAGCGCTGCCCCGCGGCCTAGGGGCGGCCTAGGGGCCGTGGAGCGGCCCCGGAGCTCAGGCCCCAGCACTCACCTGGGTTCCAACGACGACGATCTGGGGTAGCTGGATGATGTCGGCGCCCACGGTGTTAAAAACGTCCTGGAGCTTGTTGATAACTGGAATCAGCGCCTCCATGGCTCTTGGAACGCAAGGCCCCAGACCCAGCGGGCAGAAGCAATGAATGAGGCCTGGCCTGGGGTTCACCTCCACCTTCCAGTCGCTTTCCTCCTCCCCCTCTAGAGCCAGCACCCATTGGACTCGGTCCGCCCCTTTACTTAGTCCCTCCCAGCAAGCCGTGCGCCAAAAAGGGGTGTGGACAAGGACCGGAGAAGAGAGTCACAAAGGCTGACGGGAATAGTAGTTCTGGGAGAAAGAAAGGGTGGGTGGGGAGAAACTACTTTTGGTGCTTTTACAACTTTACCTGCTGTGGTAACAAATCAGAATTACAGCTTCTCGGGGTTAAGCGCTGGGAGATCCGTTTTCAGCTCGAGGAAACTGATCAGCATTTCATTACCTTTAATTTGCTAATGAAGACTACTTCAAATTGTTTTAGAGGTTGAGGACGTATATATATACACGTGTGTGTGTGTGTGTGTGTGTGTGTGTATATATATATATATATGCGTATATGTGTATACATTATGACTTATGTATTGTGTATACACATGTTTATACACACGTATATATATTTATATGTAATACATATTTATGTTACTCCTTTAAGGAGGGTGCCCCCTGAACTTCTCGGGATAAAACATACGCCATTGGAGCATCATGCTGCCGATTTGGACTCCTCTGCCTCCTGCCTGAGACCCCCATTCGGCACAGAACTGAGATACTTCATAGCTTTAGGACGCCAATTAATTTTGTTGGTTTCTTGGGGCTGCAGAGAGTCCTTGTTTCAAAAAAAAAATGATCATTGAGTCAGGAAGAACCTAGTCAGTTACAGGGAGAGGGAATTTCTGCTCTAGGTCTGTCCTGTACAGCTGTCACCATGGGAAAAGAAAAAAAAATATGCAGAATTTGGAAACAGGACATAGGTTCTAATCCCAGTTCTGCCACTTCATAGCTGTGCCAATCACTTCAGCTCTTTTAGCCTCATTTTCCTTATCTGTAACAGGAAGGCTTATGACTCTAAATATATAATCCTATACGCTTAAAACGTGTGTCTAGAAATTCTAGTGAAGAGAAAGGAGAGAGATTCTTTTTCCCTTCTGCTGGATGTACTTTCGCCACACCCCAGGGCTCTCGCTGACTACCTGATTCTTAGCCCGAGTTTAAGCCTCAGACCCTGGCTGCCTTTTCTCAATTGTGTCTCATTCCCTGCATAAAGCTATTCAAGCAGCAATCCTGAGATAGATGTTTCCTTCTTTGGAGGCAGCCTGATAATTCTGAGGGGTAAAGAGTTCCTGAGTCCCTCATTTGGAGCCAGCTACAATCACTCAGTAATCATTTATTAAGGACTTCATGTATACCAGACACTAGGCTAAGTCCCGGACCACTTAAAAAAGGGGACAAAAAGAGGAAAATGACAATCCCTGACTTCAGGGAATTTACAGTCTAATAGGGAACACAATATGCAAACAAATATATAGAGAAAAAATAGGAAATAATTAACAAAGGAAAGGCATTAGGAGTTCAGAGAATTAGGAAAGGCTTCCTGTAAAAGATGGGATTTTAGTTGAGATTTAAAGGAAACCAGGAAAGTCAGTAGGCAGTTTTGAAGAGGGAAAACATTCTACACGTGGAGGACAGCCAGAGAAAATGCCCTTAACCAAGAGATGTGCCTTATTTTTGGAAGAGCCAGGAGGCCAGTATCACTGGATCAAAGAGTACATGGCAGTGCAATGAAAAAGTCCTTTTTAAAAAAATTGTAAGTATAATTCTTAGCTTTGCCCAGTAAATAATTTTTAGTTTGTAAGCCTTTTGTCTTCTGGAATACTACATTGTAAAATCTCATTTTATTTGTAGCGTTAGCTGCCAAATCTTATGTGATCCTGATTGTGGCTTGCAAGTAGTTGAACTCTTTCTGGATAGTTGCACTGGAATGGAAGTATAGTTAGAGATGAGAGAGAAAAGCATTGATTTTTAGAGCTAAAATCATGTCAGTTCAAATTGTCTCTATATAATTCTTTCCTTCCTTCTTTCCTTCCTTCCTTCCTTCTTTCCTCCCTTCATTCTTTCCATCTCTCATTCCTGTATGTATAGAGATATGCATCTCTCTATATATGTGCACATATGTGTGTATATTTAAAGAAAGGCATGTATGTTCCAAGGCATATATAGGAATATACATGTACATAATTCCTATGTGTAGGAATATGTATGTATGTATTCATGTATGTGTTTTTGGACATGACCAATTGTATAATAGGAGTTTCATTTTTCATTCGTTTGCAATTGGAAGGATTTTTGCTAATTGAAAAAAATAAAATTTTGCTTGGAAAAAAAAAGAAGTTTCTCCCTCAAGTCTCGAAATATACTTCAATTCTCCATGCAAACATTCAGAAAGAAAGAGTTCAAATACCACCAAGAGTGTGTGTGTGTGTGTGTGTGTGTGTGTGTACCAACACACATATACACATACATATATACACATAGAAATACATATATACTACCTACATACATATGTGTATGCATGGAGAGAGATACAGAGAGAGAGAGAGAGAGAGAGAGAGAGAGAGGTGAAGAAATGCTAAAAGGAAGTATCTGATTAAAATCATCTTGTAAGGGTCAGAGAAAAAATAGAAGAGTAATAGTGCCTTCCTTGGATACAAAAGCAGCTATTACCTCACCAGGCAACAACTATATATATATATATATATATATATATACACACATACATACATACACACATGTATTTACTCACACACATAGAGAGATGTGAAAGAATGCAGTGAGATTTTTAAGATAAAATGTATATTAAATTACACATGTATAAATCAAATAATATATATAATAATGTATGTCTACGTCAAATGATAGATTGCATATTTCATCAATACTCCTCTGGAATTGTGGCTGAGTTCTAAAGAGTTCTAAAGTCTTTTAAAGTTGTCTTTACAATATTGTTGTCATAAAAGTTTTTCCAGTTCTGCTTGCTTCATTTTGCATCAGTTCAGATAAGTCTTCAGAGGTTTCTCTGAAACTATCACTGTTTTACAACACAATAATATTACACTACATTTATATACTATAATCTGCCATTCCCAAATTGATGGACACACTCTGAGAATCAAATTCTTTGCCACCTAGACAAGTGCTATAAATATTTTTGTACGTCCTTAGTTTGTCTTGCCTAAGACTAAATACCTCCCTTAGTATGCTATTCCTCAAATTCCTCCTTCTTCCTCCCCTTTCCCACTTCTGTCCCTATTGCATTTCTCTACTCAACTGTATGTACATTCTTCCCTCCTTTGACTAGTTCACATGGAAATGGAGTATGAGTGTTAGCTGTTCCTCTCAATCCTTCTTCCTTGTTTGAAACAGACTTTTAATTGCAAACCCTGATTTGAGATAATTTTCCCAAGCTTTCCTTTCATTCTGCCCTCCCATTGTGTAATTCTCTTCTCCCTTTCCATTCTTTTCAAGACATCAGGATCAGAGAAAATGTCTAATCTTCCATCTTTGTTATACATTCTAGCTCACATTACTTTCATTTTCAAATACTTGATAAGTTATTCTTGGCCATCAACCTCTATAGTTTGCTTCTGGAATACTGTGTTCCAAACTCTATATTACAGGAGTGACTGCTAAATCATGTATGATTCTGATTATGAAATCCTAATACTTGAATTCTTTCTTACTTCTTATAATATTTTTTTCTTTGTCCTGAAAGTTCTGGGTTTTTCTCTGATTTTCTATCTTGGGAATGAAGAGTCCAGGATAATTTTAAGATTGTTAACTTAGGTGACCAAAAGAATGGTGGAGCTCTTGACAAAGATAGGGATGCTGAGAAGAGGAGTGGGTTTTTGGAGAAAGATGATGAGTTCAGGATTAAAATGGTAGTATTATAGGACCTAGAAGAACCCTGATTTCCTGCAAATACCCCATTAAAGCTTAAAAATGCACAAGCTCAAAAAAAGGAAACTCACCTGTAAACTCTTCTACCCAGCACAGGGAGGTGGAAAAGGTTACTGGAATCCTGAAATTGAAAGGCTGGAATTAGGTGTAAAATGTGGCTCAAAGCAGCCCCAGCATGACTGGAGAAGGCTTTCAAATGGAATTCAGTCTGTTAGAGGCCAAAGGTTAGTGGGAGGCCCCGAGCCCAGTGGCTGGACAATAACTCACTATGATTTTTTTTTTAAGGACTTTGCCACAAAGATCTTGAAAAAGTCAAAGTGAGTAATTTTGCAGCCCAGGTTGGCGTAGGGAGAGAAAGAGGTCTGGGGACACTGGGGACAGGGCTGGCCAGAAGTTGGGAGCCTAGATGGACCACTCCATTGTCCAGGGAGAGTGCCAAAAAGCAAAATGAGATCCTAGACTGATACTGGGATATCACATATAAGTTGCAGAAACAGGTAACAACTAGCAACTTTGGTATTCACTGCCCGATTCTGTTGGGCACCAAAGTAGCACAGGGGATAGAGTAGGAGTCAGGAAAACAAGTTCAAATCTGGCCTTATTTACTAGCTATGTGACCCTGAGCAAGTCACTTAACCCTGTTTGTCCCAATTGCCTCATTTGTAAAATGAATTAATGAAGGACATGGCAAACCACTCTGGTATCTTTGCCAAGAAAACCCCAAATGGGGTCACAGAGAGTCCAACATGGCAGAAATAACAGAACAATAACAACCTAATTCTGTGTCACAGATTCAGGATGGACTGTGTTGTGTGGGAAGGGAATCAACTTCAAAAACAAGGAGCTGCTGTGTGGTACAGATACCAGAAGCAGGATTGGTTTCTAGAATCTAGACCAGTCTGAAGTCTGTGGACAAATAATCATGGCAGGAATCCTAGACTAAAGGAAAGAGTTTCCCAACTGACTGATAGAGGCTGAGGCTAGCAGCAGTATACTGTTTCTCACACCCAAATGTAGGTCAGGGATTTGCAGTACTCAGAATAGAAGGGAACAATAAAACTTTACTCTGGAGCACTGAAATCTTGTGGATCCCAAATCTGAGCTATCCCTGATACCCTAGATATCACACCCCCGCCAAGGCCAAGGAAAGTATAATCTTTTGCTATTTTTGTTTTATTAAAAGAACCTCTGATTGAATAATGTAATTAAAGAAGATCCTCCCCACATATTGATGGGCCTGCCCACTGAGGGAAACTTGATTAGGGGAGTTGTTTTGTAGGAGTGTCCCAAGGGCCTTTTGTTTTTTTTTCTACTGAGGCACAGGACTCTGACTCTGAAAAGTGTATAAATATTCTGAGGGTGAGGTTTTACTTTGCGGCTTACTGACTGAAGTGTTTGTTTGACCAGAAGAAGACTCTGCGAGGTCTGCGAGACCAAGGAACCCCCTCACCCCACCACTCTGCTTTGAAAACCCAGATGTCAGTGCTTCCCTCTCTGGTAACTATGGTCAGGTAGACCTGTCTGTTGAATTGTAATGTATGTACTGTTATGGTCAGATAGAGGAAGCCATGTCTGTTGATCTTTGATTTCTCTGTATTTTCTCTGAAGTTCAGGGTGCTAACTTTCTTCCCTGAACTAACTGAATGATACATGGGCTTGATTAAAGTAATTGTTAATCTCTCAAAAGTTGCCTTTCCTTTTAGAGAAGCAGATCAAAGAACCTGTGGTAGTAGGCCCCACTCTATGTATATTGGGGTGCTTACTGATACATTATGGCAATGAGGATAGGATCTGCATAAATTAAAGGAAAGTATGGAGTTTTGTGGAACTGGGATAATAAAAATAAAAATACTAAAAGCAGTCAAAGAGAAAGAATTCAAGTGCTAGGACACCACAGTCAGCATCATACATAATGCAGTAGCCACCACTCTACTAGAATAAAGAGCTTAGAGTACAATGTTACAGAAGCAAAACTAAGAGTAACAACAAATATTTTAAAAATGAAGATAATGTGAGCTGGGTCATATGACAAAGATGGAGGATTAGATGTTTTCTCTGATCCTGATGAGCTTTCAACCTTACCCACAACAGAAATTATTCATCACAGATGGTCTAAGACACCAAAAACCCAAAGAAGGTAAAAAATTGATAAAGTAATGCCTCACTCACACTCCCTTAACTCCCATTTGCCACTCTCCCATCATTCTGAGAATTAAGGCTGCACAAACTGACCTGATCCATAGGCTTACAAAAGAATGTAGCTCCATACCCTTATTGAATCCCCCACCTTTGAAATGTAATGAAATGCAGACTCCAAAGAGAAAAGAAATTGAAGGAATGGGACAGGGCATGTATCTGGGATTATTTGATTCTCCACTCTACCTCCTGAACCTCCTTCTAGTCAGTGCCACAAAGATCTAAATGGCAGGAATTTGTCTAGGTTGTCTAGGTTGAAAAAATAGCAACATGAGGGGGCAGAGCCAAGATGGAGGAGTAGAAGGACGGATCTGCTCTAGCTCTATCCCCGTAGCCCATAAAATACCTGTAAAAAATGACTCGAAAAAAATTCTAGAGCAGAAGCCACAAAATGACAGAAAGAGATTTCTAGCCCAAGAGGAAAGATCTATTGCACCCAGCTTAGAGCAGAGCACAGCCCAGCCTTGGCCACGTGGTGCAGCATGAACAGGACTGGAGCAGGTTTCGGGACATGGAATCATGGGCAGCAGCTGTGGTTCCCAGATTTCTCAACCCACAAATGAAAAAGACAGCTTCAAAGGCCAGTGAGAAAGCTCTTTCATCTAGTAGGGGGAAGGGGGGGGATGGGTCTGGCCCAAGCTTCAGTTCCAGGGTGGAGGAAGTCACTGCAGCAGCAATGTCCATTTCTGGAGCCCTCAGCCTAAAGACCCTGGGGGAATCAAGTGGCTGATCTAGGTCTCAGCCCTGAGTGGTGGTCCTGGGGTGAAAAGGAGCTCTGATGTGGTGGAACTGGTGGTGATGTTGGAGAAGAAACCCTATTTGCATATCCTGGGCAGAACAGAGTGCTTGTGGTTGCTCATAGACAAAAGCACAGGCCAAAAGAGGATTAAACTCCTTTCCCTTGATTGTGCCACCTTGAAGAAATTGAAAATTTACAGATCCCCAGATTATACCCTCCACTTGACAAAGAACTCAAAAGCCAAGTTACTGGCCGGGAAAATGCCCCAAAAAAGGGAAAAAATAAGACTATAGAAGGTTACTTTCTTGGTATAAAGGTATTTTCTTCCATTCTTTCGGATGAGGAAGAACAAAACATGCCATCAGAGGAAGACATCAAAATCAAGGCTTCTACATCCAAAACCTCCAAAAAAAATAATGCGATGGTTTCAAGTCATGGAGAGGCTCAAAAAGGATTTTGAAAATCATGTAAGGGAACTGGAGGAAAAATTGGGAAGAGAAATGAGAGCAATGCAAGGAAATCATGAAAAGTGAGTCAACAGCTTACTAAAGGAGATCCCAAAAAAATGCTGAAGAAAATAACACCTTTAAAGATAGATTAACCTAAATGGCAAAAGTGGTTCAAAAAGCCAATGAGGAAAAGAATGCTTTAAAAAGCAGAATGGGCCAAATGGAAAAGGAATTTCAAAAGCTCACTAAAGAAAATAGTTCTTTAAAAATTAGAATGGAGCAGAGGGCAGTTAATGACTTTATGAGAAACCAAGAAATTACAAAACAAAACCAAAAATAATGAAAAAATAGAAGACAATGTGAAATATCTCATTGGAAAAACAAGTGACCAGGAAAATAGATCCAGTTGAAATAATTTAGAAATTATTGGTCTACCTGAAAATCATTTTCCAAGAAATTATCAAGGAAAACTGTCCTGATATTCTAGAACCAGAGGGTAAAATAGGAATAGAAAGAATTCACCAATTACCTGCTGAAAGAGATCCGAAAAAGGAAAACTCCTAGGAATATTTTAGCCAAATTCCAGAGTTTCCAGTTCAAGGAGAAAATATTACAAGCATCCAGAAAGAAACAATTCAAATACTGTGGAATTACAATCAGGATAATGCAGGATTTAGCAGCTTCTACACTAAGAGACTGAAGGGCTTAGAATATGATATTCCAGAGGTCAAAAGAGATAGGATTAAAACCAAGAATCACCTACCCAGCAAAACTGAGTATAATAATTCAGGGGGAAAAATGGAATTTCAGTGAGATAGAGAACTTCAAAACATTCTTGCTGAAAAGATCAGAGCCAAATAAAAAATTTGACTTTCAAATACAAGAATCAAGAGAAACATGAAAAGGTAAACAGGAAAGAGAAGCCTTAAGGAACTCATTAAAGTTGAACTGTTTACATTCCTATGTGGAAAAATGTTATTTGTAACTCATGAGACCTTTTTCAATATTAGGATAGTTAGAGGGAATATATATGTGGGTATGAGTATGTATGTGTATATTATATATGTGTTGGTATGTATATGTACATGGGTATATGTTTATATATACACACACATACACATATAGACAGAGGGCACAGGGTGAGCTAAATATGAAGGGAGAATACCTAAAAAAAATAAAATTTACTGTTGAATGGAATGTACTAGGAGTAAGAGAAAGGGAGATGTAGAATGTAGCAAGTCACCTCACATAAAAGAGAAAAGAAAGAACTTTTACAATGGAGGGGAAGAGGGGGGAGATGAAAGGAAATAATTGAGCCTTACTCTCATGGCATTTGGTTTAAGGAGGGAATAGCACACATTCAATTGGATATGGAAATCTATTTTACCCTGCTGCAAGGCAAGGGGGAAGGCAGTAGGAGAGGGAAGTTAATAGAAGGGACAGAAAATTGGGGAAAAGGATAATTAGAAGCAAACACTATTGTGGGAGGACAGGTCAAGGGAGAGAATGGAATAAATGAAGGACAGGATAGGACAGAGGGAAATGTGGTTAGTTTTTTTACAACATAACTATTATGGAAGTGCTTTGCATTGTTATACATGTATGACCTATATTGAATTGCTTGTTTTCTCAATGAGGGTAGGTGGGGAGGGAGGGAGAGAATATGGAACTCAAAGTTTTAAGAATGAATGTTAAAAATTGTTTTAGCATGCAACTGGAAATTAAGGTATACAGGCATTGGAGTATAGAAATCTATTCTGCCCTACAGGAAAATAGAGGGGAAGGAGGATGGAAGAAGGGTGGGTAATAGAAGGGAGGACAAACTAGAGGAAGAGTTGGATGGGGTGCATGCGGTCCTGGGGTGGGTGTGAGGAGAGATAGGAAGAAAATTTTGAATTCAAATTCTTACAGAAGTGAATGTTAAGAACTGAAAATAAATAATATATTAAAAAAAGTAATGACAGCATGGCAATGCTCTGTACCACTGGGCTAGAGTACTAAGGAACAGGGGAAATGGATCAGGACACTGTCTGTATGTGTGAAGTTATGTGCCACTACAATAAGCTTAAGGGAGAATCCATCCAGCTGGGGCAAGTTCTGTTCCCCAAAGTTATTTGGGGAAGAATTCTAGACTAATGAACCACATATTATCCAGTGTGAGAGGAAGCTGAGGGGAAAGGGGTTAAAAGTGAGCATGAGGTCCTGTTGGTGGAATTGTGAGCTGAGACAGTCATTCTGGCTGGATCTTGACTATATCCAAGGAGGATCCAGCAATTCCAGTGCTAAGTCTATATCCCAAAGATATCCAAAAAATAAGAAAAGAGAAAGGACTTATTTGTACAAAAAATATTTATAGCCACATTTTTTGTGATGGTTAAGAATTAGAAATTGAGGGGGTGCTCATGCATTGAGGAATGGTTAAGCAAGTTATGGATATGGTTATGATAAAATAATACTGTGCTATAAGAAATGAAAATCAAGATGATTTCAGAAAAACCTGGAAAGACTTACAAGAACTGGTACATGGTAAATTGAACAGAACCAGAAGAACATTGTAGAGAGTAACAGCAATATTGTTTGATGAACAACTGTGTATGAGTTAGCTATTATCAGCAAGACAATCCCAAAGAACTAATGATGAAGCATACTATACTTCACCAAAGAACTGATGTTGTTTGAATACAGATTGAAGAATGCTCTTTTCACTCTTTTATTTCTTTCCTTTTATTTGAATCTTCTTGCATAAGATGACTAATATAGAAATGTTTTTACATAATTGCACATATATAAGCTATATCTGATTGCTCACTGTCTCAGGGAAGGAGGAAGGGACAGAGGCAGGGAGGAACAGATAGAACTTGAAACTCAAAACATTAAATAAAAATGTTAAAAAGAGTAAAATGACTTACTCTTTTTTTTTTAAGTGAACATTAGGAAAAAGTAGGGGGTACAGAAGAAGGAGGAGGAGGAGGAGAAGATTAAGCAAAAGCAGATAAAGACACAGGAAAAAAAAATTAAAAGCAGAAGGAAAAATGGCTTCCAGATCTTCTAAATGAGTTTAGGAATCTAGGAATAAATACAGCAAAACAAGCTATCCCTGAATAGGATATGAGAGAAATGAGAATTATGAGAGCAGAATGTATGGTTTACACAGCAAAAATAATTAGCAGAAAAGAAAAACTGGAATAAGCCAGGTAAGTCTCACCAAAGAAACAAAGGAGAAAAGGTTGGGAACGCAAACACAGAGAAGTGAAATTCAGTCTAGAAGAAAAGAAGCAAAAAAACAGAGACAGACACAAAAAACTGAGTAGTTAAAAAATTTACGATGTGGTGAATGCAAAAAATAATTTTAAATGATTTGCAATTATATTATCAAACAAAGAAAAATCAAAGATTAAAAAATAAAAATGTATTAATAGCAAGAGGAAATGGAAGGAACAAGTATTTCTATAACACCTACTGTGTGCTAGGTAGTGTGCCAAGCATTTTTTAACAAATATTATCTCATCTGGTCCTTACAACAACCCTGATGGTTATTTAATATTATTATTCCCATTTTACAGTTAAAGACACTAAGGCAAATATAGGTTAAGTGATTTGCCCAAGGTCACGTAGCTAATAAGTTTTTGAGATCCGATTTAAACTCAGGTCTTCCAGAGTACACACCCAACTGCACTACAAACTGCCTCTGATAGGCAAACATGGAACCTACATTATTCTGAAAGGAACCATAGACAACCAACCAATTTTATTATACTTATATTAAATTATACAAATTATATTATACTTATATGCTCCTAATGCCTCACCACCCAAATTCATTAAAGGAAATATTAACTGAATCACAAAAATATATAGATGCTACAATAATGACAGGAAATTTCAGTGTTTTCCTTGCAGTTTTGGATAAGTCTAACAAAGATAAACTAAAAAAAAAATGTAACATATAGAACTGAGCAAATTGCTAGAAGAATAACTTACCCAGCAAAATTAAGTATCATTATACTTATAGAAAAATTGATATTAATGAAACAGAAGACTTCCAAGTATTCCTGATTTTAAAAAAACCCAAAACTGCAAAGAAACTTTGAGCTTCAAAGCCAGAATTTAAGAAAAATTTTATAAAAATATAAACATGAATCATCAATGATAATGGACTACACATGGATAAAGTACTTACATGCAAATATGGGAAGATGTCTCCTGTCCATTCTGAACCCTATCATCATCAGGAGTCATAGAGGGAGATGAATTACATAAAGCCTGGCAGTAATACTCTTATTTCTTGATGATCTTAAATAAATGATTTTAAGGGGAGGAAAACACTGGGGAAGAAAGGAAAGCAATTGAAGAGGAAATCATCTCATCATAGTGCAAAATAGATATCTATGTAAACAAAGAAAGGTTGGGGAAGCAGCTTACTATTCTTCAACCTTACCCTCTTTAAACATGTCAAAGAAGGAAAGAACACATGCACACAGACACACACGCACAAAGTTGGGGACAAAAATACATATTAACAGGAAATAGGAAAGGAAGGGGAGGAGGAATGGAGACTTAGAGGAAGGATAGATTAAGGGAGAGATTAATCAAAAGCAAAATAAATTCTTACTAAGGATGTACAAAAATATAGCAAAGGTATATTTGCTATATATCTTAGCGAAGGTAGCAAAGAATGGAAATCTGAGAGGATATCGATAAATTGAGAAGTGACTGGACAATTATGATATATAACTGTAATGGCATACTATTGTAGTGTAAGAAAAAATGAAAAGTATGATTATAAAGAAACCTAGGAAGACTTAAATGAATTGATAGAGTGAAGTGAATAGAACCAGAAGAAAAATTTTATGCAAGTGTAACAATATGGCAAAGACAAACAACTTTGAAAGAATTGGGAACTCTAGTCAGCATAATGACTGATCACAATTCCAGAGGACTAACGCCAAAATATGCTACATGCGTCTTGTGCAGAATTATATATGTATGTCCATATACACACATACATATAGATAGAGATACACATACTCTATCTATATATATTTTATTTACTTATGCTGTTGTCGTTAAGTTGGGTAGCCTCTTCATGACCCCATGGATAACAGCATGCCAGGTCCTTCTATTACCTCTCAAAGTCTTAAGTTCATGTGCATTGTTTCCATGATACTATCAACCCTCTCCTATCTCCTTTTCCTTTTGCTTTTAATCTTTTCCAACATCAGAGTCTTTTCCAATGAGACCTATCTTCTTATTTTGTGGCCTAAGCATTTAGGCTTAAGGTTCAACATATGACCTTCCAATGAATTAATTTCTTTAAGTATCAATTGATTAAATCTCTTTGCTCTCCAAAAAAACTCTCTAAAGTCTACCCAGCAACACAATTCAAAAGCATCAATTCTGTGGCACTCAGCTTTCCTTATAGTCCAACTTTCACAGCCATATACTGCTACTGGAAAAATCATACCTTTGATTATACAGACCTTTGTTGGCAAGGAGATGTCTCTGCTTTTTAATATGCTGTCAAGATTTGCCATAGCTTTCCTTTCAAGGAGCAAGTGTCTTTTAATTTCATGACCACAGTCACCATCTGCAGTAATCTTGGAGCCCAAGAATATAAAATCTGACACTGCTTCCATTATTTGCTAAGAAATGATGGGATCAGTTGCCCAACTTGATCTTAATTTTTTTGATGCTAAGCTTCAAACTAACTATTATACTCTTCTTTTTCACTTTCAGCAACAGGCTTCATATTTCCTCTTCACTTTCTGCCATCAGAGTAGCATTGAGTATTGTTGATATTTGATATTGATGTTTCTTCTGACAACCTTAATTCTAACTTTTGATTCTTCCAGCCACATGATATACTCGGCGAATAAGTTAAATCAGTGCTTCTTAAACTTGGGTTGTGACCCTATTTGGGGCTGTGTAACCATGGGGGTCACACAAATTTGGCAACAGTAAAAGGCACAACAACCAAAAATTAATTCAAAATCAAATGCATAATGAATCCAAGGTGTGGCTGGCAGTGCTTGCCCATGTTGCATTGCGTGACTCCACTGCAGTCTTGATTCTGAACACACATGCACACTGCGCATGCTATAATGCCACACAACACCAACAAACACTGGCAGAAACACCTTGGCTAAGATTTGAGATTATGGTATGTTATGAATTGCAGTGTTTTTACTGTACATACAGACTTTTCTGTTGTTATAGAAACATAATAGTTTAGTTATGGAAAATGAAGACTTTTAATATTTTCCTACCATAATTCCTCTGCATAGAAGTATCAAATTAGTGTATCTTTGGATTACATTGTATTAGAATGATTGATTTTTAAAATTTCTGTTGTCTCCTTTTATAGAAACATATCTATTTAATCAGAGCAAGTAAAGACAAAAAGTCCTTTGAAAATATTTCTCCACAATCATGGCTATATATGTATGTAAATGTGAACATCAGTTTTTTAACTTAAGCACAAAAAATGTAATTTCACAAACTAAAACTAGTATGTATTTGAGAAATTATTAGCAATAGTTATTTACATTTTAGAACAAACTTTTTTGGAGGTTATGGATAAATGCTAAATTTAAGACAGAAAAGGTAAAAGTATTGATGACAATGCATCAGATTCTTCATTACTAAACTGTAGTACACCTAATTGACAAGAAAAAGAAAATACATTGAATCATTTTTGCAGTATGATGATGGGGTGGAAAAATTTATTTGCTTAATTTGTAATGAAGTTTTGACTGCAGAGAGAATGAAACCAACCAAACTAAAATGACATCTTAATACCAAGCATGCAGCATACTACAACACCAAGCATGCAGCATACTAAAATAAATCAAAGGAATATTTTGAACAACTTTTACAATCTTCAAATAAAGAAAAATAATATTCTGAGAAATTTGTTATTGTCAAAGTATTTACTTGCATTTTACAAAACTTATTATTTAATTGTAAAAACTAAAAAGTCCTATGTGATAGGACAAAATCTTGTGTTACCTGCTGCTTATTAAAATGTTGGAAATAGTTCAAGGGAAAAGGTGTAGGCATGAAATTTGTAAAATTCTTTTATCCTTTTATTCCTTTGTTTCCCAAAACAATTTCAGAAATTAGTAACGACCAATTCTAGTAACGTATTTCCAAATTTAAGGGCAGCCCAAAGTTTGCGACTCAGGTGGATACAACTACTGGTATTTCTAACAGCACATTAACAACTGTTATGTTTATAAGATATGCTTATGAAAGAAGCATGGAGAAATTATTGTTTTGTCACTCTTTGGAAAGGCATCCGAGAGAAGATATATATATATATATAGATATAGATATAGATATAGATATAGATATAGATAGATAGATAGATAGATATAGATATATGTCTACATATATATCTTAAAGTCAATGAAATTTATACAAATGAAGGTTTATAATGGAAAAACTATTGAGGTCTGGATAGATGGTGCTGGAGTTATGATGGATGAGAATGTTGGATCTGTGGCAAAAGCTAAAGCTGGTGACAATGAACATATCACTTTTACTCACTGAATGATCCATCAGGAGGCACTTGTAGCCAAAAAAAATATCACCAGAGTCAGATGTGCATTGAGATATTATCAAAACCATTAACTTCAATAAAAGCTGTGCCCTTAATAGCCTTTTGTTTTCAAACTTTTGGAAAGAAATGGACTCTGATTACAAAAGTTTTTTACTACATGCAGAGGTAAGGTGACTCTCAAGAGGGTGAAGTTTAAACAGATTATTGAAAGTGAAAGATGTTATATTTTTGACTGAGCAGAAATCCAATTTTGTTAATTTTCTTCATCATGACTTATGGCTTTCAAAACTGTGTTACTTGGCAGATATTTTAAAAACTCAATTAAACATGTTGCTTCAAAGAAAAAATGGTAACATTTATGCTAAAAGATAAAATTGAAAATTTTACTTTAAAAAGTTAAGATATTAAAGCGTAAGCTGGAAAACAATTGTTCAGAAATGTTTACAGCTACAGATGATTTTATAATTGAAAATAACCTTCCCAAAGATTTAATTGTAAGAATTATAACTGATCATCAGAAATGCCTGGAGATACAGTTCAGAAATACTTCCCTTCAAATTTTGATTCTAGAAACCCAAGTTGGGTTCAAAAACCATACTCCATTGAAATAAAAAAAAAAACAGTCATCTGCCATTAAAAGTTCAAGAAGAAATTGCTAAGTTATCAAGTGATATAGGTTTAAAATTTGAGTTTCCTAAAAAAAAAAGTTGTTGAATGAATTTGGCTTGGGATTAGAACAGAATTTCCAACAATTTCTGAAATGGCCATACACACATTTTTACCATTTTTCACTCTGTATTTATACAGCATTGTCCACACTGACAATTATCAAGTCAAAATATCAATGAACTCTGAAAAATGTCGAAGATACTTTATGTCCTGCAGTGTCAAAAATTCCACCAGGATTTAATTCTTTTTGAAAAAATAAACAAGCGTATCCATCTCATTAGTATCCAAATTTAATTTCATCTTTTTAAATACATGGTAAAATATAAGCATACCAAAAATTGTTTTAAAATAAATTTCTTTATGATTTATTATCAGTAAATGTTTAGTTGGTATACCTCTACGTATATCTTTTTATGTAACTGTACTTCTGGGGTCACATAAAAATTTCTCAGGTTAAAAGGGGTTGTGAGTGGAAAAAGTTTAAGAAGCCCTGAGTTAAATAAGGTGACAACATACATCCTTGTCATATTCCTTTTTCAATATTAAACCAATCAATTGTTCCACGTTCAGTTAGCTAACAGAAGCTAACTGTGCTTCTTGGTCTGCATACAGGTTCCTCAGGAGACAAGATGATCTAATACTCCTATCTCTTTGGAGACCTGATATATTTTGTTTTGATCCCCACAGTCAAAGACTTTAGTGGGGAACTTGGGTCCTTGAGGTCACACATGGCCCCTCTAGGTCCTCAAATGTGGCCCTTTTGACTGAATCCAAATTTCACAAAAGAAATTCTGTTCTGTGAATTTTGGATTCAGTCAAAGGCAGGTTCCCCATCCCTAGTTTAGTCAATGAAGCAGAAGCAGATTTTTTTTTTATACAACTCTTTATAGAACTTTTTTATAGAACTTGATTTATCCATAAACCAGTGAATGTTATCAATTTGGTCTCTAGTTCCTTTGCCTCTTTGAAAACCCAGTCTCCTCCTTCTGGTAATTCTTGGTTCACATATTACCAAAGCCTAGCTTGCAGAATCTTAAGTACAACTTTGCTGGCATGTGTAATGAGTGCAGTTGTTCAGTAATTTAAACATTCATTGGCATTGCCCTTCTTTAGGATTGGTACATAAACTGATCTTTTCCAATCCAGTGGCTACTGGTGTGTTTTCCAAATTATCTGGTATATTGAGTACAACACTTTCATGGCGTCATCAACTAGGGCTTTAAATAGCTCAGCTGGAAGCCCATGACCTCCACTTGCCTTATTGTTAGCAATATTTCCTAAGGTCCACTTGACTTCATTCTCCAGAATGGCTACCTCTAGCTCATACCATTGTGGTTATTTGTGATATTAAGATCTTTCTTGTATAATTCTTTTGTGTATTCTTGCTACCCCTTCTTAATCTTTTCTGCTTCTAATTTTTGTCTTTTATCATGCCAATTTTTTTGCATGAAACTTTATCTTGATACCTCATTTTCTTGAAGAGATCTCCTCTTCCCCATTCTATTTCTTTACATTGCTCATTTCTATCTCTCTTTGCTATTCTCTGGAATTCTGCATTCAGTTGGGTATATCTTTCCCTCTCCTTCTTTCCTCCACTATTTGTGAAGCCTAATAATTCATTTTTTCTAAGAAGCGTTTTGTTTTTCTTTTGTCCTCAATTTGTCCTTAGATTGTTCACATTTTTTTATAAAAGCAAATTTATAACAATTGAAAAGGAAAAAAGAAAATCATTTGAAATTATTTTCCCCAATTATATATTAACAAAATTGACTATAGAGAATGAGTAAAAACTTTAAAAAAAAATGTAAACCATTGTTCAGTATTGCTAATGAATATTGACCTGAAAATTTTACATAAAATATTAGCAAACAGGCTACAAAGTAAAAGAAAAATTATAATCTATCACCAGGTTGGATTTGTACCAATAATTCAGAGTTAGTTCCACATAAGGAAGACTAAATATATTTTTAAAAAATCAAATGGATTATATAAATAATTTTTAGAACTACACAATCTATCAATAGATGCAGAAAAGGCTTTTTTGACAAAATTCATCTCTCCCTTTCTGTTAGCACAGAAACATGGGAATAAATGAAACTCTCCTTTATACAGTAAATAATATCTAGCTAAATATAGGAAAAAACTTTATATGTAATGGAGACAAGTTAGAAGACTGCAATAACAGGTTGCCCATTTACTTAACAGAATCCTACATTAGCTATCACAATAACACAAGAAAGAAATCAAGGGAATATAGATAGGCAAAGAAGAAGCAAAATTATCTCCTTTTGCAAATAATATGTTGGTTTATTTAGAAAACTCTAAAGGGCCAACCAAAAATTAATTGAAATAAGTTCAGCAAGGTTGTAGGATATAAAATAAATCTACATAAATTATCAGCAGAGCTGATATCAGAAGAGCTAGAAAGAGAAAATCCATTTAAAATAACTATAGAAGTTATAAATTATTTAGGATATATCTACCAAATCATACAAAGGAACTAAGTTCAACTATAAACTATAAAATACTCTTTGCTGAAATAGAGATTGTCCTAATAGAGTGGGAAAATATTACTCATGAGTAGGTCAAACCAACAAAAACTTTAAAAAGTAGAAAAGAAAGAGACATAGCAGTACCAGATTTCTGATTACATTACAAAAGAGGAATCATTAAAATGATTTGTTATGGGTAAAAACAGAGGTCAGTAAGTAGAAGAGCTTAGGTGGTGGTGGTTTTTGCTATTATTCATCCTCAATACTCAAAGATCAATGATATCACAAGAGTGTGTGAACTGGATTTAAGTGAGGCAGAGCTGTGAAAAGTCATTAGCCTCACTCTCTGCTCCAGGGTTATCTAAATCCTTTGGTAAGACAAAAGTCAAGATGACTGGCAATGGCCCAGGATGGAGTGGATGACCCTGGTCTTTTGAAATTAAGTTCTTTTCCCAAATCTCAGTTTGCCTGAGGCAACGCCCATTCAAGATTAAGGACTAGGTAAGAATTGAGACAAAAGATAACCTAGTGTGTCTTCACAAAAGAGTCAATCTGGGAGGGGAAGACCCTCAGACTTTCAGGCCAAAATAGAAAACACTTACTATTTATACTTACTTGGAGCCACCAAAAGCCAAACAATGAGCAAGTCTTGGGCTAGGACCTATTATTGATCATTCAATGGAAGCCACAGTGATTTGGGTTTAAAGGCATAGATCCATTTGAATCACAATGAGCTTTATCCATGCCTGTTTTTTCAGAGCTGTATTTCAAGAAATCAAAAACAAAAATTATGCAAGAAGAGATAATTTTCTGAGCTTTTTGAAAAAAAAAGTTATAAGATAAATGTTAAATTGAAAAAAAAAATCTAGCCCTCTAATCCTAAGATATCTTACAAAATATAAGGGACCAAAAATTATATTCCTTTGAACAAAGTACTCACATGTAAGCGTATGACTTACCACATGGACAGAGGGAAAGAATTAGATGGAGAAAGAGGAGGAATAGAAGAAGAGGATGAAGGAAAAGAAGGATGAGGAGGAAAGTGATAAAAGGGGAAGAGAGAAAGGGAAGAGGAAGAAGAAAGAAGTATTGCCCAAATCAATCATTAAATCAACCAAAAACTCCCCAGAGAGCAGCTCCTACTATTCACAGATTTTTGCTTGTTCATTCTTGAAGAGGACCAACGATATCATGAGAGTGATGTCATCAATTGCAAGTGAATTGGATTTAAGTGAGGCACAACTGGCAAAATTACAGGTCTCACTCTCTCCTCCAGAGTCAGTGGAGTCTAGCGAGAAGACAGGACTGGAGATAGCCCAGCAACGGATTAGGTACAAAACATACAGAAGCAAAATAAAATTCAATACCATAGTGTTGAAGAAACTCAAAGACCTGGTGAGTGTAATAAATTTTTTTGTCAGGAACTCTTGGGAACACTGGATAATGTTGTGAATATGTGTTTACCATGCCTTTGGGACATTTACTTTAAAATGTTCAACATGTAATTTCTAATGTGTGATTTGAACTTCAGAGAAAAACAAGGATTACTATCTAGTTTTAGGAGTTATGTATGTATATAGAGATGGAATTTAAACCTGTGCAAGCTGATGAGGTCACTGAGTATGCAGAGAAGCAATAGAAGAGGATTCAGGTCACAGCCTTGGAGTAACACCCACAATTGGGATGAATGACAATCACAAAAATGTATTTGAGAAGTAAGTATGTAAAATCTGAAAACCGAGAATGTCAAATATGTACATTTCACAGGATATTGAAGTGTGTTAATACTCATTATTAAGTGAAATGTGATAATGATAATATATTTGTTTCTCTTATTATTCTAAAATATCTGGCCCTCTTGAAGGAATATTGTAGTTCACCTCTGTTCTATAAGCAATTTAAAAGAATAAACTCTCCCTATTTGCTAAACTAACAACTAAAACAACTCACTGAAATCATATCCTGGGCTACAGAATATATCTAGATTAAGTCCATTGACTGGATTTAGGTCACGCTTGACATGATCTCCATTTCTCAAAATATGAGTTTTAGAGACCTGTTGAAGACATTACTTTTCTGCAATAAAGACATTAGGAGTGAAAGGTCGCTAATTTCCTGAGACCCCTAGGAATTGTACATTTGTCTGTGTACTATTTTTTTCTTAAATCAAGCTTCCACTGTAACCAATGGCTGAACATGTATAAACCTTTTTTTAATATAAGTTGTATAATTTTTGAACCATCAATCAGCACTAATGTCAGCAATTAAACAAAGTATTTATATTCTGAGTTTTAAAAAAGTTTCCCTGGGACAAATGTGCGAATTAATCAATGACAAAGTCAAGATTTTTAAGGCAGGAATGGACAAGCAGAAATATTTATATTATCACATTTATTTAATAGCCTCTCATTGGAAAAGAATATAGAATTGGAGTTAGAATTGGAGCGCATTTAGGGCTAGGGCTAAGGTTAGAATTTTTAGGTTAGAATCGGAGCACATTTTTAGGGTTAGATTCAGAGAATGAAAAGTACACTCTTCTTGTGTATTCTTGGACAAGTCTCTGAGACTCCATTTCCTGATGTGTAAAAAGACAATGTTGTACTAGGTTATCTCTAAAATCCCTTCCAACTTTAAATTTCTATGATTCTATTCTTTTCATATTTATTTATTTCCCATTTTTATGGTCCTAGCCACCAGTAATATAGATGAACATCAACTCTCTAGAGATACTGTGGAAAGAGGCCCATTTTGGGGATTCAAAATATGGTTCTAACCTTTAGTAGGTGTATGACCATCAGGCACTGGAACGCTTAGTCATTATTTCCTCGTTGAGGGCATAGTTGCCTTGGCTCATGATTGGAGAGTAAATAAATCCTTGATTGGACTCTCTATAACCAGGCAAGGGACAAATTCAGCCCTCTTCTAACCAAGGCCTCTAGCCATTGCCTGTGACAAAACCAGGACTTCTGACATAACATTAAACATTAATGTCTGACATTAAACAACATAGGCATCTCATCATTTGCCTTTGGGCTGCCCACATATACCACCATCTTTCTTCCCTTTTCAACTTTTCCTAAGGGATTTTCAATACCATTGGAGAGAATATAATAATCTACTATCTAAGGCTAGCAAACTCTCCCATCCATTTGGAATTGCTATTTGGACTGCCTAAACCAAAACTTTCTTCTTGTGCTGCTATCCTGTACTCACATATCTGTCCATCTCACTGCTCTTCCTCCTGGGTCCTTATCCTGTCCTCCACTCCCTCCTCTCTTCCCCTCGCTTTCTGTTGGGATCCATATGATCTCTACAGTGGGGCGTTTCCATAGATAACAGACTTTCATATTAGATCTCTTCCTATTGCACCGTATCTTCTTGCACACCCTCCTTTGTTCTAACCCTAACCTAACCTTTGTTTGGCTCCAATCGTGGAAGAGGAATTACTTCTTCCAAATGTTTTGACAGATTCCCCTTTCAATCACTTCTCTCCTTTCCCTCTATTTTCAATCTCTCTTTAAATTGTCTGGATCCTTTCCAGCTACTTGCAAATATGGCTAGATCTAACCCTATCCTTCAAAAAAAAAAACCAAAATACATATATTTGTTAAAATGTTGACAATAAAGATCTGATATCTTATTAGCTATATTATCTAATATTAGATACTATCCTCTCTTTCAGAGCTAGGATACTAGAAAAAACTGTCTGCATTTTTTTCCCCTCTTTCTTACCTTCTACTCATTTCTTAGCCTCTTGTAATTTGTCAAACTATTATAAAGTTACCGGTGGTTTCTAAACTACTAAATCTAATGGACTTCATCATGCAGCATGACACTGTTGACCACTTTTTTTCCTTCTAGATACTTTTTCCATATTTTTCTGTGATATTCTTCATTCTTGATCTCCTCCTTCTTGCCTGATCAAGACTTCTTAGTGTTCTTTGCAGGATCATCATCCATGTCCTACTCGCTATGTGTGGGTACACCCTAGGAATTTTACCTGGGCCTTCTTTTCTCTCATTGCACTCTCACTCTTAGTGATCTCATTAGTTGCCATGCGTTGAACTAGCATCTTAATGCAAATGACTTCTGAATCTACATAACTACCTCAAATCTCTTTTTAGCTTCATTTCCACATCTTTTCATTGCCTGGAGACATTTCCATCTGGATGTCCCCAGACATAGCAAACTCAACAAGTCTAAAACAGACATCATTAACTTTTCCCCTAAAAGAAACCCTTCTTATTTCTGTTGAGGGTTCTACCATTGTTAAGCCAGGTTCACAATCTAGTCATCCTTGAACCTTCATTCTCACACTCCGTATCTAACCAATTTTCAACCTGCATAAGATTTTTTAATTTGTCCTCTTTTCTCTACTAACACCACAATCCATCTCTCATCCAGGTTCTTCTATAGGCTACAAGAGCTTACCAAATGATCTCCTTGCATCCAGCTTCTCTCCATTTTAATCAGTTCATCACAGGCAGTCACGAATTTGACATTCCTAAAGCACAAGATTGACAAATGCACTCTCCTTAGGAAAACTTTGGTGGTTTCCCATTGCCTTTAGGATGAAATAAAAACTATTCAACATGACACTGCACTTTTTTTTTTTATCACTGTGCATCTGTACATGCTCCTTCCTTGCTTTTGCTTTTTGAACTCCAATTTTCTCCAAGATTTAGCTCAAGTGCCACCTCTACCAAAGGCCTTTCCTGATATTAGTGCATTCCCCAAATTTTTTTGTATGTTGCATCTTTTATATAAATGCTGCATCTTTCCAATAGAATGTAAGGTCCTTGAGAGCAATGACATCTCACCTTCTGTATTTCTATCTGCCTAACACATAGTATGTACTTAATAAACTTTGGTTTATTGAACTCTGAAAAATGGGGTTAATGATCCATGTACTACATAGATCATAAGATTACTCTAAGAAAAGTGCTTTAAAGGGATTGTAAAAATGAGTTATTAGACTAAGCATCACCTAAATGAGAGGCAAACTAGTGATATGATAAATATTGTCTAACATTTACACTTTGGTATTAAAGCAAATAGAAATTAAAAAACATTCTCTTTAGACTGTATACCCAAGAGATCATAAAAATGGGAAAGGGTCTCACATGTACAAAAATATTTTAGCAGCACTTTGTGGTGGCCAAAAACTGGAAATCAAGGGGATGCCCATAAATTGGGAAATGGTTGAATAAATTGTGGTACATGAATGTAACAGAATATTATTGTGTTATAAGAAATGATGAAAAGGAAGACTTCACAGAGGCCTGGAAAGACTTATATGAACTGATACTGAGTGAAAAGAGCAGAACCACGAGAACTTTGTACACAGCAACAACCACAGTGTAAGAAGAATTTTTCTGGTAGACTTAGTGCTTCATTGTAATGCAAGGACTTAAAAAATTCCCAATGGACTCGAGGCAAAACGCCTTCCACATCCAGAGAAAGAATTATGGAATTCGATTGCAGAATGAAGCAGGCCATTTTCTTTTGTATTATGCTTTGGTTTGTTATATGATTTCTCCCATTCATTTTAATTCTTCTATGCCACATAACTAAGGTGAAAATGTATTTTAAAAAAACCATTCCTTTTAGGTATAGGCAAACAAGTCATATTGCCATTGTCAAATAGTACCAGATGATAGTCAATTATAATGCTTGTTTATCCTGTGTGATTCCACTTAGGTATAGTTACCAAATTGTAACTATTAATAGTAAATTAATAATTAGCACTCAATAGTATGAAAAAGTTAATGTATTTCCAAAAGGCCTGATAATAAAAAATGTGTCTTACCTACTCATGAAATCATCCTGAAAGTCACTGTACTCTATTCTATAATCTTATTTCAATTTTAGAATGTATACCTAAAATTGCTAAGGCTTCAGGATAAAATACTCCAAAAAAGTTGCAGTGTTTTAGATAAATACACATTGTATGGAAGCCCAGGAATTCCACAAAATATACAGCAGTAAAACCTGGATCTCTGGCTTTGTTGCGAAGGAGGGATTGCAGGCAATGGTGTTTACAAAAAACACTCAGTTTTTCTAAGAATATTGTACAAGAATAATGAAAACCATCTGTACCTGAGATGCGTTACCATACTACTTTATAGGGAAACAATAAAAAAGAATATAAAATCAAGGCTGAAATTACATTATACACAGCAGTAGTGATTAAATGATGACTTTATTTACAAGATACAAATTTTTAATATTGAACAGGAATTAAAGTGCTTAATTATACAATGTTTCTAATTCTCATCCTTTATGACCAAATATACATATGTTACAGATTATGTACAATATTTGCCAGTATTTTACATTCATAGATCTTAAAATTTATTTTTCACATGCACTATTAAACATCTGAATTAAATATGGAATTTGAGAACAAACCTTTCAAGAATATCAGTCAATGCTTTACTCACACACAGTATGAAATGCTAATTTGGTAAAAAGGTATTTTATCTAAGGACATGATTGTTTTGACAATGCATGGTGGCCCCCAATGAAACATTTTTTTTATATCCATATACTGTATATGATAGTTACCAGTCCTTCAGAGTAAATGATCCTTTGCAAATGAGGTCATTCTTTTTCCTCCCATCCCCAAATATGTATTTTTTGGTATCATTATTTAAATAATGTAATTGTGATGTTTGCCAATTTTACATTTTACAAACAAGACTATAATCATTATTTACTAAGAAATGGTGACATTTTGTGCATGAGGTGAAGGAAAGCAAATGTGCAAGAGAATTTTTGAGAATGTTTTATTTCATCAAATCTTTAGGCAAGGACAATAATGGAAACGTACTGATGTTGCTGACTTACATCACAGGCTGTATAGAATGTCCAAAGAGGGCTAAATTCTTCAAGAAAACACCAATTAAAAAACAGGATGAAAAGGTGACACCTGGTATAAATTGGTGTGTGTGTGTGTGTGTGTGTGTGTGTGTGTGTGTGTGTGTGTGTGTGTGTAAAGAATCTGCATGCTGATCTTACAAAAAGCACCCGGACTTTGCTCCTTTGGTAAGTATATGTACTTACTTTTTTTCACCTTAATACTTCGTGTATTTCCTCCCCACTGACCCAAATTTCATAGTAATAATATAAAGATAACAATTGCTTTGATCTTGAGATGAGCACTTTTTCCTCTGTCCATATTCTGATCTATCTATTTCTATTTTCCCAATATCTCCCTGTTCTCTCCCACCACCTTGTTAAGAGTGCAAAATCATATTGACACTATAGACATGAAGTGAATGCACAAGAATAAATGATTTTAAAAATTCATGTAAACAATAATGTAACATGTTTAACAGTGTGAAAGAAATATTCCCATGGTAAATAATTTAATTTTCATCCATGGAAGATAGTATGAAAGTTTTAGTGCACAGAAAACTGAATCCACTTAAGGAATTTTAAAAATATTTGTCTTAGTGTAGAATTTAGAGACATACTCAAAGACAAAAATTAATTTGAGTTCATTAAATGATTCTATAGATATAGATATGGGACAAAAATGAAGAAGAAACATGACAGACTGCTATCCATAAAGCATGTTACAAAAGATCCAAGGATAAGAAAAGCTAAGTCAAATTACCCTTCCTAAATTGAATACATTCATGAAGAATACAAAAATTAGGGGAAAAAATTTTAAGACATTGTCTTAGTTCATTTTGACTGACTATACATATTATTGCATATTTACACTTACATATATAATATTTACATATAATCTCATATCTGTTAACATAATGAAAATGCCTCATGTATTAAGTTTTATTTCTATATATTTTCTTCAGCGTTATATAAGCAAGGATTTTTAGAGAAACCAGGGTCTTTTCTCCACCTAAATATTTACCTTTCCTGCCTTTCCCCCAACATAAGGTAAAATCTAGACAGGAACACTGAAAGCTGAGAATAAGCAAAATAGGAGAGGAACATACTAAGGTTAAAAAAAAAAAACAAACCAACCACTTTTGCACATAAATCCTCAGGATCATGACAGCAGCAAGAAAACAATAGAATATTGTATTGGCAGCATTATTTTAACATTTACAAATTTTTCAGAAAGCATGAGAGATTTTTCAAAAACCCTGCAGTACCAGGAGGTCTGTAGTTTCTTTAAAATATATAAATAAAAAAAGCCTTCTTTATCACCTCATATGTATCTTTGAACTAAATCTACTTAGGGGCAGATAGGACTTTTTTAAATACTTTGCTTCTATAAGAAGTTAAGATCTCTTTCCCACTCTAACTTTCAGATTAAGAAATATAATTAGAAACAGTAGTATCACATTTTTTAAATAATAAAGTATTTAATTATCTGTATCCTTTAAAATTTTTAAAATAATTTATTTCATGAATGGAATATAAAAAATAGTAATGTGAAGTGCTGCATTAACTCTAAGCTTGAGAAAGGAGACATACACACCCCTTTTGGGCAGATACTTTTATATTCAAGTTTTCACTGTAAATGCCTACTCTGAAGAATGAGATGACTTGCAAACCACACTTGTGGTGTTGAAAGTGACTGCTGGCATGTCCATGAGTAAGCTGGATATATAAATGTGCACTATATACAATGTTTAAAACTTCAAATAAATCTTAAGAAAATCAAAAGCAGAAACAAAAAAAGAACTAGAATGTTTTACTATTATGAACAGTAGATTTCATGAACTCAGTCATTTTTTTGGTTTCTGGGGGAGGATGTACTTAAGAAGACAGAGATAATTTAAAAAGCAACAACAAAAAAAGAAAGTATTTGATTAAGCCTGAGACAGGATACTGCTTCTAAAAGGATAGCCATTGATCACTGTTAGTTTATATAAACAGTAGAAGTCCGCAATAGTACTGAAAATAAAACACAACTGTAGGACCTTCACTACATAAAAGATATCTAAAAAAATTCAGTTCCATTGATCAAATAAGATAGTTAATGTATTCTTTTCTAAAAGGAGAAAGAAACACAAAATAGTGCTTTCCTTTGTAAGGAGGGAGAAGGAAGTAATTCTTATCACACAAGATCTTTCCTAGGATCACTTCTGATTTATAAAAATGAAAATAGCATCATAATTTTTAAATCTGTAGCATACTGTATAAATAAAGCCTGTTTTTAAAAAAATGGGTTTTTTGCTACTACCAATGTGTTGAGTCAAAAAGTGAGACAATTGGGCTTTTTGTTTTATCTTTGGAAGAAATAATATTATAGAGGTGCCTTTTAAATACTTTTTAAAAGCCATCAGGTACATAGAGCCATATTTGGACCACAGAAACTTCAGGGACCCACACACATATCTTTCCTCCCCTTAGAACCATTCCCTTTTTTTATATCATTTACTTCATTTTTAGGCAAACATTCATCAGCATTAAATATTGCTTACTATTCATATCAAGCACATTCTTGCCCCTCCCAAAAACATTTTAAAAGGGTCCACAATAGAAAGACAACATCAAATTTCTATTTAGTTTACTCTCTCATTTCTACAGGTTTTGGAGGGTTTACTGTGATGCTTTTTGGCTCTGAGTATTTGATTTCCATGGCTGGTTTGCATTGCACGTAAAAAGGAAAAAAATAAATGTCCTGTTAAAATGGGCTTGAATTCCACCTCTGCTCTAACAGTCTAAAAATTTGGGTGAAAGTTTTGTCATTCTCTTCATTTGTAATCCTCCATGGTCATATTCAGTCCAGAAAGGTCTATCCGTTTTTTAGCAGTCACATATTAGGAATAAATAGACAATCAAAGAAATAAATATAACTTGAGAAATGGCTCAACCTGAGAAGATAATGACATTTTAATCACAAGAACTATATTGCATCAATAAGTGAAAGAGTTGGGGTTTTCTGTTGTGTCTTTGGAGGAAGACAAAAGAACAGTGTCTAAGCAGAGACATCCTTTTAAAAACTTAAAATCTCCAGTTAAAAAAAAAAAAACACCAAAAATTATGTCACATCCCTTTTTAACCTTCCCCGAATCTGTAAATTAAAATTAAAATCTTTTCAAATATGAAGTTTTCTCTTTCTTTCTTGGAATATTGATCTCAGAAAGAAATGAGCTTTCTAGATTTTGGACAATGAAAGTTTTCATTGACATATTTTAAATAGATTTTAATATTTTAAAAAATTGTACTTTTCCTGACAATGGAAATTGTATTAGTCATCTAAAACTTATTTAACAACCCTAGGAAATTCAAGTGAAATTGTGCTACGATACACACAGTGATTTATGCATAATAGGTACTCGTTAAATAGTAGAGATGGGATGAATAGATTGATACATGAATATATCATGTGTGTATTAAATATTCTACATTGAAATGTGCCTACAGAAAACAAGTGAAAAATCTTATTGAAAAATTTTTGCTACAAAGAAAAAGTTTAACAAGTAGTGCCCCCAAGTCCTAACTCAGGTTTCCCACAGAGAGAATGTTTTCAGATATCAGAGAAAGGAAAGAGAATCCTCACAAGTAATTGATATTATTACTTACTTTAACATTCATATGATTATAAAAATGAAATAGTCTAAATACTCTGAGTGTCCGTCCCAGTGATCAAAATGTTAATTTATCTTATCTCAAAAGAACGGAGACAAAAGCATTATTAATCAAACCTACACCCTATATTTAAATATGTAATATTAGCACCTTCAAATAGAGGCACTGTTTTTAAATAGGCTCAGAACATAAAAGAAAAATTAATAGTCTTAAAATAGAGTTGGAATTCACAATTTGTTACATGCCATAAACTGCTATTTTTGTTAAGCTTACAAAAATATCAAGACCATTAGGTATCAACTAATTAAACATAAACTATCAAAACATTCTTTAGAATACCTTGATTAATTACAAGATAAAACATGCTTTGTTTTTTTAAATATAAATAATAGACAAATATCCTAAAACCATGAAGTCAAAGTACAATCCATTTGATACTATACATATATAAATCCTTATACTTCTGCTTCTTTTCCTTATTTGAATAATACATTTTTAAAAGAAAAACAATTAGCATTTTATTCTTGGTAAATTGAAAGTCTAAAAGTCAATGTAATTTGTCTTTTTGAATTTTTTCTATAAGAAAATACCTTAACCTACACAACGTGTGTAAATAGCTTTAGATACTAACTTCAATAAAGTGTATGCATTAAACTAAACTTTCCCTGTATTTTTCACTACATATCTATTTTGGCAATATGGAGGTATATTTTTCAAATGGTCAGAAACCCTACATGAGCAAAGAATATAACAACGAAGATCCTGTGGCACATTTTAACCTAACAAGAGAATCAAATGCCATTTTCTTTAAGACAAACACAAATAGTAAATGTTCAAGACAGAGTTCCTAAAGATGTTTCATTTTTCACATTAAAAAAAAGTTATCAGTGAAATGAATCTACAGCAACTTCATTAATGATATATATGTTTAAGAAAATAGTCTGTTCTTACTGCACCCCTTCCTCTCCCACACCCAAATTTGCTAATGAACCTGTATTTTTAACATAAAGTGCTAAAAGGTGTAGGGTTGTTGGGAATGTCTGATTTTCTGGGGTTTTTTTCTTCATTTGCTTCTTCACACAGCTGCACCCGACCCTGCCCCTACACCCCCAAGAAAAGGACAACTGTAATTCAGCACTCCGGCTTTCCTTTCAGTCCAGGAAGATCATTTTCAGTGACTTGTAGTTCATTTGCATTCTCTGGTGTCTCACCTTTGACAGCTAAGTGGATGATTTTCAGCCATTTCTGCTTCAATTCCTCACTGTCTGCAGAAAAGCTGTGCACAGACTTAGACTGGGTCAGTTTGAAACTGTGAGGAAGGTCAGCACTCCTTGGTGTGTCATCTACTGTGTAGCCTAGGAGTGGAATGGTTGCTTGGGCTCTGACATCCTAAGAGCAAAATGCCATGAAGATTTAGAAGAGAACATGATAAAGAAAAAGAAATGAGTTGAATCCTATCCCCTCAACAAATTTGTTTTATGAATAGAAAGAAAATTTTATATACACATTTAATGTTTTTGTAATATACGATATGTAATACGTATACATAGATAATCCTATATTGACACTTTCAGGTATACCCTTTGTCACCATCTCTCAGTAATCTCTTCTCCTCTGAAGTTCATTCAATCTATATATCTATCACCCAATCAAAATTCTAGTAGCTGCTTTCTACAGATGTCCAGCACACGCTCCTTACTTCCTCACTGAATTCAGTGCCTGATTCACAAGTCTTTCTCTCCTGCTCTCATATAAGGTGACTTCAACCATACATACACATTGATAGTCCCTCAAATACTCTATAACATTTTTTTTAGAGTTGAGATTTGGTCCACCAATTCTCAAAAGAAATGTGAAATCATGCTTTTAAAAATTGATAAACTATATACTTATCCTGGCAGAATCACTATTAAGTCTATGACCCAAAGAGATCAGGAAAAGGACCCAATATGCTTTAAAAAATATTTACAGCAGCGCTTTTTGTGGTATCAAAGAAGCAAAAAGCAACAGAGAATAGTTGAAAAGTATGGTATATGAATGTAAGGAAATATTATTATGTCGTAAGAATTTTAAAATGGACTAATTTGAGAAAACTGGGAAGATCTGTATGGACAGATGTAAATTTAGTTGATAAGAACTAGGGGCACACTTTATGTAATAACAATGACACTGTAAAAAACAAACACAAAAACTCTGATCAATACAATGACCAACCATGACTCTAGAGGACAAATGATGAAGCAATATTTCCTGACAAAGTAGTGACAGCCTCAGGGCACAAAATGAGGCATATATATATATATATATATATACATATATATATATATATATATGTATGTATGTATGTATGTATGTATGTATGTATGTATGTATAGGACATGGCTGGTATGGGAATCTGTTTTGCTTGTATATGAGTATTTGTTACTATGGCTTTTTCTTTTTTTTTTTCCTTCGTGATAGGAATAGGATGGAAAGAAAATAAATTTTTGTCTGGATTAAATGGGAAGATAACTTGAAGCAGGGAGTCAAATTAGGCTACAATAATAATCCAAGCACGAGGAGATAATATATTAGGGAGATGACTGTGAGATGTAGAGAAGGAAGCCTATGCAAGATATATTGTGAAGGGAGAAATGACAAAATCTGACAACAGAATGCATATTTGTGGTACATGAGAGGAGTCAAAAATGACCTCAAAGATCCAACGCTTGGATGACAGAGTAATCCTACAATATTGGGGGAAAGATTAATTCTATTACAGTCATGTTTACTTAAAAGATGCCTATGAGATTTTGATTTTGAGGTGTTTATATTCGTTGATACGGGGCTGGCGCTCGAGAAAAGTTTAGGCTTAGATATTTAGATCTCAGAATCATCTGCATAGAGATGGTAACTGAATACATGGGAGCTAATGAAAATCACCAATTTAATAAAGAGAAAAGAAGAGGGTTCAGAATAGAGCTTCTTTCTCCATTTTCATATGTATCATAAAAAAGAATTTATTAAAGTTGCTTCTCCTATTTTTCCTAACAGTTTATATAATATTAGAATTGTTCTTTGAATATTTGATAGAATTCACTTGAAAATGAATATGGTCTTGGAATTTTTGTTCTTTGGAAGTTCATTTATGGTTTGTTCACTTTCTTTTTTCTAAGATGGGGTTATTTAAATTATCTATTTCTTGTTCTGTTAATATGTATATGTTATGTTTGTGTGAATATTCATCCATTTCAGTTAAGTTGTCAGTTTTGTGAGGATTTAGTTGGACAAAGTAATTTCTAATGATATAATTTCTTTCTTTATTGTAATTTCTACCTTTTCATTTTTTATTTTGGTAATTTTATTTTCTTCTCTTTTATAAATAATCTAATGTTTATATTTATTGTTTTCAAATAGTCCTACGTTTATTTATTAATTCAATTTATTTATTTATAAATTCAAAACCTTTTATTCTCATGAATGTCTTCCATATTATTTGGGATTTCTATTTTGTTGTTTGTGATTATAAAATTTGTTGGTTTTCTAGATTTTTTTAGTTCAATTCCCAATTCATTGGTCTGATTTAAAAAAAATTTTTTTTGGATGAAAGAGTTAAGAGATATAAAATTTCCCCTGAGGACTTCTTTGGGTGCATCCTGAATTTTTAATGTTGTCATCATCTTTAATGAAATTATCTCCTGTTGCCTTGATTTGTTTTCTGACCCACCAGTTCTTTAGAATTAAACATCCTTTTCTCTTTCCCATTCTGTTTTTTAGATATTACTGAAGCCTGTCTCCCCGCAGATGGCACAGTTTTTCCTGGCCACCCCTTCTAATATTGGCTGCATTGTCACTCATTCCCCTTGGCTCACTGGTCAAGAAGAGGGAGGTGGAACACTCTTTGCTCTCTATTGTCACTTCCAGGTTTTTTCCTCACCTTCATTACCTCTCCTCCTTTGAAAACCATTTTCCACCCAATCAAATTTCTGGTAGCAGCTGTCTACAGACTTCTAGTTCATTCCCCTTCCTTCCTCAATGACTTCAACACCTCAACAAGTTCACAACTGTTCTCTTTTCCCCAGCTCCTACCCTCATAACTGAAGGACTTCAACATGCATAGACTCTGCCTCCAACACCCTAACCACTCATGCCTTCAACCTACTTGCTTTCCATGACTTACTCCTCTACTCCCACCTTAGCCACTCACAAAGATGGTCATTCCCTTGATTTTGCCATCACATGTGCTGTGTCCATGTTCAAGGAATCTCTTTATCTGACCAGGATATACTGGTTTACCATTTCTCCTTCTGTCTTCCCTTAACAAAAGCTTCTCATTGTTGACATCATAAAATCCAAACCCTTGTCCCTCCAAGCTATCTATCTTACGTTAACCATTTAATCTCTCTATTTCCATCTCGATCCAGGGTCTTCCCCTCTGTTTGACATTTTTTTTTAAGTTAAAGGGGCCATCCCTTGACTCACTTCTTAAAGAGGCCTATTCACTGAATGAGCATTGTCTCACTCAAAGTGAGGACCTGAAAAGACCTTGGCTTAAAAGGGCAAAGGTCTCCTACTACACCCTGGGCTATCTCCAGCCATCCTGATTGATATCTAACCACTGCACCCAGATGTCTCTGGAGAAGAAAGTGAGGCTGGTGACTTGGCACAGCCCTCCCTCACATCAAAGTCAATTGCAAGTCATGTCATCATCTACTTGATGTCTTGGTCCTCTTCGAGAATAAAGGACAAACCACACAACACTTGATAAACCAGTTGAATTCTTTACTATTCTATTCTTGAGTCCTTGCCCTGCTTAAATATCCAGTTAAGACCTGCACCAAGCTTCGCAATGAATTACTCTCACTGTTCACTAGCTTCATGGATGGATATCCAGTAGACATCTTAAACATCTCAAACCCAACATGCGCAAAACAGAATTCATTTTCTTTCCTTCTAAACACCTCCCTTCACTTTTACCTTCTCTATTACTATAGAGGGCAACACCATCCTCCCAAAACTTGAGGCTCACAACCTAGGTATCATCTTTAACTCTTCTCTATTTTTCACACATCCTACCCTCACATCCAATCTGTAGCCAACCACTGTCAACTTCATCTTTGCAACATTTATCAAAAATATCCTCTTCTCTTCTTCTCAGTGGCTGTTACTCAATGATGTTAAGCTAGATTTATTTAAATGTCCTTTCCTTCAAAATTTCATATGGTCACTTTGGTGAACATTTATTTTTATATCTAAAGTATATTAGTTTACATCTAGGAAGATTTATTTTTTACATCTAAAGGGACCATAATCATTCTGCTTAATGCCCCCTTTGCTAAATTTCTTTTATTGCTTTATTCTAATCCCTAATTCAACTCAATTTTTGTCAAACTTCCAGGAAAAAAAAGATAAGAATAGGGAAATTTTATTACATGGGGAGGGAAAAATTTCTAAGCTAAATAAAAAAAAGAAAATATTTTAGAATAAGAAAACCTTGGACTCTGGGTATAAATAATGGATACTTGTAATTTTAGTGAACCAAAGCTTAAGTTTTTGAACTTTCCATTTTAAAGAGAAGGGACCAGGGTATTCTAGAATTATCTCCCTTGTTCTCTCCATTCATCCCTGATCAGTATGCTCAATAGAAGGCAATTATTATGACATACCTGTGGGGCACCATACATGTAGAGTACAAGAGCTTCCTGTTTAGGGATAACGCACCAAGCTTTTTGCCAGGGCTTGGACTTTTCCATATACTGAAGAAAGCTGCATATGACACTGTTTCCAGAAACCTCTGCTGATTCAATCTGTGAATATGTAGCAAAGATAACAAAAGAAGAGACATATAATTCATAATTATAATATAATTAGTATACAATTATATATTAAGTATAGATACAGACACTAAGACAAATAGAGAAACAATTTATAAAAATATAAATCAAAATCTTTAGAAAATTAATAATTTACAAAATAAATTTGCTAATGAATTAATGCAATCATTTAAAAACTTCTCTATATCTTTCCCTGAATAAACACAATTCTTCTAAACACCCAAAAATGCATCAATAAAGCAAGGATCTGTGATTAGGTTGGAAGTGACTTTTTCCATCAACATAATTATAATTTAGTACTTGATGTTGCTTAAAGTGTTGCCTGAGTCTCAGAAGTTGTGACACGCTCATGATCACACGCGCAAGTGGACATCACAGATAGAATTTGAACTCAGGTCTTGCTGACTCCAGGTCGAGACCTCTATACACCATGCTATATTATTACTTTAATAGAATTAATGGAAATGGAAACCATTTTTAATAGTTTAAACACTTCATCTTTCCCACATATGGCATTTGTAGTCAAATAAAACACTGCACACATATGTTCATATATAACATATATAACATATAACATATGATCATATGTTATGATCAGTTGGGAGTTATACCAAGTATATGAGGCTGGATTGATATTAAGAAAACTAGAAGAATAATTGTTAATAACAGTAATAAAAAAATCTCCTTATTATGTCAACAGATGCATAAAAACTTTGTCAAAATATAACACTCATTCCTATTAAAAAAACAAACCTAGAAAGTATAGAAAAAATGGATCTTTCCTTAAAATAAGTAGAGCCTATCTAAAACCATAAGCAAGTATTATCTGTAGTTAAGATAAACTTGAACTTTCCCAATATGATCAGAGTAAAAAGGGTGTCCATTATTAACACTATTATTGGATTTGAAATGCCAGATATAGCAATAAAACACACAAAAAAGAAACTGAAGAAAATATTGGTGAAGAGGAAACAAAATTATTACTCTTTGCAAAGATATGATGGTATATTTAGAGAACCCGAAGGAATCAACTAAAAAACTAGTTGAAACAATTAACTTAAGCAAAATGGAAGGATATAAAATAAACCTACAAAAATCATCAACATTTCTATACATTACCAACAAAACCAAGCAGGAAGAGAAAAAAGAAAAATTCCATTTAAAGTAACTGCAGGCAAGATAAAATCACTGGAAATCTACCAACAAGAAAAACCCAAAGACTATATGAACCCAATTACAAGACATTTCACAGAATAAAGACAGATCTAAATAACTGGAGAAATGTTAATTGCTCATGGGTAAGCCAAAGTAGTATAATAAAAATGCTGATTCTGAGTTCATATACTTATTCAGTGTCATACCAATTAAACTACCAAATTACTTTATGAATCAGAAAATATAACAAAATAATTCACCTGGAAAAGCAAAAGGTTGAGAATATCAAGGGAATCAATGAAAAAAATATGAGCAAAAAGTAGCCCACCAGTACCAGATTTTAAACTATATTACAAAAGAGTAATCATCTACAATCTGGTACTGGCTAAAAAATATATAATACACAGTAGTAAATAACCATAGTAGTTTAGTGTTTGATAAAATCACAGATATAAGCTTTCAGGATAAAAACTCATCATTTGACAAAAATTGCTTGAAAAACTGGAAAACAGTTTGGCAGAAACTAGTCATACACAAACATTTCATACTGTATACCAAAATAAGGTCAAAATGGATAAATTATTTAAACATAAAGGGTGATATCATAAATTAGGGGAGTATAGAAAAATATACTTGTCAGATCTATGGATATGACCAAATAAATAACAGATAGGACCATGGGAAGTAAAATGAATAATTTTGATTAAATTTTGATTAAAAAGTTTTTGCACAAACAAAACTAATGTAGTCAAAATTAGAAAGAAAATGGGAAGCTGGGGGGAAAATTTTATAGCAAGTATCTTTGACAAAGATACCATTTCTCATAGATAGAGAAGTAAGCCAAATATATAAAAATATGAGACATTCCTCAATTGATAAATGGTCAAAATCTCATGGAAAAAAATACTCCACTAATGAAAAAAACCACCAGTGATTAGAGAAATGCAAATTAAAACAACTTTGAGATACCACTTCATACTGGTACTTAGACTGGGTAACATGACAGAAAAGAAAAATGAGAAATGCTGGAGGGGATGTGGGAAAGTTGAGACACCAATGTACTGCTGGTGGAATTGTGAATTAATCCAATCATTCTGGAGAATAATCTGAACCTATGCCTATGTATAAAACAATGCATACCCTTTGACTTAACAATACCACTACTAGGTCTGTATTCCAAAGAGATAAAGTAAAAGGGAAAAGGGCCTATTTGTATAAAAATATTTATAGCAGCTCTTTTTTGTAGTGTCACAGAACCGGAAATTAAGGAGATGCCCACCAACTGGAGAATGGTTGAACAATTGTAGTATATGATTGTGGTGGAATACTATTGTGCTATAAGAAATGACAAACAGGATGGTTTCAGAAAAAACTGGGAAGACCTATATGAACCTGATAACTCTTTTCTTCCTTTCTTACAATTTTTTTATTATAGGAATTAGCAAAATGTCTTCTTTGGCCCAGTATTCCTAAGAACAAGAAGTTCAGGAACTTATAAGAAGGACAGGTCTGCTGGACAAATCCAGTCACAATATAATCATGAATAACTGAATTCTTCTGAGATCAGTAAATTGAAATGTGGCAATTTACAAGGGTTAAGCAAGATATAAAACTAGTAAGATCCCAAGAAAACTTAGTGACTCATCAGAGCTAGGAACACAAACCAGTCTCATAATTTCCTTAATCTAATCTATTGGATGTTATACTCCTCACAGATGCCAATTGTTGAAATAACTGTGTGCCTGACTGGAGAATGGGGGTGGGGGTGGGGGTTATATCAGTGGTTTTTAGTGCTACTTTCCTCTCATTTTCATTGGTTAATAATATCATACAACAGAGTCAATGGGTGTACAATCATTTCTTTTCCCTAAGTCAGCAGAACCAAAAGAACATTGTACACAATGATAGCAATATTCAAAGGATGATCATCTGTGAAAGAATTAGCTCTTCTGATCAAGGTAATGATTTAAGACAATTTCAAAGGATCCATGATGAAAAATGCTAAGAACATGCAGAGAGAAAACTGGTAAACTCAAGAGTGTAAATTGATGCAAACTTTTTTTACTTTATTTTTCTTATGGAGGGATATTTTCTTCTTCAACATGGCCAATATGTAAATAAAAAAATTTCTCTGTACCTGTGATATATACTTTTGTAAGCAGATATGACTGAGAAGGGAGAGAAGGAAGCAAGCATCTATTAAGCACTTACTGTGTGTTAAGAAATTGACAAATATCTCATTGATCCTCACAACAATCTTATTATAATCTCATTTTGTGGTTGATGAAATTGAGAAAGACTTGCCTAGGATCACACAACTTGGTAAACGTCTTAGGCCATGCATGGACTCAGGTCTTCTTGAATTCAGATCCATTACAACTTATCATTAAAAAGTTTAAATCATATATAAGGATGAGATTCCCATTTTTAAAAATCATACCTCTAAGATTCCTTTCTTTTTCTTTTCTTCACTGTCTGTGCATCCAGTTATTATTTGATAGCAGTCTTTACAAACTTTGTTCCATTTACCACCGTCATATTCAAGTTGAGCTTTATAGTCAGAACATTTCCAACAGACCACCTTAAAAACAAGGAAAAAGAAGGACTAGCAATTGTATTCAGACTACTGCTATTTCTAAAGTAGAATTCCACCACAGCAAATAGTAAAAGCTAAGAAAAATGCAAATATTTGCTGCAAAACAAATGCTGGTTGAAAAACCAATTGATTTTGTTACATAATGTGAAAGATTAGGTTTTCATGTAATACCTTTATTTTCTTATGAAAGTTCATCTACCCTAAACAAAGATTGATCAACATATTCCAAATGCTTACTCAAAGTAAAAGGTATTACTTCTCTTACAGTTCATAAGAAAAATTATCACAAAATCCTGTTGCTTCAGTAATGGATCTTGTCCATGTTTCTTTTTCTAAGAGGAACAATGACATCATAGGGGATGTCTTGACTTGCAAATGAACTAAATTAAAATAAGGCAGTTACATAAAGTCATCAGCCTCACTCACTCTTCCAGAGTCATCAAAGTCCAGTGGTAAGACAAAAGCCAAGATGATGGGCAATGGCCTGGGATGCAGTGGATAACCTTGGTGTCTTTGATGTCTGACCAAGCCCTAAGTACTTCATAGTGCCTGCATCAGCTGCCTTTGTGTCTGGTGGAACAAATTGTTCTCATCTGTCCATTCTGTCAGGGAAGTTTTCATATGCTTGGGGTAGACACTAACCTTAACTTTAGCCTGTCTCCGCCAAGACAATTTTATTGCTGTGTACGATAGAGCTCCTTGGAGTCACACCTGAGAGCTGGGTGAAAGGAAAACACCCCAAAGTGGATGAGCAACCCTGAAAACACCTTAGCAAGACCTCATGCTAGAGGTGCTCATCCTCCCTAAACATCTCACATACTCAGTAATGGAACTATAGATTTTCTGAAAAGCAGTTTCTACCTGGCACTATCAGAGAGTTAAAGAGGCTATTGTGGTAGGTAGGACTAGCATTTTTCTAATAAAACTTCCTTTGGCCCCCTGCTTCCGACACAGCTTCTAGGTCTATGGGTAATAAAAAGTCTCAGTCATTCAGAGTCTGGGCCTCTCAGACTTGGTGGGTGCCTAAGACTTCAGGAGTTACTAAATCCTGACCAACCAGAGGCATTTCTAGGTGGAGACAAGATAGGCCATGTCCAGGGAAGCTAAGTCACATGGTGTCTGTGTTGCATTTTCTTTCTGAGCAAAATCAGTCTCCTTTGCAAACGTTCAGTGACAAATTTAGCATTCTGAATTACATTTTAGTTCAGTTGGAGTAGCTAGAAAATAAACGGACTCTAAGAAGATGTTTTAGTCAAAACTAAAGCTTGATACATAGACAGAAAAAAGAAATCTATCAAGTAACTTTCATAAACACTTGCTGCTTGAAAGAATATGATGTCAGTCAGTCAACAAGCATTTATTAAGCACTTACTGTGTGCTAAGCAGATCAAGATCAATTTGAAAGAACCTTTGATAGTGGACTTTGTAATTACAGCTAAAGTCAATTCTGTTCTTCAATTAAAATGTCTTCATATTAACTTTAACATAATGACGAGGGTCCTGTACATGATATCCTATTATAATTGACTTTAACAGGACAATTGAATTCATTTGCTGCTCTAAAATGCTGCTGTATTGAGTACTTCATGAAAAAGGTGGGCATTGGTTGGCTACCCTTTTGTTTTTACATTATATACATAACAGTTGATCTTAAAATATTTTGCAGCACAATTGTTTAATGAAAACTGAATATAATCAATCACTATTCATGAACACCTAGTATGTTGATATATAATAGCAGGTGTGCACCCAGGCATTTGCCTGAGCGCTCAATGCCATCCGTAACAAAGTCTATTTTCTACTACTAAACACATCTTCCCATACAAGATGCAAAAATGCTGTTGGACTTGAACTTTAAAAGGGAGAGCAGACACAGTCAGACAGGTAAAGAACCAGAGCTTAGACAACTAGGTGGCACAGCGAATCAAGCAGTGCGTCTGCAGTCAAGAAGGCTCATCCTCCTAAATTCAAATCTGGCCCCATACACTTTCGTGACCCTGGGCAAGTCACTTAATACTTATTGCCTCAGTTTCCTCATTTGTAAAGTGAGGAACCATTTCAGTATTTTTGCCAAGAACACTCCAAATGGGGTCACAAAAAACTGGAACAAATGAAAAATTGAACACACAAGGAGGCTTGAATTAGCGCATCACAAATGAACCTCCAAGGAATCATGCAGCCCAGAAGACAGAAGGCAGGGTAGTAAAGTAGGAATTAAATGTATGTGCTTCTGGGACGGAAATAAAAGAACAGTTGATAGAATCAAGAAGAGAAAATCCTCAATAAGCCAATTTTCAGGACAAAGAAGTAGCTGAACTCTGGGGTTATGGTGGAGGGTAGGAGATAGAACTAATAAGGGGAAAAAGTACTGTACTTGAATTCATGAAAGGCCTGGGTTCAAATCTAATGTGAGAAATTTCAAGCCTCAGTTTCTTATGGAATGGAGATAATATTTTCTGCAATATCTACTTCATAGGACTGTCATGAAGATAAAATGAGACTATATATGAACTTTGTAAAAATTTAACACAATCTATACTTTTCAGCTATTACTGTGTAGTAGGTTGCCACTTATTTCAGCCTATCATGTCTTTCTTCAGTCACCTGAAATTTTGATTCTTTGGAGACTGGTGTTTCATAAATCTTAGTTGAAAGAATATCAGTATTTTTTCAAAAGGCAGATTTTTGTTTAAAAACGGAGGTCAGTATTGTTGAAAATGCTACCTAATTTTCACAAAATAATCTAGTCTATCTTCTCCTGTTCAGTTATGCACCTCTAGCTCACGGGTTATCTGCAGTCTATTATCTAACTGTATACCACAGTTAATATGGAAAAGGACAAAAGTGTTTTTTTTCCACATAGCTGGTTTTTCTTGTTTCAGACTATTGAGTCAAATTGGACTGCTTGGATAGCATTCCAGGCTGTGCTACAATAGAATGCCCTCTTCAAACAGGAACCTGTGGAGGACCAGAATTCCTCTTCTCATTCCATATATGTATCTTCCAAACAGTTTTGTTAGACTTATGTTTCCCTGTCTTTTGCCTGAGTTGATAATTACAGGATTATTTTTTTCTGGGTAATTTAATCATTTTATTCATAATGCCATCATTTGGCATCTCTCTTAGACTAAAAATCAGAGGATTATTTTTAAAAGTTTTGTTGTAATATCTAGTAGCAAATCTTGCATGTTTTTATGCATGGGAGACACCTTTGATAGACAGCCTTTAAGATTAAAATTTGTTCTACTGAATCAAAAAAAATTTTTTTTTATAATAAGGTTCAGGGTTTTCACCTCATCCCTGGATAGCTGTATTGAATTATTAAAAAAGTACAAATAAGAACAAACAAATTCTTAATCAATTTGAGAAGAGTGATATACTTTGATCATTGGGTGAATGCCCAGGAAATATTTGAGTTTGGGTGAAGGGAATCAGATACACCTCCCAGCAAGCCAGGTCAACATATGGCATTTCAGCAGCAGTGAGTCAGGTGGTGGGCAAGAGAATTGTCCTTAGGGAGGAGGGAATAGAGTTTCTATCCTTCTGCCAACACCCACTGACCAATCTTGTGAACTTCAAAAGGTCAGAAGACTTGGAAGTTCCCATTGGTAGTAGTAGTAGTTCTGTCTGCCAAGAGTGGTAGCAGTCACTAGCAATGACTAATGATATTGTCTTCACTAGAAGCTGAGATACACTACAGATAAACTAGACACAGAATGGAAAGCTAGTTTCAGGCCTGCATAAGGGCACTGTGAGAAATGATTGTAAATAACCAATATCTTGGAGGGAATCAGAAGCTCTCCCCTTTTTCTAAATTCCTCAATGTAAAAAGTTCAGTTTTCCTTGAAGGACATTATTGATAACGAGTTTGCATTGACTCTACTGTATACTGATCAGACCCCATTCAACTTGGCAAACAATTTAATCTAGAGTGGGGAATCCCGTTGTATTCTACTCAAACTTGGGTGGAGACAGATCTTTTTGTCTAGATAGCTCAAGGTTGGGAGTGGTCTGGTACAGATATTTTCTCGGTCCAATGGTGATATGATGATGGGTGACTTAAGTCCCCTCCCCATCCTACCCCAACTGGAAGGGTATATAAACTGTGAATCTGACACCATGATTGTCTTCAGTCTAACAGAGAAAGACAAATGACCATCCTTTTATTAATAACTTGCTGGCTTTATTAATAAAATGATTAAATTACCCAGAAACTGTGTCTCTTGAACTTTGCTAAGCATCACAGCACTGATCCTAAGAGCCCAGAAGAGATATATACCAATGGGGAGCCTAATGGGAACTCCACAAAGGGAGATTGACTTCCAGTATCCAGGAGCTACAAATTTACCCTTTAGCTATATGAGCACTCTAAGTCCAACCATATTCTCTCCTAGGAACCTTCTCTGTGCAGAGAGGGAATGTAGCCCCAGTTTTGGGGGAATGCTATAGCTGCTTAGTAAAAATTTTTCTAATGCTAATTAGATGCTAATTAACTTTAGCATAACAGACAGTGGATTATGAACAGCAAGCAGTATCATAAGTCCCCAGTACTTCAGGGTTAACCTGAGAATACTGAGGGAAAAAGAGTCAGCTTTTCTGTAAGTACTCAGACTGCCATTATAAGTAGGCGATGGAAAATTAGCTCCAGAGAGAAAGCACTATTATAATTAATGAACAGTGGGAAATTGTATTCTTTGCATCACTCCTGTCAAATTTATAAGCTTCTATTAAATATTGTTTGGGAAATTCTGCCTGTGTTCTTTTTCAAGAGTACCCTTAATATATGTGTAGATCATTCTGATATTTTATAGAGAGAAGAAAGTAGCACATATGCTGGTAGTTACATTGTCTGATTTTTCCCCCATCAGTATCTTCTTCAGATAACTTAGGAATTGAGCCATTGGTGATCTCAAAATTTCATCACTTCTAGCTGACCACTTCTTCCTTGAAAGTCTTTCCTCTATGATATTGCATTCCATTCATTCTTCTATCTCTCTGACTTTACTAATGGATCATCTTTGTTCTCCTACCCTCCTCCCAACATACTACTCCTTTCTACCTAGTCAGACTGGACCATTAGATATTTTATAGACATATCCTGAACTATTCTACTTCCCTCCTTCTGCTAAAGTTGCTACATTTGTTTAGAAAGTCCAATGTTCTATCCTATCCTCACTGTGTCCTCCTCTCTCTGTTATTTGTTGAAATTTTACCCATATTTCAAGATATAGCACAACTGCACTTTTCTTCAGAAATTGATCTAGATAGAAAGAAGTGATTTGTCTTTTCTCTGTACTCTCATGTCACTTGGTTTGTTTTTCTCTTATGGTATTTATCCTGCAGTATCTTTATGTGTCTCTCAGCTCCTGTATTTGGTCATAGGTCTGGCAGAGTGTCTTGTATAGAAAAGTGACTACTAATACTGCACTCTGCATAGCTTTTTTGGAGGAGTGTTGTGGGGGGAGAAATGGAGGTGGTAAGGCAGTCTGGGCTAAGTGACTTGCTCAAGCCAGAAAGCGTCAAATATCTGAAGCTGGATTTGAACTTGGGTCCTCCTGACTCCAGAGCCAGTGTTGTGTCTACAACACCTAGCTGCCCCTGTACCCTACACTGATGACACAAGCTTGCCAGAAACAATTTTTATTAATTTACCATTATCCTAAATTCAAAATTGCTTGCCTTGAGAGAGAAATGTCCAAACTGACAGAGTTCACTCATGACTTTGTACATATAGCTCAAGTAGAACCATACTTGAATTTAGAATAAGGATAATTTTAAAAGAATTTGGGGAGTCGGTGCCTATAGTACAAAATACAATATTACCAAGTTTTCCCATATGTAGGATTCCAACATTTAAACAGATGCTTTTCTAATTAGCATTAGAAAAATTTTTACTAAGCAGGTATAGCATTCCCCCCAAAACTGGGGTTACATTCCCTCTTTGCACAGAGAAGATTCCTGGGAGAGAATATGGTCAAACTTAGATGCTCATCTCTGAATGACTGTATTTCTCACTAATTGAGGTAAAAGAACTTTTTGAAATCTCTAAGAGGTTTTTGGAGTAGAGCTTTCCATTCTTACCGACTCATCGTTTAGGATTACAGAATCTGACCATGTAGGGGCAAGGTCAAGCATATCTAAACACGTTGGGAAGTCTGCAGTCAGGATGACTTGTTAAGTTCAAATCTAACCTCAGAAACTTAGTATTTTTATGACCCTGAGCAAGTCACTTAACACTGTTTTGTTTCAGTTTCTTCATCTATAAAGTGAACTGGAGAAGGAAATGGCTAACCACTCTAGTCTCTTTGCCAAGAACATTCTAAATGAGGTCATGAAAACTTGGACACAACTGAAACCATTCAACAACAACAAAATTAAACACACTAAGAAGTATGTGTGCATGTCTCTTTTTATAGTCAACTTGTACACTGCAAACATAAAACTATGCCAGTATATTCTTAAAAGTCACAATTCAGTCTCAGACTAGGTCATTTTCAGTCTCACTGGGCCACAGATGATCTGAAAAGGAGAGGGTCCAAATGCTCTGAAAGCAAGGAAGAGTGGCCCAAATATTTTTTTACAAGAATGTTTTAACTTCTTCTTAGCGCTGGATAGCATATCACACCCAGAACTAGTGGCTCAGTTTATTGGCAAGAGATTAATTGTTCCCAATTTCTCGAAGAATTCCACAAACCTCATTACTCTGTCCAGAAACCACTAATTGGTTGCTAGAGTCTGGTATTTTATTCACTGCTCATTTCAGGCTTGTTTAATGCCTATGAACTTGTATTTTGTGTACAGATATAAAGGTCTACTTGGAGTGACTGATTTCAAGGTTAAGAGAACCTCTGAAATAAAGAGGGGTATATGGCAGAGGGTCATAAGACTCTCTCCAAAAGTACCTACCCTCCTAGCCATTAAGGAGTGCTTGGTTCTTTTTCAGGTTACTCTCCTTTTGGAAGTGTTTAACCCCAAGGTCACAAGATCATCCTAACCAAAATACTGTGAACATATGTGTGTGTGTGTTAAAAATTAGATAATTGTATTTTAATATAATTCGTTTCTTTTGTAGTACTACATACTATTTTATATATTTAAAACAACGTTCATAGGTTTCAACACACTGTCAAAGGGATCCATGACATAAAAAAGGTTAAAAACCACTGCATTAGAGAAATGAAATATTCAAATTTTTGGTAAAATGGATTGCCTAAAGTTTTTTGGAAAAGAAGGCTGCTTTGATCCAACTCAAGAGTGCACTTAATAATTTTTTTTGGTTGTTGTGTGAATGAATAGCTGATAACAATGCAAATATCTTTCCTGTAAATCTATGTTGACATTTGTTTGGTAAAAAGCTGCTAAAAACCCTAACTGAACTGAAGTCAATTTTAAAATGTTACTCTCTAGCGATTCCAGATGAGAGAAGGGGTGAGCATATGTCTGTAATGATAACATAAAGGGGAAAATCTTTCCCATTCATTAATAGGCCCATGTGACCTGCTTAGATCATATGGAAGCCTAAGCCACAAGTGGTAGGAGGAGCTTGCTGAATGGGTGGAACAGGAAGGGTGGAGCAGAGCTGGGAGGAAATTGATCAGTCTAGTCGGAGCTGGGAAGGACACAGGGCGGCACCCAGGAATAGTTTGAGCTCTTTGTGTTTGTCTGTGGGAAGGTCTCACCACGGGACAGGGAGGCTTGGAAATGGCCTTGCCCCTCCGTGGTGATAATGTGTATTCACTTTTTGGCTGCTTTGACTGATTTTGCTTTCTGGTTCTGGGATTTGGTTTTCTGGTGTCTAAATAAATATTTTGCTTATGCCTTCTATATGGAGTGTCTGTTATACTTTGTGATTGAGAACTATGCCAACCTTGTCATAGTCACCACCATTGCTATGAATATTGCCTTGGTGATACAATGTCTAGAAGGGAAATCTTTACAAAAATTCTTTATTTGTGGAATCAGACCAATTACTCAAACTTGTCAGTCCTGGGAACTCTGCCTTATTGATACAACCCTAACCTTTTCTGTCCAATTTGGAGAAAAGTGGCCTTAGGACTTTATAAAAAGGATTTGCCCACAAAACAGAGTCAAAACCAAATAGGTTACTTTTGAGAAAAAGCAGTACTTCATTTTTATAGAAAGAATTTGGTTTGCCTACATACAGGGCAGAATGTAATTGTTAGGAAAATCAGAAACAAAGTCACTTTGAAAGAATCAGAAGAGACCATATATTTGCAATTTCTTAATTGAAAAACCAAACTACAAATGTATTATGTCACAAAAATACAAACTGTAAACCTCCCTTATGATCATAAATTGCTAATTGGTTTTTAAAAAGACTGATTAAACAGAGAAAAAAGAAGATAGATGAAAGAAGTACATAGTTATTATATTAACAATATATGAAAAGAAAGCAAAATATTGCATATAATAAAGGTTTGATGAATTATAACTGTGTCTGCATGACTAGGGAAAAAAAAAACCCAACCTTGATGAAATGTTATTCCAGAAAAAAAATTACCTAGCAATGATGACAGCATGCCCACTTCAAAAAAAAAAACTAATCACAAAAGGAATTCTATCAGAAGAAAACTTGTGATGATCTTCAATCTTAGCACAATCAAGGAAGACATTTTTTTTCAAGTGTTGCTAAAAAAAGAAGTTCCCTTATCAGTAATCTATTACACAATCTATTATAAAAGGAAACATCTCTTTCCTCTAGAGTCATCTGTGCCCAGGACAACAGGATATGGCCAGTAATAAGATGACAGTCAAATTACAAACAGATACTTACATGTCCACATGCTCGGCAATGATGTCTTCTCCTTGTCAGTGCATTAAAAGATTCTTTACATTTCATACACATTGTTACTTCATTATCTCGAATCCATCTTGGGGCCCTTTTCCCAAGTTCAGCGGTCTAAAAAGCCAAGGGACCCAATTGTGCAATATTTTAGTAGAGAAAATTACTATTCCCTCCAAAAGGACAATTTCATTAGCAACACTGTTGCACTGTACACACCACAGTTCAGAAATCCAATGTAAAGAGATATCCTAAAGACTTCATGTAAAAAATGTATGGAAAGATCTCATAGCAATTATTTTAAAGAAAAGCGAGATCATGACTAAAAGCTTGTTCTGATCTTGCATAGGAAAAGAGTTTGCTATAAAAACCAAAAACAAAACCTCACCTTACTTTGTAATTCCAATGCCCTAGCAGTCCAAAGAAAGCATATGAAGTTAACCCTTAGCAATAATTACTTACAGTAACAAAACCCCCCCAAAAAACATGTTAAGAACTTACAGAAACCTCCAACTGCATATCATTATCTTTTGCTATAGCATTTCTGAAGGTTTCATGCCTTTGATGGAAAGCTTCAATAGTATCTTGAAGTGCCTAAAAATGTAAAAAATTCAAAATGAACATTATGAATATCATATAATGTTGAGGAAAATACAAAAAAGTCCAGTACAATAATCCCCTCCTCTGCCATTAAATGAATTGTTTCCAATGCACATCAGATATATAATAAAATATGTATTATCTAGACATATATATTGAATATGGAAAAATCAAAATGCAGATAGAGAAACATATTTACCTTAATCCATTCCTCTTTGTCTTGTTCAGAACTAAAAAATAAATTGGCAAAGTTTAAAATAAATTTATTAAATATAAATGAGTTACAACTAGTAAATGCAACTAAGCTTACTGAGATACGTTGATCCTATTCCCAAATTTTAAGAAAATTTAGTGATGCATGGCAAAGAGTCATAATAAAAATTTAACATATCTCTTGCAATTAATTCAATAAAGACAAAATTTTAAAAGAACTTCAACCTACACACTTACTTAGTATAGAAAGTCCTGGGGGTGGGAGAAAGGGTATTGTACAGTGAATTTATGTCTAGCTTTTACAACTGCACTCCTATAAAATGAAATTTCCATCAGATAATCTTCCCTAAGTGATCTTATGTGCGATAACAGGAACCCCAAGAGGTAGTGTGGTATAGCAGAGAAGGTACTTGATTTAGAATTGGAGGACTTGGTTCAAATTTCAGGTATTATTTCCTACCTAGGCAATTCATTCTAGTCAATGATTTTTAAATCAGCCTAGATGGTAATTGCTCTCTTGTGTTTTTTCCAAAATCTATGAACCCATGATCCATCTACCTATTTAATACTAGGAATGATAAAGTCTACAATAACCAAGTAGCTGAAGAACATTTATTAAAAAAGAAAATTTCTCAACGAAAATACAAAATGAAACCACAATTGATTTACACAGGCATTTTAGGAAACTCTTTATAATATTTTCTTTGTTGAAATATGTAACTAAGACTCCATTTTAAAGTCACATGTCAAGACTAATATGAAGATATGAAAACAGTAGCTACTTTTAAGTGCTTCCAGAAAGAAGATATGATAAATTAGATGATTCAAACATATAATGACAATCATTTCAGGCAAATCCTCTTTGAATCTAACCTGAATTCCACATGTGCCAGTTCAGATCTATCTTACTCTAACTGCTGAGATATCAGAAAATGGCTGCATTGGAAGCCTATTACAAATTATTTCAAGTCTGCTCTGGTTGAGGCAAAAATATCCAGTTTTTAAAAAGCCTTTCCACAAGTTACTTATTTTTTAATTCTAAAAGTATTTTAAATTTTGTTCTCATCTCTCTTTCAGCATAAAACCCTTCAAATGCCTATATTTAAATAAACAGTTGAAGAAGGGAGATTTATTCCTTTGCTTCCTAAATTAGAAAATACAATAAATGTAGCCAACTGGGAGAGTACTGCTTTGGAAGCCCTTACCAAATGGAGTAAGATATAGTTCTACATTCAATATTGTAGAGTTAAAGATCCCCTTTTTTTAATTCCAGGCAGGACATCCTAGACTCCCTATTCTTAAAATCTTTGTTGGTAATGTATTGATTATGTATTTTGTATTTGTAGAACTGATCTATTTGCATCTTAACTAAGGTTTACAGATTTATCTGAATCATGTTCATGTATGAATCATGTTTCCTTCTCATCACATCCTACAGTTTGAGTTTCTTTACATTTCTGATTATGTAATATTACCTTATCATTCTTACAGCACCTTTTGCTAACCTCAAAAAATTGTTCATTTTCTAGTTTACTCTCTACATTTCTTGTCTTTAAAATATCTTCTAACACTGGAGAATTCCCTATGGGCATTCCAGCAGATTCCAAAAGATCTACAGAATGTACTTGGGAAACATTTTCTTTAACTATTAACTCCTATGATTAATGAAGGCACTTTTTGGCTTTTGCCAAAAAGGAATAATTCACTTACCTGGCCTGTAATTCCAGTGTTCGTTCTTTTCCAGAAACCTGGAATGTGTGTGGGTATTCTTCATTGTGTGTTTCTACAATTTTCATCCCATCAATACCAACTCTAGTTCGAACTGAATATTTAGATCCCACCAAGCTGAATTTTGGTACACAGTACAGCAACATGTTGTTGAACTATAAAAAGGTGAAGTACAGAGAAATAAATTAGAGAAACAAGGAAATACAAATGTAGAATGAACTACTGGACTGATTTAAAAACCCACACTTGGGCAAAACTTCAGAGAATATGATACTTTCCCACACAGACAAACTCACTAAATTAGGCTCAAGATTTTGAAAACACCCCATGTTTTTTCCAAGCAAAAAACTTCACAATTACTTTCAAATCTTTCCTTTCCCTCACCTCTTAGTATAATTGGGTTTTTAAACTCACCTCTTACATAACCAGAATCTATAAGTTCTAGGTCTATTGCATTCACGGCTCTTTGAGGCCATGTCTCATGAGGATTGACTGAAGGACTTGGGGACATTTAGCATGAATAAGACAAAACTCTGAGAGGAAACAGGATGGCTATTTCAGCTACAAGGAGTTGTCATGTGAAAGAAGAACAAAACTTGTTCTGTTTATTCCCTAGAGGTCAGAATCAGGAGCAATGGGTATAACTTGCAGAGAATCAAACTGAAGACTTCTTAGGAAAGGGAACCCACCATCTCTCAAGTAAGTCATTCAGTTGCTAAATCATATTCTAACATCTCTTCTCTCCAATTCCATGGCCATCACCAAATGCAGGCCTTCACACTGTTCACCACCTAGCCTATTCTAATCCTTTATTTAAAAAAAAATGAAATTTTAATTGATATTTTTTGTTTTTAATATAACCTATATTCCACAATGTATCCTTCCTTCTTTTCCCTCTCAAAGAACAATCACTTGTAACGAAGAATAGAAAAAAGAACAGCTAATTCAGCAAAAGTATACAACACACAGAAAAGGTCTAATATTATGTATCCCTTTCTAAGCAATAGTTCTCTTTTGCAAACAAGGATGTGGGGGTGGGGGTGTTCTCTGGGACCAAATCTGGGTAATTCACAGTGTTCAATTTCCTTTAAAATTTTAAAAATTTATTTATAATTTATATTATACATTACAATATATAATATTTATAATTCTATTTTTAAAAGTACTGACTTCTAAATTCTCTCTCTCCTGCCTCTCCCTCATATACTGAAAAGTATGTATGTAAAACATGTTTTTTTTTAAATATGTAAAACATATTAAAATATTAGCTGTATCAGTCAGTTTCACACATTTTGATATTGCTCTATTTTCATTGTTGTAGTTACTGTGGATATTGTTTCCTGGTATTGATTACTTCACTCTTCATCAGTTAACATAACTATTACTTAACATAAAATTTCCCATGTTTCTAAACCATATTAATATGGTTTATATTATATAAATATATCCAAATATAAGTATATCCAAATACTACAACCTTAGTCATTCACTAGCTGATGGGCTTTGTTTCTAATTCTTTGTTATTGAAAAAAATTGCAATTAGAAGTACATTGCTGTAACATGAGCCTTCTTTTTTTTTTCCATTGATCTTCTTGGGCTATATGTCTAGTAGTGGAACGTTTGGGTCAAAGGGTCAAAGGGTACAGACATTTTAGTCTTTTTCTTAGCACAACTCTACAATTCTTTCCAGAATAGTAAGACCAACTCAAATTGTCCATCAGTAGAGCGCTCATTTTGCTATAACCCCTCCTCCACCAATTATTTCTATCTTTTGCCATCTTTGCCAATTTTCTAGTTACCCAGATGAATGAAAATGAATGAATGAAAACTTGGTTGTTATAATTTGTTTTTCTCTTATTATTTGTGATATATAAAAAAATTCTTTTATTTGGTTGCTAAGAAGCTTAAATTCCATGTATGGAGTCAAGAATTGCTAAAGCAAATGTGTGTGTCTGTGTTTATGTGCATGTGTGTGGGTGTTTGTCCTTCATTGCCTAAGAAGACCATGCCATCAGAGAAATAATGACATAACTTGCACTTGACTTTGTTTGGAGTGAGGGAGGGCTGTGCAGGTCACTAACCTCACTTCTCCTCCAGAGCCATCTGATTCCTGTGACCAGATATTCATCTGGATGACTGGAGATGACCCAGGATGAGGCAATTGAGGTTAAGTGACTTGCCTAAGGTCACACAGCTAGTGAGTGTTAAGTGTCTGAGGTGAGATTTGAACTCAAGTCCTCCTGACTCCTGCACTGGTGCTCTATCCACTGTACCACCTAGCTGCCCGCTGAAAGCAAATATGGCCTCAGATGCTTATTAGCTGTTATTACCCTGAACAAGTCACTTAACCTCTACTGACTGAGTTTCATCACAGCAGCTACTTCCCCAGGTTATTATAAGAATAAAATGAGATAACTAAAGAGTTTAGCACAGTGTCTGGTACATAGTAAATTGTCTATAAATTTAAATATTATTATTCCTGTCACTACTAAATACCATCAGGGGAGGTATAAATCAACTAGCAATGTGAAGTTTTACTTAAAGAATCAAGGAAAAAGTTAAGATAATTAGTAGCTTTAGTGAAGTGGTAGAATGTAAAATAAAGACCCCATCTGCCCCCCAAAAATTATCAGCCTTTTTGTACATTGTAACAAAAGAAGAGCTACCAAAATTCTATTTAAAATAAGAAAATGCATTGACTACTTGAGAATTTGCCTCATTCAGGAATATCAATGAAATCAAAGGTCCAACACTCCCCTCTATTTCTTAATCTATGAAGACACATGTATATAAGAATATACAGAAAACAAAATTTTTATGAAAATATAAGACTTAAATAATTAGAGAGATAATCCCTGGCCATGGCTGAATATTATGAAGGTAGAAAAAATGACAGTATAATCTATTTTGCTCTACTGATCAAATGACTAAAGGAAGTTGCAAGTTTAGACAAATAAAATTATATTGCCCTAAGGAATAAAAGATCAAGAATTTCAAGATGGAGCAGAAGTGACATCTATTTTATAGAGGCTTATCCAGTTTCCCTATAAGGAGATAAGAAGGGCATTACTGGATTATCACTAGTCTGGCTTCATCACCACCTGAGGCATTAAAAAGTTCAGTCTATGGTGAGTTGAAGAGGCAGTTAGTTCACTCAGTGGATATAATGATGCTGCTTACGGAGTCAGGAAGACCTGAGTTCAAGTCCAGGCTCAGACACTTACTAGCTGTGTGACCCTGGGCAAATCACTTAACCTCTGTATACCTTAATCTAAACTAGAGGAAAAAATGGCAAAGTACTCCAGTATCTTTGCCAAGAAAATCCTACGGGCAGAATGTTACATGAGGTCAAGCAGAGTTGGACACAACAGAACAAGAACAACGGTGAGTTGATCTTAGAAGTTTGAATAGAATTTCCACAGCCCCAATGGATGTCACAGGCAGAAAAGAGATGTGTTACTTAAATGACCTCCTTCTTAATTTATTCTTCTTTATACAACTTAACTTTCATTACTTAACCTAAGTAAAGTTATTTTAATGGCATTTTATGATCCATGAGTGTCTTAGAGTATTCTATTGCTGAGCAGGAATTGTTGGATTTGCCTAAGCTATAGCTATATATGGCCCAGAACACAGGAGATATTAAAGCAAAAACTAGAAAGGAAAAGTAGACTCAGAAGACTGCTAAATCTCAAACTACAAAATCAGTAATTGTCAAAAACAAATCAATGGAATAGATTAAATGAGACTTAGAAATAAATGCACGTAAATGCCTAGCACTTGATAAACTCAAGATCACAAACTACTGGGGAAAGGAATATGTACTTGAAAAGAACTGTTGGGAAAACTCAGATGAAGTTCGGTGAAAAATAGGTTCATATATTAGAACTTTCTATATTCTACCAAAAATTCAAAATGCATTAAAAAAACTAAATATAAACATGAACATAATTTTTGGCAAAGTAATTCAAGATAAAACAGACAATATCTAAAATTAAAAATCTTTTATACAAATAAAATTACTAAAGCCAAAATCGGAAGGCAGCACATACATATAACTGATATTTATGACACTAATGAATCCTTAAGTAAAGATTAAATTATTTTTAGGAGACTGTCAAATAAGGAAGTGCATAATCCATTTTGGAAAGATTTTCATTAAAAATGCTAAAACAAAGCAAAGTTTTGGTAAAGTTTCTAAGAAAAGAGCACTCCAGTTTCCTAGGAAACCCTTATTTAGACCAGTTGATCCCCCCAAAATGTAATACAAGGAATATATATATATATATATATATATATATATGTATATGTGTATTATATATATACATATATATATTTATTTTCCAAGTAAGAATTCTAATTTCCCAATATTTTACTGAGAATTTTGATGCTCCACGATGCTCCATGATACTTACTAAAAAAAGATAACGTTCTTGGGCTGATGTGTTTCGTGCAGCAAGCTTAAGGATTTGTCCTTCACGTATGAGCTCATTTGAGGGATTTACAATGTCTTCCTCTTCTCCCAACATTTCATAAACCTCTAATAGCTTTTTAAGATTCTCCTAGTGAAGTCAAAAAACAAATGTAAGTTTAAAAAAAAATCACAATTCATTATTCAGCTTAACTGGTATTCAAATGACTCAGGAATATTTTTAGTGAAACAAAAGGTTGAGAAATATAGTAACAATTGCTTCATTCAACAGTAAACAAACAAAACCCATAGGTAAATGCTGGGAGGATGGGGAAAGCTGGCTGGGTACAGTAAAAAAGTGCACTGGCTCTAGAGTCAGAGGACCTAGGGGCAAGTCTTTGAACCACCCAGGGCCTGTTTCTTCATCTTATAAGGATACTGGATTCTGAGATTCCTTCCAACTCAAGTTCTATGATCCAACAATTAAGAATGAAATTGATCTGTAACAATAAATATAGCAGAAAGCAATAATGAAAAATGGGGGCAACATTTTTCTACTTGTCTGATAAACTGAGTTACTTTGGCGGGGAGGTGAGGAGGGAGTAGGAGTTCCTAAACCTAAAGATGGCTAAATGACAAATAACTCACTAACCAGGCTTTTTCTCTCTTCTCAAAACCACCTACCATTTTCCGTATTGCACTATTGGAATGGCTTGCTGCAGTAGAGATAATTTCAAGTGATTCTATATGGAAAGAAAATCAGAAAAGCAAACAAATGTTTTGTTCTTCCTCATAATGTTACACTGCTGACTAGTATATAAAATACAACAGAAAAGTTAGAAACTTGGGATCAAATTCATAGAAGAAGTTCCCTGGTTTAAGGTCAATTTAAGGTCAACAAGTGTTACTTAATTGGGAATCAAGTTCTAATTATCATTTCTTTAAAAATGGGAGGGCAAGTGGAAGTAAGGTTTTAGATAGGGCCCTCACTTTAAGATTTATAGCTAATTCTAAAGTATGAAATTAGCACAAACAGGATGGTTTTTCCTCTTCTGAAGCTTATGATCTTAGCAAAAAATTACATGTTAACTCAAGTTTTGGTGAAGTTATTACCACTGATCCTGTTCTCTGCTATCTAAAGGTTATATATTGGAGGCTACTGTTAGACTGGGCTCAATGGTCATCCTAGCATGTAAAAAAAAGTTACTTACTTTTAGCATCATTCCAGTCTAAGGAATCAGGAGGCAATTTCCTTAGATAGTCTTTAAGGAGCATCTCATATCGGGGGATTCGCTGCACAGGTTCTAGCATGTGATGTTGCAATGTTAAGCTCCCACAGATTTCTTGTTTCTGGAAAGAGAAAAGATAGTTCAAAGTTTTCGTTCATTTAATCTAAAATAAATCACTGTGTCAAAGATTTATATTTGGAGCAACAACAAACAGGCAGAAGGGAGGACAAAGTGGAATTTTCAACATTAGAATTCCTAGTGAGTAGTAACCATTTTACTATTTCAGCTCACAGGTTTGGTAAAGGCAAATATTCCAGATCTTTTTAGCAAGGAAAATCTCATTAAGGAGATTCATAGTATATCACCGTGCTAACTTTTTTTTCGTTGAACTCAATAGAAACAGTTTTATAATTATTCTATCAACATGTTTGAACTCAAACCATATACTTAAATAATACCTGTATTGTCATATCTGAATACATAATTCATTCGACAAGACATTTATTAGATGTCTTTTATCTTTCCTAGAAACTAAAAGATGAAAATTCATTACCCTTTCTTATGGAAGAGCTAGATTGACAATTTCTTTTTTTTTCCAGTTAGTAGTTAGTGATGAAGATTTCACTGAGATAATTCTAAAGTTTTCCCACAACCATATGAACAAAAAAGGAGGCCATATGATCATAGACTAGGGAGTATTTTAGAGATTACTTAATCCAGGTTTTTTATTACACAGCTGAGGACACTGAGGAACAGAGAGGTGTAAATGACTTGTCCAAAAGTCAGTCAGATAAATAGGCAGAAGAGACGATTTGCAACTCGCTCCTCTGAATGTCAATCAATGCTTTTTAATTTATTTTTTCACTTTTACTACTAGTAGAACTTTTTGAAAAGGTTAAATGGCAAAAAGACTTAAGAAAATAAAAAAAACTGGGGATCATTACACTAGGTAAAATTACATTAAGAATAGTTCTATTAATTATGTTGTAGATTCTATTAAACTGAATTACTATTTCTGCTTGGTAGAAATGCATAATAAAGTCAGAAAGAGAAAGTATTCTAACTTGCTCTCGGACATACATAAGGATGTTGTTGACATTCACAGTGGTGTTTCTAAGATATCACCAAAAGGAATTTCAGTGCACATAAAGTCAGATAAATGTAAACCAAATATACAACAGACACACTCAATATATATGTATTGCTATGTACATATTGTCTCCCCCTTTAGAATAAGAACTCCTTGAGATCAAAACTATCTTGTATTCTTAGTATTTAACAAAATCCTTTGCACAGAGTAAGCATTAAATAAATGCTTTTTCATTCATCCATTCATTAACAAAGTACTTTTTGTGACATGTAACAAGAGTTTTGAAAAGTATTTATATCTAAAGTTTCCCTTCTTTCTTACCTATGACCACTATTTCATTACAATACAGATTCCTGGTATCTCATCCCTTCCTTTTTATGCTACATAAGGTTACTTCTCCTACTTTGCAGTGTTAGTCTCAATCTTTCACTATTTCAACTTTAGGAACAGACTTAGGAAGATGCTCATGCTCATGCATTCATTAATCAAGCAAAAGAAAGAATTAGATGAATCTAAGGCCAAGAAAAAAAAGTACTTTGAAAACGATAGCATATATGAAAGGTCCTTGCCATACATTATTTGTCCCACTACTATATCAATTAACCTCTCAGTACTCCAGGCAACTGTGAGACTGTTGCAGAACATGTGGTGGTCTGGATTGATAGAGTTTCTTCATAGAGAGTTCCCTAAAACAATGAAGTAACATTTCATGTCCAAAAAAGAAAAAATTAGACCATGTGTAAACTTGTTGGTAAAATCTTCAGAGGAGAATAGTGGACATTTATGCTCAGTGTCACCTTATGAAATAAAGAGAGGATGGAAAGACCATTTTATAGAAACCTTGAACAAAGGCCCAATAAAGGCAATTCTATGGTTGTTAAGAATAAAACTAGAAGGAAGAAAACAAATGGAAATTATCTGTCAAGATTTCTATAATAAATATTTTCTCCATCAGTGATGGTAGATTCCATTCTATTCAGAGAACTGTTGAGTTACTGGTAGAAATAGTACTAAAAAAAAAAGATGTGGAGAGAACCTTGACTAGACAGAGGTCTGTGCTGTATGTGACACTATTATGAGGGGAAGGAGTTATCAGTTCTGAAGGACATGAAATTGACAGCATAAAAATATCACAGACATCAGTATTAACAAAAAAAACTCAAGAAAATAAAAAGTCAAGTGATAAATCTCCCTCCCTCCTATACTGTGGTAGAAGATCCACAATTGTCATTACAGATGGAAGGGAAGGAGATCCCACATCAATCACATCACAGATCCACTGATTTTAAGAATCACAGTACATATTAAACCCATTTTATAGTTATAAATAATAATGTTACATTTATATAGCATTTTAAAGTTTACAAATATGGTTTATATACATTAAAGTGAGAACTATAGCCAGGCCAGAAAGTACACTTAAATTTTTTTTAACATATCTGATCAAAGAAAAATATGTCAAATGGAAATTATGGTAGTTATAGTAGAGCACACATTTGAGAAAATAGGAAAGAATAACATATTGCACAATCAATCAATAAAAACTAGAAATACAAATGCAAAAGAAAACCATCACCCCAAGGTGATTATAGTCTATCTAAAGTGACCAAAAGTAATATTATGAACACGAGTTCTGTATAACTCATGTAAGATTTAAATGCTCCACCATTACTCTGATAAACTAACCTGTATAATAGAGGCCAGGGATGGATCAACTGAATATAGTATTTGACAAATAGCTTAATAAATATTTGCTGATTGATTGATGAGGAAATATTATGCAAGTTTAAAAAAGAATGGGAAAAATTAACTCTCTTTGCTACAATAATAGGTTACATAAAGCATTTTTTATTATTTTTAAGAGTTCCTTGTGAGAAACAATTCATTTGAACCCCTACCCCATTTCAATCAGTATTAATTATGGTTCCATAAAGGGTAGTGATAATTAGCCATTATTAGTGGCATACTCATCTAGTAATGTGCATGTAGTCAGCTATCTAACAACAGTCGAAGAATAAACATGTATAAATATATATTTTACATAAATCATATATAATTAGATAGTAGGTCTCAAACTTTGATCCAACATGTACCACTTTTTTTACCAGTTATGAAGTTCACTTGTACAACCACTTGAACGCTAACAAAATATCTCTCTTGTTTTGCTCAGATTCTATGTCCAGGCCTAGCAAAGGTGGCATGATATGGAAAGTCTTCCAATTTGTTTTTGAATCTCTACACCACTCCTCTCTTTTCCAACATGAACAGGTGACCACCTTAGGACCACTTAGGAGAGATGACACTTGCCTTGCCCATTTTGTGACCACTTATGTTGATACATCACTTCTGGCCCTCTTAGAAGGTCAAATCAAGGTGTAATAACCATTTAGATTCTGTATTCATGTCTTTTTTTCAGGCCCTGGGGAAAGGAGGCATCTCATATCATGAGGAAGACCTGATGTACCTTCATTAGAGGGAGTCATGGACCCTTTAATAAAGTGCTATATTGACTTAGAGCTCCACCTCAGTGGTTTTTCTTGCAGATTGGACAATTTTGGACTCCACATCCTTCAAGGAATGGGAAAAGGTTCATAATTGTTTAGCTGAAAGAGATTTTTCATTTTTTAATAGTCTACTATAACAAAGAAAACTACTTATAGACTTCACTGCCCTATTACCTGAATTTCTTCAACTACTGATTTAAATTGAGGCATCCGATCAGTCATGGTTTTAACTAATTCCATTGCATTATCAAAGCCTTTCACATATTCTCCATACATTTTGAGGAAAGGAGCCAACTTCTGTAAGATGTCACCAATTCTAGGAGTAGTTTCCCTGCAGAACAAAGCAGTAAATGGATTATTAAGTTCTCTTATATTTTGAGCAAATTAACAAAATTGTAAAGAAGTCATCTTTTCTTCTCCATATCAAAACAACTGAATCTCAGGGGGTAAAAAGTGTTGTACCCCTAACTCAAAGATGTAAAGTTCTCTCCCAGAGCTTAAAATCCTAATCAACTTTGTCTCTTCTCATCTAAAAGCAGTTGGAAAATAGAGGCAACTGCACCTTCCATAAATACCCAAAGTATAATTTTTTAGGCTACAAATGCAGTATGTTATTTACCAGTACTTTCTGTGTAAAAATATATATGAACATTCCCCTATTTCAAAGATCTTTCTATAGATACTATTACTATCTGATAAAGATCATAGGTACCATGAGGTAAAATGGGTAACTGTTAGTCTATGAAGTGCTTATCACTCACTCTGGAGTCAAGGGCAGTGTGTATTTTTATTGTTGAACCACAAACAAGGGTAGGCTGTAGCCAGAAAGTAGGCACTATGTAAATGTTTGTTCCCTGCCTTTCTCCTTCATCTATCCCTAGAAAAATCAGGAAACACTACAAATCAGAGCTTGATCTAGTATTTTGTTAACTATCTATAACTTAAAGTGATGAAAAAATGTTAATAATGCAGATTAAACTTAAAAGTGTGTCATGTGCATTCTTTTTTTTCTTGGGGGTGGGGCAAGGATAGCTACTTTTAAAACACTTATTCACGTAACTCTGATCCGTAAGGCTGTATAATATAAACGATGGAAAAAAGACAAAAAGAAAGAAGAATAGGAAAAACCACTTTTTTGCTCTAATGATGTTAAAAATTATTCTATGGAAAGACAAAGAAAAACTTAAGAATCTGAAGAGACTGTTAAGAGTGATAATAGAAGAGGTAATAGAAGTGATGAGAGGTAATAGAAGTCCAATGGACTTCTTGGCTGGGGAGAAAGTGAGAGAAGGAGGTTTCCTTCTGTACAGAGCTACTTTGATGTTTATACTGCAGGGAGGTCGAAGAGAATAACTGGGATGAGACATCTGGGAATCTTGAGAGTTCTTAACCTTGAGATTTAAGTGGTGAGGCTAGGTTTTCAAAAGTAAGAAAAAACCACCAGTAATCAACAATGATGCTTTCAGGTGACTCTGGGTATGATTTTTTTCTTCACAGTTGAACAAGTGTAAAGATTATTGATGCCTTTGTGATATGATTGATTATAGTGTTAATAAATTACACATCCACTAAATAATCAATTCTAGGACATTTGATGGGCAGTGGGGGGTGGAGGGGGTAGCAGAGAAAGAGGTGAACATCTGTTAAAGGAGAAAGGAATTTCGCTAGTTTATTACAATTTTTACTGAACTGAGTTGGGAATCGGACCTTAGTTACTTGATATGTTGAAATTTTATCAATAAGAAAAAATGAAAACATACTCTTAGATCATGCTAAAATTTGAGATAACTAAATAGAGGAATGAATCAAGTGGTAGTCTGAGAGGCTGACAAATAAATAAGGGTGATAGACCCTAGACTTTGCCATATAAAATACATACTCATGGTTTTGGTTTTGGGGGTTTGGTAAAGAAAACAAGTAATGTATATCTTAATAGCATGGGCAGTTTTCTCATCATGTAAACTCATCATTTAAAAATCATTTTTTTCTTACCATTCTTGCATTCGCTTTTCGAGCTCTGGCAAAAGAAATTTACTGTGGAATGCATTTATTGATGAAATATTAGAAAATATCTTGTTCACCATCTCTGCTGGAAATGAGCCTCGATTAGCTTCTTCCAATAGTTTGCAATAAAATATCTGAAGCAAAAGAACAAAATAGGAATATTTGAATGCTAAAAAAATCTTTAAAAACAAGATTAAAGGAATTAATTATGATTTTATGCTTAGGAATACATGCTTTCTTCTAATACAATGAGAAGAGTCCAAGTTTGGCAGTCAGAAGATCTGGGATCAAACCTGTTATCAATGACTAAATATCTGGATGACCTCTGGGAATCACTTAACTCACTTCAGTTTCAAAGCAGTTCCTTGGGCATAGTGGGATCTTAGTAAATGCTGAACTTAATTGTACTTATGTGTCTTTTTCCATTCATTTTCCCTATAGCACATTAAATACCCCAATATGGAATTTACTGCATACTCTTTTAATGTAAGAATTTGTGAAACTATTCTAGTCTCCTACTGGACTATAAATTTCCTTAGGGAAGAGAAGATATTTTATCTTTGCATTCTGCACAGTGCCTCTTACAGAGACACAGTGTTAATACTTTTGTACTGAATGAATATTCAGTACTTGAAATTTTAAATACTCAATAACAAATATTAATGTCCAAATAATGGACAATCTAATAAGGTAATTTAAGATAAAAATATTTGTACATGTATAGCTAATAGCTGTATTTTAAAAATAAACAATTTTTGATGTACTTCACACTAAGGTTATTGTATCTCCTAATTACTTATGAAAAATACAGAAAGGAGATCTATTCACTGACAAGTGTCCAGATGGTTGCTAAATATGTAAATTCACTTCCTTTGCATTTTCTATAGAGACAAAGATGATGACAACTCCAAAAGATAGGTACCAGTTGGACGATACAGAAATTAAGACTTTAAAGTTCAAAGAAAGGGAAATGTATGGTAAAAAGCTTCAGAATAGGTACTGGCAGGACAGATTTTTTAAAAAAATTTTATTTATTTTTATATTTCAACATTCATTTTCACAAAATTTTGAGTTCCAATTTTTCTCTCCATCTCTCCCCTCCCCCCACCCCATAACACCTTGCATTCTGATTACCCCTTCCCTCAATGTGCCCTCTCTTCTACCACACTCCCCCCTTCCCTTATCCTCATCTTCTCTCTTTTCTTGTAGGGCAAGATAAATTTATACACTCCATTACCTGTATTTCTTATTTCCAAGTTATATACAATAACAATTCTCAACATTCATTTCTAATACTTTGAATTCCAACTTCTCTCCCTCCCTCCATCCCCATTCATCCCCACTGAGAAGGCAAGCAATTCAATACAGGCTATATATGTGTCATTTTGCAAAAGACTTCCATAATAGTCATGTTGTGTAATACTAACAGTATTGGCCTCCATCCTACCCTGTTGCTCTCTTTTTTTCTTATTCTCTCATTTGACTTTGTCCCTTCCCAAAAGCGTTTATTTCTAGTTACTGCCTTTTCCCATTTGCCCTCCCTTCTATCATCCCCCTCATCTCACTTGTCCCCTTCTTCCCTTTCCTGTAGTGTAAGATAGATGTTCATACCAAATTTAGTGAATGTTATTCCTTCCTTAAGCCACATGTGAGAGTAAGCTTCACTTTGCGCTTCTCACCTCCTCCCTTGAAAAAGATTTTTCTTATCTCTTTTGTGATAGTCTGCCCCATTCCACTTCTCCATTTCTCTTCCCAATACTTTCCTCTTTCACCTCTTAATTTAATTTTTTTATGCATATCATCTCTTCTAATTCAACTCAACCTGTACTCTCCATCTGTGTGTGTGTGTGTGTGTGTGTGTGTGTGTGTGTGTGTGTACCCAAATACTAAGAAAAGTCTCAAGGGTTACAAATATTATCTTTCCATGTAGGAATGTAAACAGTTCAGCTTTAGAAAGTCCTTTATGATTTCTCTTTTCTCTTTTCATGCTTTTCATGCTTCTCTTGATTCTTGCGACAGTCAATTTTTCTATTCAGTTCTGGTCTTTTCATCATGAATGCCTAAAAGTCCTCTATATCACTGAATGACCATTTTTTCCCTTGAAGTATTATACTCAGTTTTGCTGGGTATATTCTTTTTGATTCTTGGTTTTAATCCCAGTTCTTTTGACTTCTGGAATATCCTATTCCAAGTCCTTTGATCCCTTAATGTAGAAGCTGCCAGATTCTGTGTTATCCTGATTGTATTTCCACAATACTGGAATTGTTTCTTTCTAGCTGCTTGCAATATTTTCTCCTTAACCTGGAAACTCTGAAATTTGGCCACAATATTCCTAGGAGTTTCTCTTTTCGGGTCTCTTTCAGGAGGTGATTGGTGGATTCTTTCAATATTTATTTTGCCCTCTGGTTCTAGAATATCAGGGCAGTTTTCCTTGATAATTTCATGAAAGATAGTGTCTAGGCTCTTTTTTTGATCATGGTTTTCAGGTAGTCCCATAAGTTTTAAATTCTCTCTCCCTTATCTATTTTCCAGGTTAGTAATTTTTCCAATGAGATGTTTCACATTATCTTCTATTTTTTCAATCTTTTGGATGTGTTTTGTAACTTCTTGGTTTATTGTATAGTCATTAGCTTCCCTGAACTCCACTCTCACTTTTAAAGAACTATTTTGTTCAGTGAGTTTTTGCTTTTCCATTGGCTAATTCTGTTTTTTAAAGCCTTCTTCTCCTCATTGGCTTTTTGGACCTCTTTTTCCAATTGAGTTAGTCAATTTTTAAAGGTATTATTTTCCTCAGCATTTTTTTGGTTCTCCTTTAGCAAGCTACTGACTAGCTTTTCAAGCTCTTCTATGGCCTAAGCTCATTTCATATTCATTTTAGAGGTATTGGAGGCAGAAGCCTTGACTTTCTCTGACAGTATGCCTTGTTCTTCCTCATCCAAAAGGATGGAAGAAGATATCTGTTCACCAAGAAAGAAACTTTCCATGGTCTCATTTTTTTCCCCCTTTTTGGGCATTTTCCAAGCCAGTTACTTGACTTCTGAATCCTTTGTCAAGAGGAGCGCCCTAGTGCTCCTCCTCCCCCAAAACAGTGTTCTGGGCAGAGATTCAGATCAGCTGCTCAATTCCTTCAGGGGCTTTGGGTGGGGGTGAGGCAGCCATTGAGGGCTGAGGTTCAGATTCCCTGCTCAATTCCCTCAGAGGCTTTAAGCTGAGCCACACTTGGACAATGTATCCAGGTTGCCCACTGCTGCTGCTGCCACCTGGGGCCAGTTCTGGGGAGACCCCACTCCCATTTTGCCCAGCTGAGAAAGCCCTCCCACACTAACCTTTGAAGCTTTGTCGCTTTTGGGCTGAAAGGATCTGGTGCCCTCCCTGCTGGGGATTCTGCCACGGAGGTCTGTTTGGTCCTGTTCTTCCCCATGCTGTGTGGCCAAGGCTGGGCTGGGCTCTGCTCTGTTCTGTTCTGCTCAGCATCCCATGGGATAGATCTTTCCTGTTGGCCTTCCAGTTTACCTTTGGCTGGAAATGTCTTTCACTGTCGTTCTGTGGCTTCTGCTGCTCTAGAATTTGTTGAGAGCCATTTTTTACAGGTATTTTGTGGGCTATGGGGGAAGTACTAGATTATATATGTCTTTGTATTCTGCCATCTTGGATCCGCCCCCAGATTTAAAAAAAAATCAATAAGTAAAGACAGCAAAAAAAAAAATCAGGCTCACATAGCCAAGTATATAAATATAGAATTTGTAGTCATGGGGGAAAAGTCCAAATGTCAAGGAATACTTAAGAGAAACTGAACTAAAATGATTTTTAATTGTTATCCAAACAATGATTTTTTTTTGGCTAAAATTCTTCAAATAAATGGAATATAAAGAGAGGATTCTGGAAAGATGATGGAGTAGATAAGAAAATCCCTGGCTCTCCAGATCTCTCTGAATAACAATTTAAAATAGCACCTCGGAGTTAACATAGAGAAATAAAAATAAACAAGAACAGTGGTCTTCTTAGGACAACCAGACAACATCTCAAGAGCAATCCCAGGATCTAGAGTTGGGGCCTGTGAAGTGTAAATACTTCCAGGCTACATCCACAGAAACAGCAAGAGGCAAGCCCTGGGGCTAGCTAGGTTGGGAAAGTGGCCTTGGCCCCAGCGACAGGAACTTTCACCTCCCAGACAGAGTAAGGAGTTGGGCTACTGGGCCAGGAAAGATTGAGGGAATCTCTGCTGATAAGGAATGCCAGACCTAGCTGTGCTGCTGAGACACAGAACTGGGCAAGAAGGATCCAGAACATGCTCAGTGAGTACAGAAGTGTTGGGACAGGGAAACTACTGGCTGGTGGAACTTATAGGAGGGCAGAGTTCTTGGTTTTTATTCCAGGCAAGTGGGGAGAATTGAAAGAGAACCTGAAGTCAGAGGCACCATTCCACATATCCTAGTACTAGAGGTGATTACAAAAAATAAACTGCTACCAATAAAAAAAAAATAAGCAGACAAAGGAGAAAGAATCCAACTATAGAAAGTTACTATGGAAATAGAGAAGATTGTGGTCAGTATTCAGAGGAAGATAGTAAAGTAAAAAAAGTTTCCTCCGCCTGAAAAATAATGCCAAATGATAACATGTTGAAAAAGAATTTGTAGAAGAACTTGAAAAAGACTTTAAAAATAAAATGAGAGAGATTGAGAAATTTTTTCTAAAATATAAGAATAATCCAAGAAAAACAAGAAAATTATGAACACAAAGTCAACCAATTGGAAAAAGAAATTCAGAATTCTTTTTAAGATTTAAATTTATTCATTTATTTTTAGTTTTCAACACTCATTTCCACAAGATTTTGAGTTCTCAATTTTCTCCTGATCTTTCCCTTCCCCTCCCCTCCAAGATGGCATGCATTCTGATTACCCTTATCCAAGCTGGCCCTCCCTTTTATCATTTTCTCCTTATTTCCTTCCCCATTACTTTGCTGAAGGGCAAGATAGAAATCTATATCCCATTGCCTGTATATCTTATTTCCCAGGTGCATGTGAAAACAATTTTTTAACATTTGTTTTTAAAACTTTGAGTTCTAAATTCTCTCCATTCTTCCCTCCTTACCGACCCCCATTGAGGGGCAGCTAGGTGGTGCGATGGATAGAGCACCAGTGTAGGAGTCAGGAGGACTTGAGTTCAAATCTCACCTCAGACATTTGACACTCACTAGTTGTGTAACCTTGGGCGAGTCACTTAACCCCAATTGCCTCATCCTGGATCATCTCCAGCCATCCTGATGAATATCTGGTCACTGGATTCAGATGACTCTGGAGGAGAAGTGAGGCTGGTGACCTGCACAGTCCTCCCTTACTCAAAACAAAGTCAAATGCAAGTCATATCATTATTTCTCTGATGGCATGGTCTTCAGCAATGAAGGATGAACACACAACCCCATTGAGAAAACAAACAATTCAATATAAGCTTTATGTATGTGTAGTTATGCAAAACACCTTCGTAATTGTCATGTTGTGAAAGACTATATTTCCCTCCACCCTATGCCACCCCCTCCCATTATTCTATTTTTTCCTTTGACCCTGTCCCTTTTCTTAAGGGTCTGTTTCTGACTACCTCCTCCCCTATTCTTTCCTACCTTCTGTCATTCCCTATCCTTTATCCCCTTTCCTTTGACTTTACTGTAGGGTAAAATACAAAACTGAGTGTGTATGTTATTCCCTCCTTAAGCCAAATCCCATGAGAGTAAGGTTCACTCATTTCTTCCCACCTCCTCCTTTTTCCTCTTGATCTCCCTTTTTCTTTCTCCCAATATATTCCTCTCACCCCTTAATTTTATTTTTTAGATATCATTCCTTCATATTCAACTCTGTGCACTCTATCTACCTACTTATCTGTCTATCTGTCTATCTATCTATCTATCTCCTCCAACTACCCTAATACTGAGAAAGGTCTCTTGACTTACAAATATCATCTTTCCATCTAGGAATGTAAACAGTTCAACTTTATTAAGTCTCTTATGATTTCTCTTTCCTATTTACCTTTTCATGCTTCTCTGGATTCTTATATTTTAAAGTCAAATTTTCTATTTAGCTCTGATCTTTTCAACAATGTTTGAAAGTCCTCTATTTCAACGGGAAAGGGTCTCACATGTGCAAAAATATTTTTAGCAGTTCTCTTTGTGATGGCCAAAAACTGGAAATCAAGGGGATACCCATCAATTGGGGAATGATAAACAATTTGTGGCATATGAATGCAATGGAATACTATTGTGCTATAAGAGATGATGAACAGGAAGACTTCAGAGAGGCCTGGAAAGACTTATATGAACTAATGCTGAGTGAAAGGAGCAGAACCAGGAGAACTACATACACAGCAACAACCACAATGTGTGAGGAAGTTTTCTGGTAGACTTAGTACTTCACTGCAATGCAAGGACCTAAAAAAGTCCCAATAGACTATTGAGGCAAATCCACATCCAGAGAAATAGTAATGGAATTTGATCACAGAATGAAGCAAACCATTTTCCTTTGTATTATGTTTTGTTTTATGGTTTCTCCCATTCATTTTAATTCTACTATGCAACATGACCAAGGTAAAAATGTATTCAATAGGAATGTATGTGTAGAACCTATATAAGATTGTACTCAGTCTCAGGGAGGGAGTGGGGATGGAGGAGGGAGACTTCTGAAATATCATATTCCAAGACCTTAGATCCCTTAATGTAGAAGCTGCTAGATCTTGTGTTATCCTAATTGTATTTCCACCATACTAAAAATTGTTTCTGACAGCTTGCAATATCTTCTCCTTGACTTGGGAACTTTGGAATTTGGCTACAATATTTATAGTTTTCCTTTTAGGATCACTTTCCAGTGGTGATTGGTGCATTTGTTCAATTTCTATTTTACCTCCTGGTTCTAGACTATCAGGGCAGTTTTCCTTGATAATTTCATGAAAGATGATGTTTACGCTCTTTTTTTGATCGTGGCTTTCAGGTAGTCCACTAAGTTTTAAATTATCTTCCTGGATATATTTTCCAGGTTAGTGATTTTTCCAAAGAGATATTTTACATTGTCTTCTTTCTTTCAATTCTTTTGATTCTGTTTTATAATTTCTTGATTTTTCAAAAAGCTTCCATTAGCTCCAATCTAAATTTGAAGGTATTGTTTTCTTCAGTGAGCTTTTTGCATCTCATTTTCCATTTGGCCAATTTTGCTTTTTAAGGCATTCCTCTCTTCATTGACTTTTTGTGCCATTTGGGTTAGTCTACTTTTTAAAGTATTACTTTCTTCAGTATTTTTTGGGGGTTTCCTTTAGCAAGCTATTGACTAGTTTTTCATGATTTTCTTTCATCACTCTTATTTCTCTTCCCAATTTTTCATCTACTTCTCTTGATTTTCAATATCTTTTTTGAGCTGCTCCATGGACTGCAACCAATTCATATTCCTTTTAGAGGTTTTTGATGTAGGAGCTTTGATTCTGCTGTCCTCCTCATGTTGTATGCCCTGATCTTCCTTGCTACCAAACTAAGATTCTATAGTAGGAGTTTTTTACGATGTTTATTCATCTACCAAGCCAAACACTTGACTTTGTAACTCTTTGTTAAAGTAAAACTCTACTTTCAGTGTGGGGTGGGGATTGGAGCAGATGTACCGTCCCTGTCTTCAAGATTTTGTATCAACTGCTCATTCCCCCACCTTCTATGAGCCCAGAGTTCCGTAAGAAGCCACTACTACTGCTGTTGCCACTGCCCTCAGGCTGGAGCTGGACCTGGACAGATCATGCTCCTCTTTCACCCAGATGCAACAGAGTTTTCCCACTGACCTTTTGGTGTTTGTGAGTTGAAAAGTTTGGAAACTACTACAGCTGCCAATCATTCAGTCCCCTGAGACCTGCTCTGGCCCATCTGTTCTCTGTTTCCTGTCTGGTGTTGAAAGACCCTTCTTGTCAACTTTCTAGGCTATCTTGGGCTAAGGATTTGACTCTGTCATTTTGTGAGTTCTATAGCTCTAGAATTTGTTTAGAGTAATTTTTTTACAGGTATTTGGAAGGCTTTGGGAGAGAGTTACAGAGAAGTCTCTGATTTTACTCCAACATTTTGGCTCTGCACGGTCAAAATTCAGAATCTTAAGGAATACAATGACTCCTTAAAAATTTGAATTGGGCAAGGGGAAGCCAGTGAAGTTATGAGACCAAGAACTAATAAAACAAAATATAAAGAATGAAAAAAATAGAAGAAAATGTGAAACATAAGAAAAACAACTGCTCTGAACAGATTAAGAAAATATTATAATTGGACTACATGAAAGCTGCAATCAAAAAAAGAATTTGATACAATAATAAGAAATCCTATGAGGAATACTTACAGGAATATCATAGTCAAATCTGAAACCCCAGTTCAAGGCAAAAATATTAAGATTAAGAAAAATAATTAGATATGCCACAAACAGAATTACATAAGACCTAGCAGTGGTGATACTAAAGAGATGGCAGGTCTTAGAATACTAAACAACAAAGAGCAAAAGAACTGGAGTTGTGGCTGAAAATATCATATCCAGCAAAGTAAGGCACAATCTCATTTGGAAAAAAAAATGGACATTTAATGAACTGCCAAACTTTCAGGAAAAACAAATGAACTTAATAGAAGGTTTGACATAAGATCTAAGAGAAATATAAGTGACATAGCAAAAGACTAATTACATGGGAATCAGTGAGGACAGGCTATTTACTTTTTATGTGAAGAAATGTAAAATGCATGTCTAAAATTGTTATTAGTAATTGGGTACTTCAAAAGACAGATTGAGGTAGATCTGAGTATGTGATTCTGAGAAGTAAAACCATTTAGGAAAAGGTAAAAAGAGTAATTATATAAATGCAGTGCAAGAGAGAAGAAATGACACATTTCTTTGATGGGGGAGGTGGGTGGTAGTTCGGGAACCCTACTTTCATTAGGAATGGGTTTAAGAGAGAACAATACATATATATGTGAAAGGATCTAAAAGTCTTCTAGATTCAGAAAGAAATAAAGACTAAGGGGATAGAGAAGATGGAGAGGACAAGGAAAGGATTTTTAGAGAAGAGGGCGAGGAAATGGGATAAGGGCAGGGGTAATGTAAAGGTGTTTAAATTAATGGGAATGGGAAGATAAAGGAGGGATTCTTGGGGCGAGGGGTGGGCAGGGTATAAGTTAAGTAATAGGAAGACAAGGTACCAGGCAGAAGTAAAGAGAGGGATATGAAATAAGAGATATAGACAGACATAAAATAAAGATCAGGAGAAGAATTTATTAGGGAAAAAAAGCAGGGGTAGGAATCATGATCTAAGATAAAGTTAAAACTAAAATAGATTTAAGCAAAAGAAAAAAATAGGAAAACTACATTATATACCAGCCATATTAATCAATATTGTTATAGACTACTTAAACTAACTGGACATTATAAGATTGGAATATTTCAGTGGTGTAGGAAATGATGAGCTGGTGGATTTAGAAAAATATGGAAAGACTTGGACTTATGAAGAAAGAAATTATGCAAGGACTTCTGGGAGCCAAAGATAGTGGATTAAGAAGTTAAGTCACTCTCACTCTCCCCTATTGACTTCAGAAAGCCCAAAAAATATCATCCCAGGAAAAACCCTGGAAAAGTTGACCCAGCAGAATGACAGGGTACAACATTCTTGTAGCTTAGAAAACTTGAGGGATTATTGGGAAAGGTCTCTCTCGCTCTGGGGGTAGGGGGAGTAGTACGGAATGGGAGATGTCCCAGCAAGCCAGTGGCAACTCTCACCCCAGAAAATCAGGGGGAGTTCCTGAGCTCCAGAGTGGTAGAGCAAGGGGCAACATCAGGACCCCCAAGTGCCTCAGCATAGGCAAGAGAACCTGTAGACACTAGTTCAGAAAACTACCATGTGCCTCAGTAGATAAGTAGGCATCCTCCAGGGACCAGACTCCCTACTCAGAGAGCTCCAGTATTGCTGAGTCCAGTCCAGTACCAGGTAAGCTGCCAGACCCCTACAGCCTCCAGCTGCCAGCACATGAGGCCTCAGCACACAGAGCCAGTGACCAGGTCCCAGGCTCCCCAGCATATGAAGCTTGGGTCAGTGCCCCCTGTGCTCTAGCAGGAGAGCTCAATTTTATTTTATTTTATTTTTTAGTTAAAAGTTCCCTCTTATTATGTTGAATTCAATAATGCTTTTCTAGACATATGTAGTTTTTCCAGGAACTACTGGATTATGATCATGTCATCTGTTTACAAACATAACACATAATTTATAGAATAAGATTCCATACTTTCTACAACGCCAAAAACCCCAGGCAACTTTCCTAGCTACGGTCTATTCTATATGCTTACTATAAGCTTAAATATGCAAATACATATCTTGATAAAAGTATGAAACTAATTATCAAGAGGAAATGCATTTATCATTGTTACTCTTATTGAGGAAAACAATATCCTCAAGATTCCAAATACCTAACAGTGATAAAAGATTATACAAGTGTACTGTTTATATAACTTTTGGTCTCAGCAACCACTTCTATCCATGAGTATAATTATAGATATCTACATATACATGTGCATATGTACATATATATCTTTGTGTACATGGGTATATATGTGCAATTGTATGTATGTATATATGTATATGTACACAAACATACATGACACAAACATATATATTTGGGTTTAATTGAGGCCTTTTTGGGGGAAAGGAGAGGAGGAAGGGGGAAAAAAGAAAAAAGTAAAAAGTGCATAGCAGAGGAACAAAACGAGGAAAAAGGAAGATGGAAAGCTCTGAACATGCATGGCATGTATTATATGAGCTTTCTTGAAACAGAAATTTATTGTCTATTTTGAATCTCTTTTATTCTGCTGTGTACTTGGCAATGCTTTCTTTTCTCTTCTTATTTTGTACTTAAGTTTTCATATTTAAGTCTATGTTTCTTTTTCTTTTCTTATTGCATATTTAAGTTTAAAATAAATTAATAAAAAAGAAAAAAGTGGAATATATTTGAGAATCATAACTATAAAAGTCCTTATCTTACCAGCCTAACAGAAATTTGGTTCACTCTAAGGATAAAAGACATATTAAGGAAATGAGACTTGTAGACAGATCCAGAGATGTCAGTTCTCAGGAGACAGCGAATACTGAAGCAATAAAATACTTTTCTACTATCAAAGTTCCGAGGCAAGTCAGTTTTCTTACCTGCAAAACAAGGGGGTTAGAGTAGATGTATTTTAAGGTCTTTTCTAAGCCTAAATCTATGATTCTATAGTCACATTAACCACCAATAAATAAGTCTTTGAAATGCCCTGAAAATTTTTTTTGACAATCTTATTTTACTTGATAAAATGCTGTAATTTATATCTCAAAAAGCTACTTTGAAAGCATATATACATCAGAAATACATGAAGATACAGACCAGCTGAACCTTATAATTCCCACTTTCCTCTACTAGGAACACCCACAATTTAGTTTTATTATCAAAATATACATTTCAAGATGTTAGCACTCCATCTCTTGGCCTGCGTTCCTTGCCAATCTTTGCCAATGGGAGAGAATATGGACTTTCTGTAATTTTTTCTTGAAAAGTTAATGTAATGCTTCTTTTCAGGTTTTTTAAAAAAAGTTTCTACTATTTCAGAGGATTAAAATAATACACTGGAAAAAAAAACAATCAAGCAACAAACATTCATTACATGGTTACCACATGCCAGACCCAGTGCTATATGCTCAGGATACAAAGAAAAATAATGCACAAAGCTCCTGCCTTCAAGATGCTTATGTACTAATAAGAAAGAAAACAAATTAAAAAGCACATACAGGCTACAGAGCAAATGGAAGATAACTTTAGAAAGGACAGATCAAGTGACAGTGGATTGGGGGGAAGAGCCAGGAAAGCCTCATACAGAAAGTGAGGTCTTAACTAAGTTTTGAGAGAAGCCAGACATATAAAAGAGGTAGAATATTCTAGGCACAGGAGAAGGCCAATAAGAATGTACAGAGATGGGAGGAATAGCAAATATGATTGGATCTTAGAGTATGCAGAGAATAGTAAAATATGAGAAGACACGAAAGGCAGGAATGGAAAAGGTTGTGAAGAAATATCCAACAACCGAAAATTGTTTATCTATTACTGTATGTAAGTGTTCATGGTTCATCTGGCTATGGGCATGCTGACATTCTTACCTTCTCACTATGAGAACAGATGAAGACCCTTCTTACTTGGCTTCTGAACACCTTGGACTACAGGCTTTTTTTGCTTCAACTTTGCATCTGCTTCCTTCGGTCTCCTAGAGATCTTAGCAGATATTGGTTCTGAGATGTATGTTTCCACACACAGGCACACACTTTCTACCTCTTACATTACCATGACCTGTCCTTTCTCTTTTGGATGTTTCAACTTTAGCTGAAGTTGGTCTTTAGTTGAAGTTTTGGTTCCTCTACCTACTGCCATTAGTTGAAGGAACTGAAACAAACAGTTTACAATTTCATTTCTTTTCTATGATTAGCTACAAGGGCTTATTGCTTCTATGTTTGTCATGAAGAAATATTTAAACCTAGCAAGTCCACACATAAAAAAGCAGATCATATTAAACATTTATTTCAGGCAATTACTAGTAAATGAAGAGTTGGAAACTTTACTTTTTCAGGGAAAGAAAGCTTAATATTCTAAATTTTAGATTATTTACAATGTCAAATAAAACAATATAAATAACATAGGTAAGAAAAATAAATTTTTTTCCTGAAAAGGAAAATATTACCTTGTCTAAAAGATCAAGTCGATTAACATAGGCTCTTTCTGTAAGCAAGAGTTCAGTGGCAATTTTGTGAAGTTTCTGCTCATCTGTCTCCTGAAAAAAGATCAGTAAGGAAAATATTGACATAAGCTTAAACATTGATTTTTTTTCCCTCACTGAATAATCAAGAAAACTGACTATCCCATAAACAATTATTCCTTAGCTACTTATCAAATTCTTTTTAACCATCAAGGAAAATTTAATCAGAAATTTGACTAAAACCAAAAATAAAAATGATACCTTTATCAATTACAAAGAATTCTTCTCTTTGATCTCTCTTCAGCATCAGATAAAATTGACTCTAGCCCCCTTCCCCCTCCCCGGCTTCGAGGACATGACCTGATTTTTATTAATTTTATGTCACCATTACTGTGTCTCCCCATCAGTGATTATAATTCTTCCTCCTAACTCTCTAAATGAGGGAGTATTTGAAGTCTAACCCCAGGTTTTCACCTGTCCTACATTCTCTCTCTCTCACAGAATTCTTCTAACACTAGAACTTAAACTATGATCTCTGTGGATAAAGGCTCTCAAATTTTATATGCATGTGTGTATGTATAACATACATATATATTCACATGTGTATACTCACACAAGTATATGCAAAAGCCACACACACACATAAGTATAAATATATATATCTCCTCCTTCCGTATACTCCTTCAACGTACATTTTGACTAGTAGGTTGGGTTCTTGAAGGCTAGCTTTTATCTCAGATTTTAAGGCTAAACCTGTGAAAATGTACTTAAAACACTTTGTCTCAATGAGTCCCTTATCAATATGCTTCCCATTAACAATGGGCAAACAATTAGTTCTTGGCAAAAGAACAGTAGCTACAAGACATCGTATATGCTCTCACATATGTACACAGCGCCTATGGAAAGAATGCACTCACACTTAAGAATACAATGATAGTGAGGCTCACATGTAGCATACATATATAGTAAAGGCAACTCACAACTCCTTATGCTATACAGCCTGGAAGGTTTTCTCTCTTTGAAGTTTTTTGATGATGAATTTTTGGAAACCATTGCTCTTCACAGCCCTATTGTCAGTGGTCATGGTCCTTAAATCCACTTTTTTCCTGGATGTTTCCATGTATTTGTGTCCAAATGGAATGTGTCTCTGAGAACTGTTCCAAGAGCTCCTCATCATAATTGTATGATTGATGGGAAGAGAGGGTAGGAGAAATTCCTCTAAAAACCCTTGTAGCCATCTCCCTAATCAGCAGCTTTTACAGTTGAGAGCCTTACGTGTCTAAGGGTTTTAGATATTGTAGGTTACCAGATGTGTGGCTCATTTGTTTTCTGAATTGGTTAACTTTCTTAAATCAGAAAGGTGTTTGCTTATGATGAAGGGCTCAGGGTCAGCAATTCATCTATATTCAATATAATACTTCATTAGCATCTTGTGATAAAATTCTGGGCCTTCTGACAAAATCAGCTGAGCTGAGGAGAGCAATCCTTTCCCATAGATAGGTGGCACAGAGGAAAAAGTGCAGGGTTTGAAATCAGGAAGGCCTCCTATAGAAGGTCTAAGGTAAGTTTTGAAAGAAGTCAGAAACAAGGTAAGGAGGTAGAGTATTCTAGGCATATGAGACAGCCAGTAAAAAGGTACTGAGTATCATTGGATCTTAAGAGTACACAGAGAAGAGTGAAATGTAAGACAGGAAAGGTAGGAAGGGGAAAAAATCAAACCTTGCTCAGATACTTGTATTGTACAGCTTGTAAAGGTGTACAACCCTGGACAGGCTCCTTAACCTTTCTATGCCTCGGTTTCATCATGTGTAAAATGGAATAATAGTACCTACAACACAGCATTGTCAAGAGGATCACATGAGATAAAGTACTTTGCAAATTTAAAGCACTATATACACATATGTAAGTCCATATACACAAACACACAGCTAATATCTCTAACATCCTGAGTTTTATTCCTACATATATTGCCAGTTACAGGTCTAAATTCAATTAAAGTTTAAAAGTTCTTTACATTGAAACCAACAAGCTAATTTCTTCCCACACAAGTTCTTACTTTTGTTATTGCTCCTATCATTTTCTCAGTCATCCAAACTTGAAACCCAAGAGTATTTTTGACTTCCTCTTTTTGTGCTCCATTTAGTTAGTCACTAAATTCAGCTAGTTCTCATTAACAATGCTGCTGAAATCTGAACCTTCTTATTTATTTTTATTTTTTCTTTAAATTACTTTCACATTAGTCATGTTGTGAAGAATTAGAATGAATAAAAGAAACCACAAAAAAGAAAAACACATAGAAAACAGTATGTTTCAATCTGCATTCAATCTCCATAGTTCTTTCTCTGGATGTGGATAATATTTTTCATCACGAGTCTTTTGCAGTTATCTTAGATCCTTGCATTGCTGAGAAGTCTATCAAAGTTAGTCACTGGTAATGTGGTTGTCACTGTGCACAGTATTCTCTTGTTTCTGCATCTTTCACTCAGCATCAGTTCATAAAAGTCTTTCCAGATTTTTTCTGAAGTCTACCTGCTCATCATTTCTTATAGAACAATAGTATTCCATTACATTCATATACAACTTATTCAGTCATTCTACAATGGATGAGCATCCCTTCAATTTCCAATTCTTTGACACTACAAAAAGATCTGCCTTGAATATTTTGGAAATGTGGGTCATTTTCCAATTTTTGTAATTTCTTTGGGATACAGACTCAGAAGTGGTATTGCTGGATCAAAAGGTATGCACATTTTTATAGCTTTCTGGGCATAGTTCCAAATTGGAACTCCATAACGGTTGGATCAGTTCACAAGTCCACCAACAATACATTAGTGTTCCAATTTCCTCTCATCTTCTCCAGCATTGTCACTTTCCTGTTTTGTCATGTAAGCCAATCTGATAGGTGTTGAACCTTCTTCTTAATATCATTACCTTAAACTAGGTCTTTGTCATTTCATGGTTGAGATGTTGCAATAGTCATTTTTTCCTTTTACTATATATTTAACAATTGAAAAAAATATTTTAATAGAAAAATAACAAGAAAAGAATGTATAAAATTATAAACTATTATATAATTTACTTTTAAATATACATTAAATTTGATAAAGTAACAACAAAATGAAATAACTTGATTTGTCTCCTTATCTTCTATCTTTTTCCTCTTTATCTTACTGTCCCCAGAATAATATTCCTAATCAGTGCTTTGGATACATCATTGCTCAATTACCTTCAGTGGCTCCCTACTCCAAACCAAAGAAAATTCAAACATCTTAGACTCATATTCAAGGTGTCATCAATAGAGCCTTTACTTACCTCACCAACATTATCTTCCATCACTCCTTTATAACAAATTCAATAGACATTTATTAGCCCTCTATTCTATCCAAACTCATCTGCTTGCTTAACCAAACTTAACATATACAGGCCTAACTCCAAACTTTTGACCATGTAGTTTCTCTACTCTGTGATGCCCTTTGTTCACTATTTTCTACTGTTTTGAAGCTAGGCTGCTATAATGCAAGCTATACTCTCCATTAATTGATAGCTTCCAAGCCTTATATGAACCTGATTGCATCATCTTGGTATGTGAAATCTTTCCCTTATGGCTACTTATAATGCTTTGTCTTTGATGTGGAAGCTCTGAATTTTGAACATGACATTTTAAGTAACTTTCACCTGGGGCTTTCAGGAATTGATTAATGGATTCATTCAATTGTGACTTTGCTCCATGGTTCTAACAGGTCTGAGGAGTTTACATTTATGATTTTTTGAAATACAGTATTTAGACTTGAGAGGAGAGGGTGTCAAGTTTTTCAGGTACTCTGATAATTCTTAGATTATTTTACCCTGTTTTTCAATTCCTTTTTAAAATAATAGCTTATTTTTTCTGATCTGTTTTTAATCTTTTAATGTTGTTCTTGCTGGTTTGTGCACCCCAGGTAAAGAATGCCTTCTCTAGAAGAAAGAATGGGATAGGAAATGAGAGTTTTTAGAGGAAAGAAATGTAAGGAGAATGAACTGTTTTGTACAAGAAACACCAAACCTTACTCAAATAAAAGACTCTCTGGAAATTTCCCCAATAAGAAATGCATGAATAACATTAAAGGATTTAAGAAAGATCATAAAAAATAAACTCAGAGATATTGGCACAGGACCACCTGGCATGTCTTGCCTATGTTGAAGGAAGCAGTGTGCTCTATTAGCAAAGCAGAATAGCAGTAGGTCAAAAGACGTGTAAGATGTCCAAATGTAGAGACATCTCCACTACAAATGCTCACAGTGATTATTTGCACCTGGTAGAGCCTGACTTCTGAGCTCATATGGGTCTGATCAGCCAGTCAGACACACTATACTTTGACCCCCAACATAGCGATGTTATTTCGATCCTTTCTGAGAATGAAGGATAACAATCAACTCTCCCTTGTTTATTTACTGGTAAGAGGGGAATAGCTAATAAAATTCTAGTCCTGGGAGCATATGCATAGGACCCATCTGGATGCTGGGTGAACTTAATTCAGGCATGTGTAATGTAGGTTTTTACACTCCATTAACAAACACATGCAAGCATTCTATGGCTTTCCTAACTTGTTAATTCATGTGGAACAAAAACCTTTTGATTGATTGCTCAGCCAGAATTGAGTATGCATAGAAAAGGAACTAATCAGTCATATCAATCTCACTCTCATGGTTCCAATAAAGAGGACAAACCTGGATGGGAAGAGAGGCCTTGGACCTTTATCTTCCCATCTTTCTACAGCTGCTTGCAAGTACATGGCCCTGATGTTGTTTCGTTTCCATAGTACCTTTCCTGTTGTTAGGTCAAGTGATAAGGATAACAGAATGAACTATAACTTTCTAAGTTCTGAAATACTAGACTAGCCAGTAATTATATCAGAAGGTATATAAGAGTTTTCCAGCATCCAAACCTAGTGAGGTGCCAGCACAATCCCAAAGCACAAGCTGCTATATAGTCAGTGAATCCACCTGGCAGCAAAGATGTTATATCTTGGAGAAAAGTAAATGATTCCTCTAACAAATGGGAAGAAGCCACTAGCTAGAAGATCCTATAATTACAGCAAATTATGGAAAGACCTAAAAGCCAGATCTGTCCAACAAACCTCTTCATCTTAAGAGGCAGGTACTACAGTATTACTGAATAACAGTCTGCCTATCAGAAGTAACAATCCTAGTTGACATTTTGACCTATTTCCCTTCCTTAAGATTATCTATCTTTAATGCAGAAGAAAGCTGACTAACATACTATTCATCTGTAACAACTCCTCAAAAGCACTGCAAAGCAGGATCCTGTAGCACAGCATTCACATTGTCTTTCTCAGGAGACACGGGCTCTTGTTTAATGTTCCCTGATGAGTCTGGAGCTGGGCACATGATCCTCGCAGAAACCTACAAAGCAGGTGGTGTGAACACTCGGAGGGACAGTTTGGGGGGGGGGAAGATGGTGATATATGGGAAGAGGGAGTCTCCAGGAAAAGAGGAAAAAAACTGATTAGGCAGAGGAGAGGGATCCGCAGCTGTCTGGGATCTTTTGCTCACTGGAAGGTCTACAGGGGACTTGTTCTATCTGTTCAGAAGTTCATGAGTTTCTTGTAACCATTGCAGAATCTGTTCTCTGAGTCCCTAGGGCACTCATCTCCAAAGTTCTGTTACTTCAGCACAACCTGTCTCTGGACTCACACATATGCTATATGTCGCCTGCAGAACTGCCTGCGGTTGCAGAAGGTTGTTAGCCATACACTATAGGGATTTACTCAGCTCCTCTTCCCTTAGAAATATATCCAGCAGTTGGTCAACCTGAGAATGTTCCTTTTTTGCTTTTAATTTTCCTTCTTTTATTTTTTCTTTCCAGACTTGGAAACTCAGTAGAAGATCCACCTCTGGTTACCCTGTGCTTATTCAACCCTGGCCATTGTCCTGCCCTGCCACAGAGGAGCAGATGATGTCTGCAGTAGTATCCACCAAACTAGAGAGGCCAAGGCCCAAGGAAGTACTACATGGTAATGAGTTTCCTTCTACATTATCTTTCTGAGTCTTCTTGTTCTCAGAAAGTCATGTGGAGCTCTCCAGCCCATTCAGTTCTTCTTGTCTGGCAGAACCCACCAAGAGTATCATTGGCTGGGGGCAACTGGTCACTATGTCACCTTCCAATTGCAACCCTTTCACCTATCTTTGAGAAGGAAGTCAGAGACACTATGCCCTGTCTAAGGTTCACATTTGCTTTCTGACCTCAGGCTGTGTGTAATGAGGTACTGGGTAGAACAATCCACTGGGCTGTAGGTTCAACTGACAGCTATGTCATTTCTCTCAGGGGCCCTGGTGCATTCCTGCTCAGTCTTGTCAGGCTTCTGGCACTTTTCTTGGGGAGTCTGAAACTGGATAGAGGAATTTATTGGTTTCTCACTTTGGTTTTACTGGTCAATTTGGCAACCTTTACAATTGTTGCAGGATTTCTTAGGCAGCTAGATAACATAAGGATAGAGTAGGAATATGCATTCAGGAAGATCTGATTTCCAATGCTGCCTCAGACACTTACTGGACATTTTTTAATGGGCAAGTTACTTAACTTAGCTTCCTCATTCATGAAAAGAGGATAATAGCAGTGCCTATTTCACAGTTATCATCAGAATTAAATGAACATATACAAAGTGCTTAAGTACTGCATATAATATTAGCTATTACTATTTTCTTGGTGAAAGGAGCTGAGTTCAACTAGGACTTTTCATGTCACCATCTTAGCCAGAAGTTCAATACTTCCACAAGAAATTTGGAATGCACTGGACACGAAAAGGATATGCCCCCCTTAAAAAAAAATGAAAAAAACTGTTTATAACTTAAAAGAGAGGAAATAACTTGTTACTGAAAAAGGGATCCTTTCTGAATATCACTTGCTTGTATAGTCAGACTTACTAAAATACAGACCAAAATCAATACTAAAATAAAAGATTTAAAAATGAGATGTGGTATAAGATTAAAATAACTGCAACCCCAAGTATTTAAACATGCTTTTACAAAGAGAAAAAGGGGAGCTAGGGTGGAGAATGAATAGAAGAAGAGATGTGACCCAGACTATCATTATTCTCTAAGATATTTAACTGAAAAAAAAAAACAAACAATTGCCATAACAAGCTCCAGAAAGTCTGGAAACCAACTTAGCTAGCAAATACTTTGTATCCCCTTGACAACTGTAAAGCCACAAAAGTTTAACTTTTATTTGCTAGATGATCATCTTAATCAGAAAGTTGAATAAGAGGATATATCATGTATTCCTCACATTTAAAAAAGACCCAAAGCTGGGAAAGATAACCTGAGAGAAATTATTTTCTATTATACTAATAAACTATTATTAATTAGGATTCAAGCCTTTCATTTCCTCATTCAGGCACCAGCCCCAATTCACAGGAAACATGCTCCTGGATCTTGGGCAGGACCCCAGACAAATTGCTTTTGTAAAATAGAATATAAAATAGGTGAATTTCTGCATAAAGCAATGAGCCCATGGCCTCGGACCCCCCCAGTGGAGTTTAGGGTGACCCAGCTCATGCAAGAGAAAATCAACCAGAGTGATCTGGACAGAGATGGTCTGGATAGAAATGGACTGACCTGTCCAAATCGCTGGAGGCAACTAAGTCTCATGATCAAGTCATATTCTCAGCAGGAGCAAGCTGAAGACTTTTAGCACACGTCCTCATTAATATTTCACCCATCAGGGTTGATTTCCCTTCTGTCAGGGAACACCCCCTTTTCCAAAGGTTTTAAAGCATTCATTGTCTCCATGGTTTTGTCTTTGGCTACCAAGAGAAACCAATGACCATCAATTTATTAAGCAGATGAGGTAATTAGTAATTTTTATTAAGAAGTGATGTAACCAAGGAAAAGTAATTTTATCTAAACTTTAATTTCTAGTGACTAAGACTGTGTGTTCTTATTCATATTCGTGTCTTTTTTTCTCAGTGTGATTTGCAAGATTAATCAGTATTTATTTCAAATGCATTGGACAGAGCGCTGAGAAGCAAGATCAGGTCTTAACCAGCCATACCAAGGTTGGGGAACCAGTGGCCCTCTAGGTCCTCAAGTGAGTTCCTTTGAATAGAAATTTCATAGAACAAATCCCCTTAAAAAAAGGATTTGTTCTATAAAACTTGGACTCAGATAGAAAGCGATATCCAAGGACCTAAAGGCCATATGCGGCCATGAGGCTACACATTCCCCACCCCTAAACCAGACTGGTAAGACTCTGCCTGAAGGCACTTCTTCTGTTAAGTTATGTATAAAGTTTAAAGGGAAAAAGTAAAGAGAAAACTCAGAAAAAAACTGTCTTTTGATTGTGACCAAAATTAAAGAGGCAGAGAAGAGGACCTTTCAACCAATTGATAAAAGTGTGCAGATTTGGAAGTAGCATCAGAGAAGCAATTTTAATTTCGGGGTCTTCCATGAAATAAAGAAGCAGCTACTTTTTTGGGGTAAGCAGTAGCAGTAGGCTTGTCTTCCCTAGTCTTCAGTTCTAAGCTGCAGAGATAGAAGATCTCAGACCATAGACATTAAAGCAGTTAGGTTCTGTGATTCCAGCCATAGAATGCAAGGACTGCGGGAAATTCTCAATTTATTCTAGGTCCTGTACCTTTAATTCTTAGTGAGCAGATCATCAAAAAAAATTGAGGTTAATCACTAAACTCACAGGAGTGATTTTTGATCACTCCAAAAAACTGAGTTAGAAGCTGAATTAGGATTTAATTGTTCCTAGGTCAGTTTAAGAATTTTCCCATTTTGTTAATGAAGCCCTACTTGAAACATGAAAGCATTTCAAAAGTGTTTCTACTGAGAAAAGAAAGGTCACATTACTGTAAGTTGAATAATTAATCTTTTTATTGATAAGTTATCTAGTATAAATTTAATAAGTGCTAACTGATTAACTGAAGGTGAGTATGGAAATAAATTTTGTTGTAATGGAGAGAACCATGAGCTAAGTGTATTTCCTGAGTATTTGGACTTTTCATCTGCCTGTTGTAAGTTATAAATTCCTGTATAAGATTAGGTCCCTTAATATCTCACAATGGTATGGGGTTAATTAGGCAATGAGGCAGATATTTGTGAAACAAAGATACAATTCTGTTGTTTTGTAAATATAACATTTTTTTTCTATTTTGTTTTAATGGAAAAAATTTCAGCAAAATTAGTTATCTTAAAGGAAGACTAACTGAAGATTTTTATTGTCTTGCCTTAAAGAGCTATCCACTTATACTCAGGGTTATTCATTTGAACATGGTTTGTAATTGAAAATGTTTTACTATAAATGACTTGCTTGATATATGCATTGTCTTTTAATTGATTAGTGAGTGTACTTGTACATCCCATCCCAGAACCTTTGGCTACAAATGAAGTTATTCTGGTAACTTTCAAATGAGTTCAATTCTTGTACTAGAGATCACTAATCCTAGTTCCTTAGCAAATCTCATCCCCTAATACTAGAGTAATTTTAAAAAATAAGATTTGGTAATTATATATGCCAAATACAAAAACTGAATTCATAATTTTCTAATCTTTTTGTTGTTATTTGGATTTCATAAACATATCAACATGACAATTTACTAACTTAGAAACATAAATTTTCTGGTCTAAAAGGTTCTCTTAATAATCAATTTGTTGATTATTAATTAACTAATTAATAAATTAATTATTAATTACCCAGAAATTCTGTTTCTCTGGTTTTTCATTCATCACAAGTTAAAATGTTGGATGATGGAGTCAAGATCCAAAAGATGCTAATAAGCTGGGGATGAAACTCAATTTAAGATGAAGTTCAATAGATACATGTAAAATCTTGTACTTCAGTTCACAAGTATGGGATAATGAAGGCACTATTAGATAGAAATTTATATGAAAATAGTTGAAAGGATTTTTGTAGAATGTAAGGTTAAGTTAGCAATGTTATGTGGCAGGCAAAAAAGCTAATATGATTGTAGGCTACATTAAAAGAAGCAGTTACCTGGAACGAGAAAGTTCTGTTCCCTCTGGACTCTGTCACACCATATCTGGAATATCATGTTCAGTTCTGGAAAGCACAGTTTAAGAAGAACATTGATAAGATAGAAATGGATAGGGTATAGAGGAAGTCCATCAGGGATGGTGAAGAACCTTGAGTTTATGTCATGAGGACTGGTTGAAGAAACAGGGATTTTTAGCTTAGAGAAGACTCAGTGGGAATGGGGAAGAGGTGGGAATGATAATTGTCCAGTTCCTGAATGGGGTGTCATGTGGAACAGGAATTAGACTTGTTCTTTTTGACCAGAAAGGGTAGAATCAAAATATATGTGCATATGCATATATACATATTTACACACACACACACACACACACACACACACATATATATATATATATATATATATATATATATATATATATATATATATATATATATACTGAAGATGCTTTATATATATATACACACACACAAATAATAGACACACACATATATTGCAAAGAGGCAAATTCAGGCTTACTATCAGGAAAAAATTCTTTCAAATTAAAGCTTTCCAGAAGTGGAAATTGTTGCATAAGGAGTTAGGAGATTCCTACCCTCACTGGAGGTCTTTAAGCAGAGGGTGGATGATCATTTATCAGGCAAGTTATATGGTGTTTTTTTTTCAGGTATAGGTTGGACCAGATAGTCACTAGTGTCCCTTTCAATTCTAATAATCTGTGATTCTATTATTACTAATAAAAAATAAACAACAAAATTATATAAATATAAATTTATAATAACTTTATATATCAGTTTAAACAGAATAAATTGCTTCTACAAGAAAACAAAAAAATCCAGAAAGCAAGTACCTAAGGCAGCAAATAACTGACTTACTTGCCAAGCAGAGAGCAATCAGTGCCAAAGGCAGTAGTGGTTTAGAATGTAAACTCCTCTGGAAAATCCTATCATGAAAGATAATGTAGTGCTTCATAAAAAAGACAGCTTCAGTTAAGGGTAAAACTAGTTTGAATAATGGTCAACAAGAAAGTTTGGAAAAAACAGTGAAGTTGCCCTCAGAGTATTTAATGGTGAAATTGGAAGGGCAACAAACAGATGAAAAGAGAAGTATTTCCAAAAATCATTTTTAACAAACTCTTTTCCAAGAAGGACATTGTAACCATCACACTTGGATCCTAATATCATAGCCCCAGATATACATATAAGGGAACTATAACCATTTCTATCACCTAAACAGAACAAAGGCTAGAAAAGTCAGATTAGACTAAATATGGGTATACGCACATCCCATTTTGGAAATAGTGGATACATAAGGAAGTAATTGATATATGAAGATAAGAAAACAAAACAGATTTTATTAACTCAGAAAAAAAGCAAACAGAAGAAACATATGAATAAGTATCTATCTGTATGTCTTGCCAGCTAGACAGAATCTTCATAACAGCCATTTGTACACAAATCAAGAATGTCCTACATGAAGATACTGAAAAGGAAAAAAATAGGCTTTCCTAAGTGATATTCATCAATGGATCATATTATTTATCATTTCATAAGTGATTGAAAGATGTTTCTTTATTACCTCCTCCCCTCAAAAAGTGGTAAGGCAAAACACTATCTTCAAGGTTCTTTTATTTTAAAGCAAGGTTTCCCTCATCTATCCATTAAAACTATTCAAGATTACTTAGAAAATGTAACGAAGATAATCCTGGCTCAAGGACCTCCTGATTCTAACCATCAGGTCAGGCATAAAACACAGTGATGTATACTTGTCAAAGGTGTTTACTATCATGATGGAGTGGATACAGTCTAGAGTCCAAGTCAAAGGGGGAACTCCTATAAATGGTAAGTTTCTCCAAAATTATTCTTTCATTGCTTACTGAACTCATCTCTGGGATACTGCAGAGACTCCTAGAAGAGATCTATAACCACTCAAAAGAATTTGGTCTAATCATTCACACAGAAAAGACCAAGTAAATAAATGTCTTTTACGCAGATTGCACATGTATCTGGGGAAATGTTTACCTAGTACAGAAAGTATGAATGGATAATGAGTTGGGATTATAGTTGAAGAGGAGAGTGAGATGGAATGAAAATTGCAAAGCTCCTTTAGTGACTCCAAGCCTCCCCGGGAAACAAAGGTTCACCTTCATAATATCAATATTATATAGGTGCTGTTGTATAGTAGTAAAAATAGAACATAAATTTCCAAAGAACTAAAAATGATTGTTACACAGATCTATGAACAGGAAACATACCAGATAAACTTGAAAGAACAGGAGTAAAAATGTTATCTGGGAAATGTCAGTTAGGAAAGTAAGATGGACTGGCTACAAAGTTAGGGTGAGAAAAGACAGGTGGATGTTCCATTGGTATCATGATGTCAAGAGAAATCAAGGCTATCAGAACACTGAATGAACCTCATTTTATAAATTTAAGGGAGGACATGCAGAAAAGTCACATGAGAGGCAAGCATGGAAAAGTTACAAAATGAATGATGAAGGATTAAGTGCTTAATATGTGCAAGGCACGTTACTAAACACTAGGGGGATAAAATATAAGAAAACAATATAATCCCTGCCCTCAAGTAGCCTACATTTTAACAAATGAAAGCAACACATAAAAGGGAGTAGGAAAGGAACATATAGAGGGTAGTATGGTTTGGAAATTTGGAAAGAGATACTTGGGCTTGGTCATAGGAAAGATAAAGTGACAGCTTACCAACAGAGTCTAGGAATCATTAACATTAATGAGATCACAGATCTGAATGAGCATCAGAGTGGTTAAGATATCTAACTAGTCACTAGTAATTGTTTAATAGGGAAAAAGTCATTATCTGTCAGCAACTTAGAAGACATTACTCTGTTGCTTTTTTCTCCCGTAGTTTTATGGGACTTTCTGTTTCTTTGCTCTATTTAGGTAGAATTCAATTAGTACGAGCTCAATTGGTGTGAAATATAAGCCTAAATCCATTTCATTCCAAAGTATTAACCAACTAACACAAGTAAATTGGTTCAAGAACAAAAAATTGTCTAGTCTTGATTTTACATCGGTTTATCAAACAGGTTTTTTTTAAAGTTATTTTGTTTGTTAACAGATATATCTGTCTCTTAGATCTTTCTCTTGATAGTGTTGATGTTGATTTGTAAAATTTCAAAAACTATGAGTAAAAGACCATATTCAACGTCCCCATCCTACAGGTTCCTGCTGAATAATAATCCTTGATACTTTTGACTATTTGGTTTTTTCATATTAAATTAATTATATTATCCAGTTTTCATAGAAATGCCATGATGTAGCAGATCATGTTTGTGTGTGTGTGTGTGTGTGTGTGTGTGTGTTTGTGTAGTATGTTATGATTTGTTATATGATTTCTTCCATTTATTTTAGTTCATCTGCATAGCATGACTATAATGAAAACGTATTCAATAGGAAAGTATATGTAGAACCTATACAGAATTTTATGCCATCTTGGGGAGGGAGGGGGGTAGTGGGGGGGTAGGTATGGGGGGGTTAAAATTTTAATTTTGTGGTAGTGATTGTAGAACATTAAAAAATAAATAAAATAAAATTTAAAAAATATATCACATGTCTTTTCAGGTAAGTTAGTTCTTAAGTACTTGATTATTTTTCTTTTTACTGTAAATTGTTTTAAATGTTCTGTAGATTTTTATTGCTAGTAACTAAGGATGAAATTGACTTTTTATTATTACTATTACATACTTAATTCTCAGAGCTTTGGTTTGCTTCTCTACAAAACATAAACTAAAAACTGCAATGCATACACTCCCATATTTTTTGACTGTATACTTTGTGCAAAAGTCAATGAGTTTACCTGGCTCTCAGTTTTTCTCTCTTCTTCAACTCTTGCTCTCATAAAGGGAGCATACGATTCTTGCTCAAACATCCTAACCACTCAGTCCCTCAACCTACTCACTTCCCAAGACCTACTCCTTCCACATCACTTAGCCAGCCACACACAAAGATGGTCATTCCCTTGATCTTCCCATCACCCAAAAATGTATCACTTCCATATTCAAGAAATCTAAAATCTCCTTATCTGACCATAATCTACCAACTCCCTCCCTGTCTACCCCTTACCAAATCCCATTTATCCTCCACACGAAGTCCTCCAATCCCTTGTTTCTCCTCCCAGACCATCACACTTGCACTATCCACTCTCTCTTCTCCCCATATTGACCTACGTTTGAACCAGTTTAACTCTGCACTTGAGACCTTGACACCCTTATAATTTTGCAAATGAAATGCTACCAAACTTCAGGCCACTGCCTTAGCTCCTACATATGCAGATGAACAAAGGTAAAGAAAATCATGCAACTATTGTGAATGGGTGCACTACAAATCTGTATTACAAAACCTCAAATGGGCCCTTATGGATGCTACACCTGGCACACCTCCCTTATCAGCTCACTATGCCACTTACCGTAACACTTCTAAATTCTAAGATCTTGAGACCTTTGCTTCATAGTTTACTGAAAAATTGAGGCCATTTGTCATTAGCTCTATCTCTTCCACTTCATATCACTCATATGCCTTATGCTATTATCTTCCTCTTCCACACCTGTCGCTGATAAAAAGGTAACCCTACTCCTTATGAAGGCAAATCATGTCACTATCTACATGAATGATCCCATTTCATCTCATCTCCTCCAAAATATTGTGCCCTCTGTTATCCCCATACTTTCACTTATCTTCAGACTCTCCGACAATTGGCTCCTTCCCTGCTGTGTTTTGGTATTTTGTTTGCTGACATACATATCTGTCTCTTAGACCTTTTTCTTCATAGTTCTGATGTTGATAAGGGATATTTAAAAACATTGCTCATTTTCAGAGGGAACAGACCTTAATTCTGAACTTAAAATGGAATGATGTATGTAGAAGTGTTTTTAAAAAATATAAAGAATAATATATATATATATATATATTTTGCAAAAACCTTGGTTGGTAATGATGAATAATTTTTTTTAAGGAAATAGGGTAAGCATGTAATAACAGTAGTAATAAAAATACATGGTAATAACTGCTCATTAATTCACAGCTCACTTCATTTCTTCTCATTATATTGTATTAGGGAAAAAGGAAATCAGAAAACAACATTTTAAAGGAACAAGAGAAATCCTAGTACATTTAAGAACAAGGGAGCTAGAAGGCTGATATATGCAAATGTCATCATCCCAGAATGGCATAAAGAAGCAATGTCTGCAGTCTTCAGAACTTGAAATTTGTTCAAATGTCTACATTCAGAATAAGATAGTACTTTACATATATTTATATGTTATTTCATAGTGTAATGTCATAATTACTACAAAAATCACAGAATTCCATGGCACTTCATTACTCACTTTTTTTTAAAAATCACTAATCTTTCATGAAAAAGGGTAAAAAAAAAAAAAAGAAAAAAAGCCAGAGAGAAAACTTGTAAGAAAGACTACTCCACACTCTTTTCCTGGAAAGACGATGAGTTGAAAAGATGAGCCCTTTCTAATGTCACCAGGCTGACAAATAGCTACCTCAGTATCACCAGGCAAGGAATTAGTACCACTGCTTTAATTGTATTCCTCTGATGCTTGCTGGAGATAGCTTGCCTGGTTCTACTATAGCATTAGAAAGCTACCTGCTAGAATCAAGTTCCTACCTCAGAGTATTATTGTTTTAATGTTCAAATGAGGTAATTTATGTAAAGCTCTTGGCAAACTTTAAATGTGAGATACCATTATTATATGGAAAGATAATATGCAATTTTGGATTACCAAGCCCTTTTTCTTCTTTATTATGAATATTGCGAATGCTGACATTAACTATGCAAAGTGCTTATATCTAGTATCTTCCAACATTTTTGTCTCAGAAATCCAGGAGAATGTATTTCTTTTTTTTTTTTTTCACTTCTGTAAAATAACTTTAATAGCATAGCTACAGATGGAGGAGGACTCAGGGAGCAATGACAGATAATGGAGATATAGGACAGCAGAAAGTTGTGTTAGAAAATCTGATGGAGTTGGAATTTGGAGACCTGGTTTAAATTTTAGTTTTGCCAATTTTAATTTTAGTAATATCAATTTACTTCTTTCAACTTCCATTTTCTCATATACAAAATGGAGTAAGATGACTTATCCAAGGATTTTTCCATTCCATTACACTGCAGTTCTATAGTCCTGACCATGATACATCAGTTATCTAATAATAGAACTGGATTATTAAAGTACTACATACCTTACTGGTTGTTGTAAGGAAAGTGCTTTATGAGTTGTAAAATACTATATAGTTCTTCCAAATGGACTGTCGTTTGGAAATTGCAAGATAATTTCATTCATTCAAAACTACTGCTGATTCAAAAGTCCAATGTTTTCTCAGTGATGCTATTGAACCACACACCATGGAACACAATGTTCTCAAAAGAAACAAAATTACATGGGTGTCAACAGGTTGTATCACATCACTAATGGCAGATGAGAAGTGTTGGGGAAAGAAACTTACAAGGACATGTACGAGCAGAAGAGGAAAGGTGGCTATGAAACGTTAACACTAGCTCAAGTGTTGTACTGGAATCCACAAAATAATGAAAGAATTTCTATTAATATTTAAGAAAGATATGAACAGAAATTAATAGACTAATATGTGGATTTGTTATGATCTGCATTGGTAGAGGGTCATGGTTTCCAATGAAGAGTTGAAATATGTAAATGTGAGCTATATAGTATGTTAAGTCATGTGTGTGTGTGTGTGTGTGTGTGTGTGTGTATGTCCATGTATAATAAAATACCTATTGCTCCATTTCAGAACCTAGGGAATCTTTTTAAAGTTGTGACCATTTTGTATTACTCCTTTTTGTTCATGCTGTTTAAAGTGAAAAGCTAGTGTTTGCTTATAAAGGAGTTGCATTATCTTCTCAATCAGTAGCTATGCTATAGAAACTCATGTCTACATTCCTACAACATACTATGTGCTCCTGTACCTACTTATTCTCAATGCCTTCAAAGGAACAAAGTATATAAGAGTTTTTTTCCACATTTGGTTTAACATATAAAATTAACTATATTTCTTGCAAACAAATCGAAATAAAACTATAAAAACTCACATTACTCAAGATCTTACAAAAGTAAAAATAATACTAAATAATCAAAGCTATCTTGATAATTGTAAACGTCTTTATGATAAAGCAACCATCATTATAATCTCACTTAATATGATCCTAATAATCATCTTTTAATATGTAAGGTGCCTGTGGTCTTAATAGCATTTTCCTTTAAAACTCTATTAACAGAGCAAATGAAGGGACAAATTCACTAGCCCAGGCACTTCAAGACTCTAGTTTAGTATCAATCTAAGTAGTAAATGAATTAAAATTCATTGTAAAATTTACTTTGCTATGTTATTTTCTTTAATGCTTTCCATTTTAACATGGGTTTAACTTTTACCCATATATTTCCTTATTTAAAACTATCCATTTAGGTTTTCTTGCATAAATCAGGATAAAAGAACTTCAAGAATCAGAAGGAAAATGTACATTTGGCAGTCCTTTTTGTCTTTTGTTAGTTTTTGATTTTGCCAAGGATATAACATATCTGGAACGTTACACTGCAGTTAAAGATCTCGATATTAAAGTCTAAAATCAATTGGATTCATCCTATTACTCTTCTGTCCAGTCCCTTTGTATTTCTGTGTACACTTAGTACAACATCAAAACAAGTTTAAAAATCAGATTGTGTACTAGGCCTATCCTCCAAAAAGATCAAAGAGGAAAACAATATATGTGCTAAAAAGTACTTATAGCCAGTCTTCTTGCTTGGCAAAAATTTGGAAATTAAGGAGGTGGTCTTTTTCATGGGGGGAAAGGCTGAACAAATATATGGATGTGATGAAAGACTATTTTGTTATAAAAAATGATGAAGGAAATGGTTTTTAGAAAAACCAAGAAATGCTTATATGAATATGCAGAGTGAAGTGAACAGAAGCAGAAGAATTTTTATCAAATGACAATTTACTTATAAAGACAAGAATTGTGAAACTCTTAAGAAGTTTGATCCATTTCATGCCTAACCATGATTCAAAGACTCATGCAAACTAGCTCTTGACCAAGAGGCAGAAGGACTCCAAGCACAGACTAAGACACACTTTGGATGTGGCCAATTTAGTCATTTGTTTTACTTGATTGAGGTATTCATCACCAGGATTTTCTTTTCTTCAATTTGCAGAGAGGGGGCAAAGATAGGTTTTTGCTCCACGAAAAGTAAATTTAATAAAAGGTGTGTGACGTAGAATTATATGATAGTTACATAGCCTCAAAATGTTCTTCATGAATATTCATTTACTCATTCCTAACTTTCATACAATGGAGGGTTATTTTTAATGAGTAAGATTCTGGACAAAAGAGATTCTGCTCTTGTCTTCCTAATGTCCTTCAATAAATTATACACCATTCATCCAAGAAGATACAAGTATTTTCCACAGATCAAATAAAGAATTTTCCAATAATGAGTTAATATGAGTATTTGGGATGTGGTTTTTCCTAAGGTCATACAGAAACAAAACAGATTTCAGGAAGGGAGGAGGAGGAGGAGAAGGAGGCAGAAGAAAAGAAGAGGAGGAGGAGGAATAAATTGTATTATTAATTCTCTGTGACTTCTCAGTTGCTCTGGATTCTGTACATGACCAATGACATCATCTTAGCAATTTACTGAGCTGCTATTTAGAAGCCAGAGCCAAGTAGTTAAACCTAATAGGAATAATCACTGAATTCCTCTCATACAAAATCATGGCATCGTATATCATGCTGGACTTGGAGTGAAGAAGACTTATGCTCAATTAATATTTCTCTTAATAGTTATGCAACATGATGAAAGTCTCTTAATCTTTGGAATCCTGTCTGCAAAATACGGAGGCAGTACGGTTTGGTGGATACAGGACTCAGGGTCAATAAGTGCTGGGTTCTATATCCCTCCTGAAATAAAATGGTGATGTGACCTTGAGCAAGTCACTTAACCTCTCAGCGTTTCTGACTGTTATAGTCTCAGACTCGTAAGTTATTGAGCAGGTGCTGAAATGAATTAATAAAGAATAGCCTTAGTGCTTCCTCATATGGTTGTAGTGGAGATTAAATTAAGATAACATGCATCAAGAGCTCTGGAAACTTTACACTACTATATAGATTTCAATTACTTAATACCTACTGCTACATTGAAGGATACTATAAAGATGTGTATAAACATCTGATTGTGTCCTAAAAGGACAATTGGGCTCTGGTTCTAAGGTGTATGAGGAGGAGCATGTCTCTGCCTTTATTTCCAAAATAATCAGACAACTTAAGAAACTGTCCAAAGTTCCCAAAATGTCACTATTCTGTTCCAGACATATAAAAAGTAAGCCAGCTTTATCAAGGTAAGTTAAGATGGTGATATTTTGACACTTGGAAGACAGTTACTATACCATAAAATAATATAATTACACATTTTAAGATCACTATACAAAATGCAAAACCCTCATTTTTTAAATCAAGGCTCTATACAATCCAGTCACAACCACGATTTCCCATCTGAAGTGCTATAATAAAAAGTCACTAAAAACAGTGAGGGGAACTATGTTCAAATTTTGTCTCTTCTACTTATGACCTATGTGATTTTGAGCAAGTGTCATTGCATTTTCCTGGGCCTTTCTAGCTCTAAATAATACTACTCTTAAAAGGAAAATGGTGGCATGGAGTAGAAAGAACAGGAGAGCTGAAATAAGAAAAACTTGGATTCCAGTCCCAGTTCCATTACTTATATATGGGGCCTTAGGCAATCCACTTAACTTCCCAGAATCACAGGAATAATATACTAATAGTACTCCTTACACAGCTGTGAGGAAAGTACTTTGCAAACTTTTAAAAACTACTTAAATTATTGTGATTTTAAGAATCTTATGTTCTAGGCAAAATGGGTTACTTCCTTTTCTACCTGTCAAAACCTGTATATCTTTTGGGACCAATCTCAAAAACCATCTTCATGAAAACTTTTCTGATCTTGGTCAAATGATATCTCTCTCATCTGGATTTCCACAGTATTTTGTTTACCCCTCTCCTAAGGCATTTGTCTTATCCCTCATAATACATGTTGACACTCATTCAGAACAAAAAACTTTTGCAATTTTTGGGGTGTCCAGCAGTAAGTGATCAATAAATATTTGTGAAATTGTTAAATATAAACATATATAGAGAGATATATTTAAAATTGATACAACACGACATCTGAGAAGAGACAAAGTCATCAAGAATTGTAAGACTCCAGAGTAACTTCTGGTAACAAGTACTGATATATGAGAATGTTGCTCTGTGTGGAGCATGGTGAGGTCTTACAACTTCTTACAATCCAACTTAAAACATTAAGTTTACATACCTTTAATAAATTTGGTACCTAAAGCTAAGATACATCTAAGTCACTGGATAGCTATTTGATCACAGGCAGCATGGTATAAAGGAAATAATACTGAATTTAGATGACTATGGTCTAGTTCTCTCTTTACTATCCAAAGTTCTATCCAAACTTAGGTAAGTTACTTAACTTCTCAAGGCCTATTCCTTCATTTGTAGAGATATAAACTAGATCACCCCTAAGTCATAGAACCATACAGCACTAGAAGGGACTTTTGTTAGTTGTTTAGCCCAGATAAGGGCTCTTAAACATTTTGATCTGTATGACAGTATGATGAACACTATGGACCCTTTCTCAGAATAATACTTGCTTCCTATATTTGTAACTGAAATTCTAGCCTAATACCCTCACTTCATAGATGAAAAGAATGTGCCCCACCCAGCAAGGTTAAATAAGGTCTTGCAGATAGTTAGAAGCAGACCTCTGACTCTAAATACAGCACTGTATCACATTGTCCCTTAGGTTCCTTCCAGTACTAAGATTTTTTAACACATTAAAAGGTTGGACACATATTTATGAGAACATTTCAAGGATTTGAGATTTCCTCAGTATAAGTATTTACACTGACAAATACAGGCATGCCTCTTTTTATTGCAGATCCCTTTACTGCACTTCACAGATACTACACTGTCTTGATTTGTTTTCAAATTGAAGGTTTGTGGCATATCCTTTGCCTAGAAGCAAGTCAATCAGTGCCGTTTTTCCGACAGCAATGTGTTCGCTTTATGTTTTTGAGTCACATTTTGGTAATTCTCAAAAGAGTTCAAACTTGTTTATTATTACTATACCCATACGGTAATCTATGATCAGTGATCTTTGATATTACCATTGCAACTGTTGTGGGGCACCATGAACTATACCCATACAAGACCATAAACTTATTTAATAAATGTAGTGTGTGTTCTGACTGCTCCACCCACCAGCCATTCTGCCATCTATCCTTGGGCCTCCCTAGTCCCTGAGACAAAACAATATTGAAATTAGGCCAGTTAATAACCCTACAATGGAAGAGATAAAAGATACAGCAAACTTCACTGCTGTATTATTTTAAAAAATTGTGACAGTCATCTCGACCTTCAGCAATCACCACCCTGGCAAGATCATATAATAGCCATCAATACCAAGATGAGACCCTCCAATAGTGAAAATACTGTGACTCAGTGAAGGCTCAGATGATGGCCAGTATTTTTTTTTTTTTAGCAATAAAGTATTTCTCATTAAGGTATGCACATTTTTTTTTAGACATAATACTACTGAACACTAAAACTAACTTTTATGTTCAGTGGAAAACCAAAAAATTGGTGTGGTATGCTTTGTTGTGATATTCACTAATACAGTGATCTGGCACTGAACCTGCCATGTCTCCAAGCTAAATCAGTACTGAAAAGCTTAATAGACTGAGTTCATTAATTACTATGCATAAAAATCTTGTGGTCAACTAAGTAATAACTCTTCCTGAACTTAGCTATCCTATTCCTCAGAAGGCAGAGGTATAATTCATTATGAAGCCCACATGCAAAGCCTTTTCAGTTTGTATATAAACTTTCAGTTTTAGTACACCTTGTATTAGTCTACCCCAGTCCTCAGAACCTATATGTATTACTTTGATGGTAGAAGGAAGTATTGGAATCAGACATGAGAAGAGTCTAATATAGATTAGAAAAATGAGAAAGATTTTACAGGTCTGGTAGGAGTCACAGTTTGTCTGATGGGTCCCTTGAATGTTACCTTAAGAAAATTTTTTGGGTAAGATAACTTTGCTAGGGATATTTCATATTTTACATGCATGCTATCTCTCCCTAATGGATTATAAACTCTTTGATGGAAGAAACCATATAAATCCTAAGTGCTTATCACCTTATTGTACTCAATAAGCTCTACATAGCAAATCAAATTCTAGGCCATACAGTCACATATTCTTCTTGTTTATTATGTATAGCCTTAAGGCAGCATAGCCTTTCTCAGTGTTCTGGCTCTTGGAACCAAAGCAGATCCTACACCAGAGTCAACTTAATAAGCAGAGAATTGTAATCTCTCTTTAAAGGACTAGAGTTTACATATGTTAGGCATCCTCTGGCTGTCTGACTTTGATCAATATTCATTAGTGAATACAGTAATGACAATTTAAAAGGAATCTTGAAATCATTGTGTAGTAGAATATTTCCCATGTCTCCAGTGCTAATTACCTTGGTTTCTATGGATTGATTCTGCTTCTCAAGTTGATCAAGTGGACTTTCTGCATCTTTTTTCTCTTCTATACCGGCTTTCATTTCTACGTGTTCTTCTTCCACCAAAAGCAAGGGGTTGTTACTAGAAGTTCTATGACAACTATTTACAGTACTTCCTCTGAAGATATTTGTTTTGGGTAAAGAGGAACTGGTAGCTATTCTGTCCTTTTCTCCAATTGCTACGTTACTATAGATGGCTGGTTCCCAAGTTTGATTACAAACGTCAGGTATAACAGTGGGTAATTTATTGTCTTCACATTCCATCTGTTTTTGTGCTCCAATTACACCATTGGCTGTGTGTTTCTGTACATCCTGAGTTTGGTCTGTTTCAGTTTCCTGTTTTTGTAGTGGATGTTGAGAAACGAGTTTTGACTGAAGGACTGTTGTCAACCCATATCTTCCTTGAGCTCTAGAGGGTTCTTTCTTCAGATCAGTAGAACTGGATGATGTACTAAAAGACAGAAGAAAGGAGAAGCATGAAAACTTGGAAAGGGAAAAATTCTAACACAAATGAATGCTTGTTTTCATTTAAAATGGATATTTAGGCAACCTTGCTTCATGAGAACCTTCCTTTTTGTTCTTTCCAATCTCAGAAACATTAATCAGAGAAAACTGAGAGTACCAAAATTTTATGCCATACTTGAATAAACACATAAATTTCCCAGTAGTATATAAGGTGGATTTTTATATGTATAAGGAGGATTTTTGTTTTTCTTTTAAAGATATTAGCTTCTAAAATTCATAGCCATAACAATTTCTAGTTCTTAGGTTCATGACTCATAAACATATAAGACTTGTAGCTCCTATTATATTCTTACTGGTCACAGGAAGAAGAGTGGTAGGGTATTCAATAGGATTTGGTGCTGCCATTATCAGCAAACTCCCTTTGAGAAGACTAGACTAGATAAAGCAAGCTTATTTAACCCCTTACAATGACTGCATTTCTGTCTTCCTATTTGCCCAGATCAAGAGTAAACGTGTGCTACAATACCTGGCAATGTTGGTATAACCTGTGGGTCCACCTATCTAACACCAGTCCAAGGTAACCCCTAACTATGAACTATGAACCATTTCTTTAAGCTGTAAATTTCTGTTCTAATTAGGAAAATCTAAGTGAAGTGAAGTGACCTCTAAATGAGAAAAAACTCTACAACATTTACATATAAAAATAATTGGAAAAGATATCGTTTATTCACTTCAGGACTTTATCTAACAGAGCAATTAATTCCCAGTTCTCAGATAATTGTGTCCCAGAAGTTTCTTTTTGAGTTACTTTAGAACTCAGAACCCATTCTCCCATCTGAAACAACATTATATGTGACAGTTAAGCTTCCCAGGCCAGGGTACAAAACCTATTTAACCCATAATATCCTTTAAAGGAATACTCTACTATAGAATTTATCAGTAGAAACATTTATTAAGTGTCCATATTCCAAACATCATGCTTCAGTATGCATGACAATGTTTCTATGGGAAGGTGAATTCAAAATTCTATAGTACTATGTGAATGTCAACTCTTACTATATTTGTCACATGTGACAGTTAAGAAAGGTACCAAATTCTGAGAAATGATTATTAAATAACTAATTGCTAATATTTGGAAGATATAGTATTTATCCTTTTATGAAACCTTATTCTCTACTAAGCCAAGCCAGCCTCTGAAAGACATTGCTGATAATGAAGGTGCATTAACCTTCTCCTCAATTTCATTCAGACCTCACCCAGGCAGGGAAGCTTATTGGTTCAACTCAAGTTTGGGTCAGGAGAAATTCATTGATTAGAAATTCATTGATGCCCAAGGTTGGGGGTGATTTTGAAGCAAATGACCAGATCAAAGCACAGCATCTCATTAGAATAGGTTCACTTCATTATAATAATATTCATTCTTCTCATCAGTTGTTAATCAATCAAAGTCATTGCCACCCTTGCAAACACTCACTCTTCCAAAATCACATAAGAACTGATTGGGTTCCATGAGGGATCTTTGGTATTCCAGAGTGTCACTAACCCCTTTTATTAATTATATTCTAACATTACTGATTAAATGTCTAATTACCCCAAAATTATGTCTCAAATATTTAAACGTCACAATTCAAACTACTAGTGGTGAATTTAATGACTTAGAATGAAACCATAGAAGGGGCAGGATTAGGGGAAGTCTAAAGGAAATCATGAGATGATGCACTGGTATGTACCCCTGAGAAGGATGGGGACTGGGAGGAGAAGTTACAATATGTGAAAACAAAGGGATTAGAGGAGTAGGGAAGTGAGGGATTTAGTGATATGGACAAAACAAATCTGCTCAGCCACTGCTTAGGACTAATTTTAGAAATAGGAGAAAGTGAAAAAAGGGAACAATGGCTAGGGGATGGGGGTGGCAATGTTGTTCAGCAGCAGTTATGTTTGTATGCAGTAGAGAAAGGGAAATTACTCTTGGCCATACAACCTGTGATACATTAGGGTCTACATGAATAAATGTGATTTATTTAAATAGGGACTTACTTTTTCCCCCTTCAATCAAAAAGAAATAGAGAAAATTTCATGCAAATAAACACATACTCCAACCAAAGTGTGCCTGTATAAATATCAAAAGGAACAGACTATCCTGGCCATAGTTCTTCTCCAATTCTACTCATTACTACACACTAAGAAGCTGTAGCTTATCCTAGAAAGCTGATCTCAAGAGCACATTCAGAGCTGGCTTAGGGAATCAGATCTGGCACTTGACTGCTTCAGAGGTTACTCTTTAGGGTCAATACAAGCTCTTAGGTGGTTCCTGGAAATTCAAGTCAAATTAGCTTCTCTCTTCCTGTTACTCCAATGCTCCTCTCAACCAAGTATTAAGAAGACACCAGGTTTTGGGGAAGATACCTCAGTGTTTTAAGTTAAGGGTCAGCAATCTCCCTATCCTATTTTCCATAGTAACACAGGCCCTGTATCACTTCCTTCAACAAACACTACAATTTGCTGTTTCTAGCTTCCATGACACCATTAAAAAGCTGAAATTTAAACAATAAAATGCATGTAAATATGAAGTGTCTGTTTCTCATTTAGTAAGATGTTTACACAACTCTTTCATGTTTACTTAATCAAACATTCACCTAATCCACCCAAAGTTTTTAGAGGAAAATCCTACTTCAAAGATCGTGCAAAAAGTCTGTGTAGATATAGCTATATAAATTTTCAAATATGCATGAGTATGCCCCAAAGTCCTAATCTTTATACTTTATTACAATGAGGAGAGAACTTTAAATTAATAAAGGTTACACTACTGCAGTATAAGTTTTGTAGGTTCTGTAAGATGGAATAGTGACAGATGTTTTTTCTACTCTTTGAGGATGTATCTAAATATAGAGAGATGAGCTTCCTCATAGGCAGGATTGGGCAGCAAGTAATCAAGTGTTGTGTCCACAGTGGCCAATTAATTGGAAGAAAATACAAAAAGGACCTTAGAATACTTAGATAGTACTGATGGTGAAGTAACAGAAAAAAGAGTGGTAGTGGTTGATAGTGCTATGAATCACAGTATTATTTTTAGACATATTAATTTAATGGACAAGGATGATACAATGCCAGAGTGGCATGGAAGGGATTCAACTTAGACAGGTAAAAGGATAACCCACACTGATCATCATGGTCCATCACAGTATCCAGTGGATATATGTGTACTGGGGAGAGGGAGTATTTGTAGATAAAGAAAATGCTAAAGCCAGAGTATATCTGGAATTCAGCAAGGTATCTGACAATGTCTCTCATGAAAGTAAAGTAAAGAGATGTGAACTGAATGATGTTACACTTAGGTGGATTTGTGATAGATGACCAAACAGACCAAAAGAGCAGAGGGGATGATGCACCAATGCTGGTTTCAGGGGAGATATTTAAGCAAAATTACATACAATTCTTTGCTGCTGGGCTTGTCTTTTGAATATTTTAAAAAATATACCCTGCAAGAAGTCATTAATTCTCTTAATGAATTTGTAAATAACCACAGTAATCTAGAAAAGTGGACTAAATGGGAAAAACAAAAGGAAACAAGCATTTCCTAAGAGTCTGAACAAGGCACGTTATAAATATTGCATCTGATCCTACAACAACGCTATGAGGTACTTGCTGTTATTGTCATCTTGATTTTATAGTTGCGAAAATCGAGGCAGATAAAGGTTAAAGTGACTTGCCAAAAACTTGCTCTATCCATTGCACCACCTAGCTGCCTCTAAAGGTGTGTAACACAAATAAATATGAATAAATATAAAGTACTCCACTTGGGTTGAAAAATCAACAGAGCCAGATGAGGTAAAATACAGACAGAAAGTAGTTAATGTGAAGATTATATAAGATTTTCATACACAGTGCATCAGCACTGTGATGTGGTAGCCAAAAAAGCTAAAGTCTTCTTAGGATAAATTAAGAAAAATATTGGCTTAAAAGTATGTAAAGTGATCATCTTATCATACTCTAAGTATTACATTTTAGGAACGCTCATGAGCCCTTGATTGTGTACCGAGGATGGAGGAAGATCCAAAGCAAGCAGTGGCTGTGTGGCTCTTATAGTGACCTTGACCCTAGCCTTAACACAGGAAGCCAGGAATAAAGTCTGGAAAAATGAGAAATCAAGCAAACATAAAAGAATCTCACTATAAAAGGTGGTTACGGTGGTAGTGTTCACATTTCAGTCATGTCTGACTCATTCTCACCTGATTTGGGGTTCTCTAAGCAAAAATAATGCCATTTCCTGCTCCAGCTCATTTGGTGACACAAATACAAACTTGAGAGAATGACAACAAACTATGAACAACTAAAGATGCAAAGAAAAACAAAGCTTGGATGTAACTTCAAACAGAATTCCTGGAAAAAATGAAGATTTTTTTTTTTAAAAAAAGCTAAAAAATGATTAATGGACAAAGAACACAAAAAGAAACAGTTGGGGGAAAAAATGAAAACTAAGGAAAAAAATTAGAAACAGTTCAGAAGTACAAAAACTTTACTTACCTAAGCAACAAACATCTGGTAAATTAGAATGAACCAAATAGAAATTAATGATTTGAGACAATAAGAAATATTAAAACAAAGCAAAAGATATTAAAAATAGAAAAAAAGCATGACATCTTTTATTAAAATGAATTAAAGTGTGAAAAAGTCATGATGTCACATGAGTCTAGGCATTACATATTCCAAGAAGAAATGAAAGAAAACTGCCTAGGTCTTCTAGAATCAGAAAGTAAAGTGAAATTAGAAAGAATCCATCATCACTGCCTAAAAGAAACCATAAAATCAAAATTTCCATAGGGAAGATGGCATAGCCCTACCAGATCTTTATAAAGCAGGAATCATCAAAACCACGTGGTACTGACTAAGAAACAGAGTGGGTAGACCAGTGGAATATGTTAGGTACTCAAGATAGAGTAGTCAAGAAATATAGCAATCTACTGTTTGATAAATCCAAGGACTCTAGTTCCTGGGATAAGAACTCATTATTTGACAAAAATTGCTGGGAAAACTGGATAACAGTGTGGCGGAAACTAGGCATAGACCATTACCTGACACTGTACACAAGAATAAAGTCCAAATGATTGAGGTATAAAGACTGATACTATAAACAAATCAGGGGAGCAAGAAACCGTGTATTTGTCAGATTTAGGGAGAATAGAGAAATTTTTGACTAAATCAGCAATAGAAAACATTATGAAATACAAAATGGATAATTTTGATTACATTAAATTGAAAAGTTTCTGCACAAACAAACCCAATGAAACCAAGATTAGGAGGAAAGCAAAAAACTGGGAAAGAATTTTTGCAACTAATGTCCATGATAAAGGCCTCATTTCTAAAACATATGGAGAACTGAATCAAATGTACAATACAAGTCATCCCCCAACTGATAAACAGTCAAAAGATATGAATAGGTAGTTTTCAGACAAAGAAATTAAAGCTATCTATAGTCATATGAAAAAATGCTCTAAATCACTATTGATTAGAGAGATGCAAATCAAAACAATTCTGAGGTATCACATCACATCTATCATATTGACTAACTCATCATTATCATTTTAAGGTAAGCTCCATTTATTCCTATACTCTTTAATCCAATCCTAGGCTCTGAAAAGAATGCGAGCCATGCTTTGATAAAGGTCTTTTCTGAAGCTATTCAGATAATCATGATTTGGTTTTTTTATTGATAGGGTCAATTATGTTGATAGCTTTCCTAATAGTGAACCAGCCCTGCATTCCTGGTATAAATCCCATGAGGTAATAGCAGATGATCCTTGTGATATAGTATTATAATCTCTTTGCTAGTATTTTACTTAAAATTTTTGCATCAATAGTCACTAAGGAAATCAGTACATAATTTTCTGTTTTTTGGCTTTTCCTAGTTTACATATCATCACCTTATGTGTGTCATAAAAGCAATCTTCACCTATATTTCCAAATAGTTCATATAGTACTGGGATTCATTATTCATTAAAGGCTTGGTAGAATAAATCTATCTGTTCCTCAGGATTTGTCTTAGGAAGCTCATTGATGGTTTGTTCAGTTTCTTTTTTTTTTTAAGATTGTATTATTTAAGTATTTTATTGCTTCTTGTGTTATTCTGGTTAAGTTATTCTTTTCAGGTATTCATCCATTTTATTTAGGCTACCAAATTTACTGACATAGTAGTTGGGCAAAATAGCTCATAAAAATTGTCTTAATCGCTTCTTCATCACTGCCAAAGTCACCATTTTCATTTTTGATACTAGTAATTTGGCTTTGTTCTTTACCTTTAAAAATCAAATTAACCCACAGTTTATTATTTTTTCATTTTTATTTATTACTTCAACGATTTTCTTACTTTTAATTTTATGAATCTCTCCTTGATTTTTAAGATTTTCAATATGATATTTAATTGGGTATTTTTCATTTGTTCCTTTTCTAGTTTTTGTTAGCTGCATGCCTAATTCTTTAATCTGCTTTTTCTCTATTTTTATTGAAGTAAGCAATTAGAGATGTAAATTTTCACCTAATTACCACTGTGGAATCCCATAAATTTTGTTATGTTGGATTATTGTTGTCATTTTCTTTATTGAAATTATCAATTGTTTCTGATTTCATCTTTGATCCCCTTGTTTATTGAAACTAGATTATTTGATTTCCCATTAATTTTTAATCTATTCTACTGTGCATTACTGAATGTAATTTTATTACATTATGATTTGAAAAGGATGCATTTACTATTTCTGCTCTGCTGCATTTGATTTTGTGGTTTTCATGTCCAAATACTTGGAAAATTTTTGTGTAGGTGCCATGTAATGCTAAAAAAAATACATTTTTTTCCTATTCCTGTTCAATTTTATCCAGAGGTATATCATATTTAACTTTTCCAGTATTTTATTCACCCCTTAACTTCTTGTTTATTTTTTGGCTAGATTTATCTAGGCCTGAAAGAGAAAAGCTGAGGTCTCCCACTAGTATAGTTTTGTTGTCTATTTCCTTCTGTAACTCATGCAACTTCTTCAAAAATTTAGATGCTATGCCATTTGGCTCATATTGCTTAATATTAATATGACTTCACTGTCTATGGCACCTTTTAGCAAGATATAGTTTCCTTCCTTCAATCTTTTGATTAGATCTAATTTTACTTTTACTTTTTCTGAAATCATAATTGCCACCCTCACTTTCTTTGCTTCATGGGAAGTATAAAAAATTCATCTCCAGCCTTTAGCCTGTATGTGTCTCTCTGCTTTCAATGTGTTTCTTATAAACAACATATTGTAGGATTCGTATTTTTGATCTATTGTAGTATCTGTTTCCATTTTATGGTTGAGTTCATACCATTCACATTTATAGTTACGACAAACTGTTTATTACTCTTCATGCTATTTTTCTCATCTTTATTCCTCTTTTGCCAGATCTATCCTTTATTTCCTCATAAGTATTTTGCTTCTGATAATTGCTTTCCTCAATCTACCCTCCCTACTATCAGACCTTTCTTCCCCCTTCTATTATTCCTGTCTTTTTACTTCCAAATAAGGTAAGATAGATGTCTGTATCAAAATGAGTCTATATATTTGAGTCCATTTTGATGAGTAAGGTTTAGGCTTTGCCTGTAACCCCCATCCCCACCCCCACCCCAAGTTCTTGTTCCATTATAATACCTCTTTGATGTGGAATAATTAATCCCATTCAACCTCCTCCATTATTTTTCTTCCAGTAAAAATTTCTTTCTCACCCCTTTATTTTGTTCTCTGGGGCATCATTCCATCAAAATCACTGAATATCTACTACCTCTGTTGAGGTATACTGCTTCTAATTGATATTATAGTAATAAAAAACTTGAGAATTACAAATATTATCTTACTATATTCTGTGATAAACAATTTAACCTTATTGAATTTCTTCTCCTTCCTGTTTCTTTTTTTTTAACCTTTTTCTATCTCTCTTGCTTTTTATATTTGGAGGCCAAATTTTTAATTAAGCTCTGGGCTTTTAATTAGGAATACTTGAAATTCTTCTATTTCTTTAAATATCCATTTGATGAAAGATTATATTCAATTTTTCAGCGTAGGTGATTGTGATTATAATCCTCATGTCACTGTCTTACAGCATATCATGTTCCAAACCCTCTGGTTCTTTAATGTTTAAGTTGCCAAATTTCATGTAATCCTGACAGGAGCACCATGATATCTGAACTGTTTTGTACTGTTTACAGGGCTTTTTCCTTCATCTGTGAGTTCAGGAATTTGCCTATGACATTCCTTGGAGTTTTCATTTTGGGATCTCTTTCAGGCAGTGATCAATGGAATCTTTCTATTTTGTCCTCAGGTTCTAATACATGAGGGCAGTTTTCTTTCATAATTTCTAGAACACTGTTGTCCAGATTTTTTTCTTTATCATGACTTTCAGGTACTCTAATAATTCTTAAGTTATCTCTCTTGGATCTGTATTCTAGTTCAGCTGTTTTTCCAAAGAGAAATTTCACCATTTCTTTTATTTTTTTTTTTTACCTTCTTTTGATTTTGCTTCATAGAGGCAAGAGTTTCCACTTGATCAATTCTAATCTTAAGGAATTATTTTCTTCACTGAGCTTTGGTACTTCCATCTCACCAATTCTATTTTTTTTAGGGAGCAATTTTCCTAGGTAAATTTTTGTATATCTTTTCCCATTATATTGGTTTTTTTTAATATTCTTTTTATTATTCTCATTTCTTCTACCAATTTTTCTTCTACTTCTCTAATTGCTTTTGTAATCCTTTTTTTAAGACCTAATTACATTTTTTCTTTGAGTCATTTTGTAGTGATTTTGACACAACTGCCCTCTTCTAAGTTTATACCTTCATCCTCCATCTTAGTAACTTTATAGCCAAGTTCTTTTTTGTTTTTTGCTCATTTTTTTCCTGCTTTTTTGTGACCTGGTGTTTTTATGAGAGACTTAGGCTCTGGTTCAGCACTGTCCCAAGTCTTTTTTACTGGGGCTCTCTGGGTCTTACTGCTGATTTTCACTGGACTTAAAGAGTTTAGATGCCTGCTTTCTCTGGAAGGTTGGTTTTTCTTATGACTTTCACTAGAGGGTGGGGACTTCTCTGGGTATCTGGTTTCACTACTGGCCTGCTCAGGCTTTGCCACAAGGTTGCTATGGTAACAAGATCTTTCTGGGGGCTGGTCTGCCCCAGGGATGTGGCCCTGCCACTGGGTTGCTATGGAAACAGGGCCTCTCCGTCTCCAAGTATCTAGATGATTAATCTTGTTTTTGATCTGGCCCAGTAGTGGGATCCTGCTACTGAGTTGCTATGAAAACAGGATCTCTGCTGAGAGGCCTCAGGGGCAGAGTCTTACAGTTGGCCAGTTCCAGAGTGGGGCTTCACCACTGCTCAGCAATGGGTAAAGTTTGTGTTGAGGGTGTTGTCCCTAGGCTGGATATGCATCTCAGACTGCTCACTTGCTTAGACGGCTGCTGATTTGCAGTAGGGTCGGGGTTTGCTGGTTGATTGCCCCAGCCTGGAGCTATACTTCAAGCCCTTTACTATGAGGTTGACTGTAGCTGCTGCTGTGCTTGGATCTTCTTTCACCTCCTACCACAGTAAGACATACCTTTCCTGCTATGCTCATAAGCTGGTTCCTGGCACTGGTAGGGAAGAATATATATATCTATCTATATTTAGATAGAGAGAAAGGGAGATCTAGACAGGTAAAAATAATTGGGTATGCAAATCTATTTTACCCAAAAGAGAAGTAGGAGAGGGAACATATATGAGGAAGTAGGGTGATAAAGAGGACAGCAGTACAGTAAGTCAGAAAAAAAATTGACTTTTGGGGGGCAGGTTATGAGGCAAAAACAGAGTGAGGAAAAGATAAAATAAAATGAGATGGAGGGAAATCATAGTCATCATAGCTGAAGATGAATAGGATGAATTCACCTATGAAACAGAAGCAGGCAGCGAAATGAAGTAGGAACCAGAAACTGACATTATGGTGTTTACAAGAAACGCACTTCAAACTGAAAGACACACATCTACTTAAAATAGGAGGCTAAAGAAGAATCTATTACGCTTCAGTTGAGGTAAAAAGGCAGGAGTAGCAATCATGTGATCAGACAAAGCAAAAGCAAAAAAAAAAAAAATGAAAGAATAAAGACCTAATGAAAAGAAACAATTAGGAAAATTGTTTTTCCCCTAAAAAGTATCACAAATAATGGAATAATATCCATACTTAACATATATGAATGAAATAGAAGAACATTCTTAAAGGAAAAGTTAAATGAGTTACAGGAAGTAGTAGACACTAAAACTATACTAGTGGAGAAACTCAACTTTCACCTCTCAGAACTAGGTAAACGTAACCATAAAATAAATACGAAAATAGTAAAAAGGATTAACAAAATTTTATATAAAAATTAGTTAAGATAGATCTCTCTAGACAAGTGAATGGGAATAGAAAGGAATATAACTCTTTTTGCAGCTGTTCATGGCATGTTCATAAAGACTGACCATGTTTTAGAGTATTAATACCTCACAAACAAATGCAGAAAAGCAATTAAATTCACTCTTTTCATACCATAATGCACTAAAAATTAGATTCAATAAAGATATGTGGAATAAAGATTAAAAATTACTTGGAAACTGATCTAGTCTTAAAGATTGAATGAAAAGACAGCTCCTAGAGATAATTTCATCAGAGATAGCGAGAACAATGGGATGTCAAAATTTGTGGAATTCAGCCCAAGTAGAATTAAGGGGAAAATTTACATAACTTTAAATGCTTACATCAATAAAATAGAGAAAGCAGATAAATGAACTGCCAGAGCAATTTTAAAAAATTAGAAAAAAACAAATTAAAAATCCCTAATTAAATATCAATCTAGAAATCCTGAAAATCAATGGAGAGATGAATGAAGCTGAAAGTTTAAAAAACACAGTAAACAAAACAAGAAGCTGACTTTATTTAAAAAATAGATAATAAAAAATTGGATAATTGTATTAAAACAAATTATCAGGATTAAAAATGAAAAAAGTAAATGTATCACCAATGGAGATGAAAGTGCAGCAATTATTCAGAACTATTTTGCCTAGTCATATGTCAATATATCTGAAAATCTAAGGCAAGTATGTAAATAGTCACAAAAAGAATACTTTAAAAAATCCTAATTTAGAAAAAGTAACTGAATAAGCCATAAATGAGCTGCTTAAGAAACAATCCCTAGGGATACAGCAAGTGGCACAGTGAATAGACCTGAATTGAAATCCTGTTTTACACACTTAACACTTATTAGCTGTGTGACTTTGGGCAAGTCACTTAACCCCAATAGTCTTGCCTTCCCTGCTCTAAAACCAGGGACAGATGGATACACATAAACTAATTAGAAAAATATGTCCTTTTCATGACATAAAAATGGTGCTCATACCTAAATCAGGAAGAACAAAAATTAGTTTATGTAATTTTGGAATTAATTTTTCTTTAAATGTTTGGTAGAATTCAGTTGTGTATCCATTCTTCTTGTTTTAGCTTGTACTTGCCAAATGCTAATGTTTAAGGAATAATTTTCTTCAGTGAGTTTTTTAATCTCCTTTTCTACTGATCAGTTCTACTTTTCTTTTCTTCAGCGAATTACTATGCCTCTTTTACCTTTTGGACTATTTTGCTTTTTAAGTGGTTATTTTCTTCAGCACTTTTTGGTGTTTCCTTAACCAAGCTGTTGACTCTCCTTTCAGGATTTTTTGAAATCACTCATTTCTCTTCTTAATCTTTCTTGTACCTCTCTCTTACTTTATTTTCAAAATCCTTTTTGAGGTCTTCTATAGCCTACGACAAATTCATACTTGTCTTTGAAGTTCTGATGAAACACTTTTGAATTCACTGTCTTCTTCTAAGTTTATGTTTTAATCTACCTTGTCACCATAGTAATTTTCCATAGTGAGGATCTTTTCTGCTGTTTCCTCATTTTTTCAGCCTTTTTCTTGACTTTTAATTCTTTGCTAAAGTGGGCCTTGGCTTCCATAGTAAAGTGGGCACTGTCCCAAATTTTAGGTTTTTTGTGAAGTTGCTTTCAGAGATATTTCTGGGGACCAATAAGATTTCAGTTCTTCTAAGGTATTATAATAATGGGGAAAAGGTGTGTTTACTACTCTCTCGGCCTGTGCTCTGACCTGTGAATGACCACAAACACTTTTTTCCAACCTGGAACTGTGACCAGGATCCTAGTTCCTCTGAAGTCAAAAGTACTGGTATGCAAATGCTGTTCCTCTCCCTGGGACTCAGACCCAGGACTGCAACTAGATTCTAAGTGTGGTCAATGCAACAAAGTCCTTCCTCAAGTGTCAGCAAAAGGGAACTGTGATCTCTTTCTCACCAGTTCTCTGACACCCTTACCGTCTGTGGGCTGAGAGATTTGGCAACTACTATTCCTACCACTGATTTGGTCACCCCCAAGGCCTACTGCTGGTCTGATAGGCCAAGGTCTGCACTGGATTATGTTCCACTCTCACTGAGGCGCAAAAAAATCTTTCCTGCATACTTTCTAAGTTGCCTTAGGTTGAAAAATTTTTTTCACCCTCTCCGTTTGTTGGTTCTGCCACTCCAAAATTTATTTTGAAGCATTATTTAAAGTTGTTCAGAGGAGTTTTGTGGAGAGCTCAGAGAAGTTCATGCCGTATCTCTATTATCTTGGCTCCACCTTAACTAGATGCATAAATTTTAAGTAAAATACTTATTAAATTAATTTAAAGCAATATATCACAAAGTTTATACAATACGACTGTTGGGATTTATACCAGAAATGCAGGACTGGTTCAATATCAGGAAGACTTACTAGCACAGTATCACATCAATAGCAAAAATCATATAAGTATCTAAATTGATGCAGAAAAAGCTTTTGGTCAAATACAACACCCATTCCTATTTAAAACAGTAAAAACTATAAGATAAATGGAGCTTTCCTTAAAGCAATAAGTAGTAGTTATCTAAAAGTGTCTAGGTATTACAGTGTCAGGTCTAGGAAGACATGAACTGAAATCTGGTCTCAGAAACTTACCAGTAAAGTGACCTTGGGCAAGTCACTCTAACCCTCTTTGCCTTAGTTTTCACATCTATATAATGAAGCAGAAAAAGAAATGGCAAACCACTGCAATATATTTGCCAAGATAAGCCCAAGAGATATCATGAAGAGTCAGATAATAACGAAAAACAACTAAACTAGAACAAATCTATCCAAAACCAAGAGCAAACATTGATCATGAGGATAAACCACAAGTCTGCTCAACAAGATCAGGGTGAAGAAGGATGTCCCTTATTATCACTATCCATTTTGTACTATAAATGCTAGCTACAGCAATAACATAAGAAAAAGAAAACAAAGGACAAAGAAGTAACAAGGAAAGAAAACTATCACTCTTTGAAGACAATATGATGGTATACTTAGAGAATAATGGAGAATCAACATTCCAGATATTCAGTGTAATATACTAAAGAATCAATTAAGATGTTAGTTCAAATAATAACTTCAGCAAAGGTGCAAGATAAAAAAAAAAATAAAACCATTGAAATCTTCAGCATTTCTATTTTTGCCGATGAAATCAAGCAAGAAAAAAATAGAGAAATTTCATTGAAAAAAATGTAAACAATATAATATGCTTGAGAGTTTACTTACCTACAAACACAGCAACTATGAAAAGAATTATGAATTGCATTTTACACAAAAACAGATAAATCTAAACAACTACAGAAATATTTCATGCTCCATGGTAGGCTAAGCCAATAACAAAAATGACAATTCTACCTAAATTAAGGTACTTATTCAGTGTCATGCCAATCAAAGTAATAAAGAATTATTTTGTGGAGCTATAAAAAAGAAGTAAATTCATCTAGAAGAAGAAAAAGATAAATAATATCAAAAGAATAAAAAAAATATTTCAAAATGGTAAGCATCAAAACAATCTGATATTGGCAACAAAATAGAAAGGAAGATCATTGGAAATACATTATTAACACAACAGACAGCAGTAAATGTCCATACCAGTCTAGTGTTTGATAAAACCAAAGATCTAAGATGGGGATGCAAGAACTCATTATTCAACAAAATTGCTGAGAAAATTAGAAAGAAACTAGGAAAAGACTAACAAGTCACACCATACACCTAGGTAAGGTAAAAAGTAAGTACATGATTTAGATATAAAATGATATAATGAACAAATTAGGGGAGCAAGAAAGAATTTATGACCAAAGAAGGGAAGGAAGAATAATGAGAAATAACACTGATAATTTTGATTAAAAGAAATTACAAGGGTTTTGAACAAACCAACCAATGAAGCCAAGATTAAAAGGAAAAAAAGAACCTGGGGGAGTGGGGAAGTGGGGGAGAAAAGAGAATTACTATTTCTCTGATATAGGCCTCATTTCTTTGTGCTTTTTGAAAATGTCCATTTCCAACTATTTTTTATAACTATGTAATAAATACTATACTGTTTTCAAAGTTACCCATCATTTCTGTGCCTCCAAGTTTTACATATATAGTAATTAATATATACTAACATAATACATTAATATGATAATGAATCACATATTATTATATATTAATGTAATAATTAATAATGTATTAATATATTACATTATAGATTATATTTACATATGTAATCATGTTATAATATATAGCATATATTATTGTATACACATATATGGTCTTTATTATATATACATATAATGGCAAAGAATTGGAAATTGAGTGGATGTCTATCAATTGGAGAATAGATGAACTAATTGTGATATATGACACAAGTCTTTATTCTTTGCTAAACTCTGGGAATACAAAGACATGTACAAGACAGTTTCTGCCCCAAGGTACTGACAATCTGACAGACTGGTAGAGACCATCATCTCATATTATACACCAAGATAAGTGACAAATGGGAACATGACATAGAAATAAAAGAAGATTTTATAATCAAATGAGAAGACCAAGGGAAAAGTTCCCTATAAGATCTAAGGATGGAGAAAGTTCATAAACAAACATGGGTAAAAGAGGATAACTAATAAATTTAAAAAGTTGTGTGCAAACAAAACCAAACATAGTAAAAAATGGGATGAAAACTTTGTAGTTTCTCTAACAATGGTTTCATTTCTGAGATACATTGGAAATACATTTAAATTTATAAGAGACATTCCCAATTGATAAATAGTCAAAAATACAAACAGGAGTTTTATAAGGAAGAAATCCAAACTACCAAAAGTCATGTTAAAAAATGCTTTCAGTCATTAATAATTGGAGAAACAGGAATTTAAACAAGTCTGAGGTGCTACCTTGTACCCATCTGATTGTCAAAGTTAACAAAAAAAGGAAAAAAGACAACTGTGGCTCCTACCTGAGGGGGAAAAAAGTAGTACAGAAATGCACTACTTATGGTGGAGCTGTGAAAGCAGCTAGAAGGCATTCTGGAAAGCAAAAGGAAACTATGCCCCCCAAAGTTTTTAAATTGTGCACTGGCCTTTTATTCAGCAACACTACTACTAGGTCTATACCCAAAAGAGATCAAATAAACAAAGAACTCATACATGTAGCTTGGCAACCAAGAAACAGAAAATGAAGGGGAATGTCTTGAAGCAATTTATGCTATATGAATGTGATGTAACACTGTAGGAAATTATGAAAGGGATGATTTTCAGAGAAACCTAGGAAGACTTACGTTAACTGATAGAGAGTGAAATGGGCAGAACCAGAATAATTTCTATAATAACAATATTATAAAAAAAATACTCTGAAAGGTTTAAAAATTTTGAGCAAACAAAAAGACCAACTATGATTCCAGAAGACGCAACCCAGAATATGCTTCCCACCTCATGACAGAGAACTGATGGATTCAGAGTGCAGATTGATATTTGTGACTGATGGGGATGGTGATAGAGTTATCTGGTCAATGTGGAAATTTGTTTAGCTTGATGACCATATTCACTACAAGTTCCTCCCCACCTCCTTTCTTTTTCAAATGGATGCATGTGAGAAAATGCAAATTTCAATTAATTGAATAAAAATAAATCTTCATTCAAAAAACAGTGGAAATCACTTTGTTGGAAATTTTTATATTTAAAATACAAAAAACTTGAAGTATAAGTTCACCTTTAATAGTCTTTTTCACTATTTCTATATCTATTTGAAGGAATGGACTCTTTGGGAAGTTACAGTTTGACATTCATTCTGGAATCTATTAACTGGGAGAACTGATGAAGCAGAGAGGTAAAGGAAAAAGAAAACTTCCTGGAAAGATTGAATAATTGTCCATGAGAAAGATTCTGAAGAGACATTTCCTGAAAAGAATAAGTTACATTCATATATCATGAAGAAACAACATGAAAACTCTTGAAAAATTCTGGCTGCCATCATGAGAGAGAGGAATGGTGGGACTGTGTTTTCGTAATTACAGCATACCCTGCTTACAGTCTTTTCCACAGATGATGTACATCTTTCTTTTATTGTTTGTTTTACTGTTAATAAAATGGATAGGCACATTGTTTAAGCCAAGTAGATTAAAGGGATGATATAGAAAGAGCAGCATGAATAAAAGCTTATAGTGAAAGGGGTTGCTCAAGCTTATTTACTATTTTATTAAGCTATAAAAGGTGTTATAATTTTAGTAACAATGAGAATTGCTATAATTTAAGTAATTTATGAGCTTTTATCAGAACATTCACCTTGATTGTTTTATAATCTGGAGACTATGAATAAGGTAATGAGTCAAACAGGAGTCTAAGATGGTGGGGACATGGAGTATGTTAGGGAGACCATGTTACATAGACTACCTGTGAGACCCACTAAACTCTACTAAATGCCAGAAACAGATTAGTAAGGGATATCTTCCTAATGCAATTATGCTCATACTATAAACTTAGCCACAAATGGTTTCAAAGAAACCAGAAACATCAACTGTAAAGGCTATTAAACAAAAGTATACTACTATGATATACTACTGATGGGCAATATACTATAATGTCAACAATACAAGTATTAGCATAAGTTTAAGTATTGAAAAACATAAGTGAATGCTTCAGGTCTACATCACATAATAGTATGATAATTTTATTAGATTTGTAAATAATCTGTCTATATCATCTTTTTAAGTATCAGATTTCTTTTCCCTTCCCCTCTTCTTTCAAATACAAGTTACTTACCCGCCTCCTTCAAAGTGACTGATGAGATCTGATACCTTACTGGGCTTGTCTTTTGAGATAAAAGCAGGGGCAGGTTTAACTTCCTCCATCCTTGGTTTTATACTAGGTAAATCTTTATGCTTGCGTGTCTGGTATTTATTGGATGAAGGTGAATTCTGCAGATGTAATGGTTTTGGAGGCACTGTAGAAAAAATAAAAGAATTAACACTATTTCAATGACTTGCTCTTTAAGGATAGCAGTGAATCTAAGGAGAAAGAGTGCAAACTTTTAGCTTTTTCAAACATTAGTGTTTGCTTTCTCTTTTCTCTGAGACCTTGAAAAATGGACTTTAAAGTTTAACTTCTATTTTCTGCTAATGGAGATGTCCACTAATAATCTTTTAATGGCTTTGTAGATTTTAACTTATTCAAAATATAGTAAGGTAAATTCAAATCTATAGTATATTCTTAGGTATCTGTATAATGAATATAAAATTTAAATCACTGTTGCCCACAGTCCTTCTACCTACAATATATAGGACCTTCTCTGAACTCAGAAGCTAATAAGCAGACTTTGGATTGCTTTGTACATGGCATCATATTTTTGCGAGTATGGAGGCATAATACTTGTACTATCTATCTCATTCAATTCAAGAAATATTGGTCAACTGCCTATTTTATATAAATTCTTGCATATAGTACAACACAAAGTACTTATGTATATAATAAAACTCAAACAGTCTTAAGGCACAAGGAACTTACAGACTACTAAGAGGTTAGGAACACATAAGCAATAATTAAGTGTAAGATAATACGAAGAAGGAGATAGCACCAACAATTGAGAGAAATCAGGGAAGGCTTCAATAGCAGGAAATCTGTCCTGAACTCTGAAGAAGTTAAGACTTTTAAGAGACGGAGGTAAGTAGGCAAGGAATTACAGCCAAAGGCAACCTCCTTGATCCCATTCTGTTCCTTTGTTTGAGAGATGTCGCCGTGGAGCAAAGCAGGCCATAAATTCTGCTATCTGTTCTATTCCAAGATTTTAATTTCACTCTTGAACCTTTCTGGAACATCTTACTGCAGTTCTATGCTCTCCCAAGAAGAGCACTCTTTCATCAGGTGTCCCTCTTTCATCAGGTGTTGTTTCAATATCCTTTGTCTCACAACAATTATTTAAAGAGAGAAAAGGACTACAAATACACTGGAGTAAAATAAAGATTACTATGCTACAAGGCTGTCAAAAAAAGCAAAACCCACTGATCTAAATGACATGTCATATATAGACAATTAAAAGATCACTGGTCTTTCAAAAGAAAACTTAAAATTACTGGCCTCTGAGAGGTAATTTTAAAAATTTGAACAAATAATGAAAAACGGGCTAAGAGTTTAGAGAGGGAAACTTCTGGAAGCAAAGAGAACAATTGAGACTGCATCAAAAATCTAGAATTGGTGATATAGGTGGACAAAGTGAAGTTTAAAGGGAGGAACTATTGCATAACATATTGAAATAAGGTTTCCCCAAAAATGACATATTGAATTCAGGTCTTTGTTTTCCTTTAACTTTTTGGGATAATAAAATCACTTCTAGCACCAAGACTATTATCTTATGGTATACAGAACAGGATAAAAAACTTTATAGATGACTTTTAGCAATGCTGTGAATTACAACTTTCCAGCACTTGAAGTGGATCGCTGAAGTAAAATGAGTCAACAAAAAAATCTCCATGTACAGAACACAGGATCACAGTTTTAGAACTGCAATGATCAATTATTTTAAAGATGAGGATGTAGCATGTACAAAAGTAAAATGTTTTGCTCTAAGTCAAAGGATAGTAAACAGAAAAGTGGTTGGTCAAAGTCAGGTTCTCTCTCTTTTTTAAGCATTTTTTTAAATTGGACCACTATACTCAATACGACAACGAATTAAGTGTAAAGATTGTTGTCTTTTTTATATAGTTGATCCTTTACTTTGACAAAACATTCAGGGCTTTGGGTGAAGCAGTGGCAATAAAGAGATTTTTCTGGAACTTACAATAATGAACTCATTTGATAGAGAGACTGAAATATCTTATTCCGTGCTGAGAGGTTATTTCATATTGGGGCTTGTAATGGTAACTGAAATGGGAAGATCTTTCCCATTCATCGATAGGCCCATGTGACCTGCCTGGCTCTCATGGAAGTCTGAGTACAGTGGAACCTGTGGTGGAAGGAGTTTGCTGAACAGGAAAGGGTAGAGTAGCAAGGGTGGAACAAGAAGAGGCAGAGCTGGAGCAGAACTGAGAGGAAACTGGTGAGAGTACTCAAAACTGAGGGAGAGAGAGAAGAGCAGGCAGCGGGCTATTGTGAGTGAAAGAAATTTGGGATTTTGTTTAAGAGAGCCTGTCTTCGATTTGTTTAAGAGAACTGGTTGGTGGGAAGCCTAATAGAGGGAAAGCTTGGGGATGCTACTGTCCTCTGCATTGTTATTGTTCAAGCATTTTTTTTTGTTAGTATGATGGATTTGGCTTTCTGGTGTCTGAATAAGTGTTTTAATGCTGTTTTCCATTTGGAGAGTCTGTTGTATTTCACTATTCAGAATTGAGTGGGCATATTCATGGTTGCCATAGGTGCAGTGAATATCACGTTGGGGCTACAAGGCTCTAATAAATCAGTTATGTTCAAAAATAGGGTAACCAAAGGGTAATAACACCATTTCTTTTGAAGCCTTACAGTTCAATAACAGGTTTTTATTTTTAATTTTTTGTTAAACTGAACTACATAAATGTAAACATTTCCAAACACAGAGGGGAAAAGAAAAGAGGACTAAATATGAAACCAGGATGTTGTTCTATGCAGCTTTTTCAAAGTATGTACTAACTTCATTGTATTAGTCTGAAAATTTTCCTGCTGCGATGACTCTCGGAACTATATTTCACTCTTCTGAGCATTTTAAATTGCTTGACCCTCTCAGTCTCACTCTCAAATAATACTATCATTAGTTCTATCTTCCCTTCACATCCCAATCTTTCTAATAGATAAGGACAACCAAACACAACAAATCCACACACTAATCACATACAAAAATACATGTCTTATTCTGCACCATCGTCTTTCAATCAGGAATATGGAAGGCACTGTTCCATCACTGGTCTTAACAACAATCACAAAAACAACAGCTAGCATTTATATAGTACATTAAGGTAGCCATTTACAAATGTTATCTCATTTTATCCACACTCAACTTGGGAGTTAGGTGCTATTATTAGTATCATTTTACATATGAGAAAAAAGAAAAAGTTATTTGTCCAGGGTCAATAAGTATCTGAATGTGGATTTAAACTCAAGCGCTTCTGATTCTAGATTCAGCGCACTGAACCTCTAGGAGGTTACCCTCTCAAGTTGTGACAACTCAAAGCAGTTAGATTTCTTAGTATTTCAAAGTTGCTTTTCTTTATGCTGTTGTTGATATATAAATTCTTCTGATTCTGCTCATTTAAGTCTGAATCAGTTCAAATAAGTCTTTTCTAGGGTTCTCTAAATGCATCCTTTTATCATGTCTTATAGTACCATAATATTCCATTACATTTCCATGCCATAATTTATTTAGTCAATTCTCAATTGGTGGGGAACTAGTCAGTTTTCAATTCTTTGGTACAAGTAAAACTATGGTTATTAATATTTCTTAACATGAGTCCTTTCACTCTTTGTTCAATCTTTTGGGCGTTATATGCTTAGTATTTCTATATCCACTGGTGGACACAATTTAACCCCTCAGGAAAGTCCAATTGCTTTCCTTTTCTAGTCTTCTATGTCAAATTGATGAATGTGAAATAGGAACTTAGAAGTAGTTTATAATTTGTATTTGTCTTATTTTTAGTGATGTGGAGCATTTTTCTCTTGTGGCTATTGATTTTTTTTGGGAGGGAACTACATGCTTGTAAACTTTTACCATTTATCTATCACAGAATGTATCTTATTCTCATATATTTGAATCAATTTCCTATACACGTTAGATACATCAGATTTTTATGAAAAACTCTAATTTTAATGGTATTGATTATCTTCCTGCAAAGCCTCTTAAATTCAATGTAATCAAAATGCCCATTTTATCTCTTGTAACCCTCTTCTCATCCCTTGTTATTATGTTTTGCCAAAAGGTTTTTCTACATTTATTGACCCAATCATGTGATGTTTACTCTTTTTTAAAATTAACATATTGAAAAAACTCCTCATTGCTTGTATAAATCCAAACTGATCATAAGAGTATAGCTTTTAAAATATGGAAGCAACAATCTCCACCACCATCCTTGATTGAAACCTCTAACTTCTTCTAGGTTCTTCTAAAATCTCTTCTAGGTTAGCCTCCTAATAGTCCACAGACATCAAGCAGAGAAACAAACTTGCTGTTGTGAAGAGCTCCCAACAAGTTGTTACCAAGGTATAATCCCAAAGATGAAGAAAGAGTAGTGCTCTCCAGAAAACCAATGCTACTAACATGCTTGCCTCCACATTCATTATCAGGGAAGCAACAATTATGAAGATGTAAAAGGTCAATTGCTTCGGGAGATATTACAGCTCAAATCCTGTTAGCAACCAAAGCTTCTAAAAACCAGGGGGAAAAGGTATGCTTTTACACTGTTAAAAAGACTGCATAATAATTTCTACCAATATCAAAAGAAATTGCTATCATTCTCCCTTATTGACTTCTAAAAATCCAGAAATTATAACCCCTAGGGAAAATCCTGGAGTAACAGAGTCAGCAGAAAGACAGAGTTGCAGCAGTCTTTTGGCCTAGGAGGCTTTGGGGATTAGGAGGAAAGGTGACTCTCAGTCAGGTAGAAGGGGAGCAATACAGAATAGGAGGTATCCTGACAAGCCAGCTGCAAGCCCATCTCAGCAAACTAGTGGCAGATCCTGAGCCACAGGGTGGTGGAACAGTCAAAAACTAACACCTGAGTGCCTTGTCAAAGCCAAGAGAATCAGAAGACCTCAGCTCAGAGAAACATTTCTGCCAGCAGTCTGATGTCCTCCAGCAGCCAAAATTCCCCACACTGCAGTGAAACCCAGGTGAACATGCTTCCTCCAGGGGCTAGACCATACTCCCCACCCTGAGAGCTTCTGTGTAGTCCCAGGAAATACAGAAAAACCTCACCTACACTGGGCACATACAGCCAAGATGACCAGGACCCCAGCTTAGCAACAGGTGGAAGACCTCTATATCCTCTAGCTGCCAGCATCTGAAGTACCAAGATACAAAGACCATGACCAGGTTCCTGGACCCCAAGGAAAGAAACCTGGCAAGGTGCCCCCTATACTCTAGCAGGAAAGCTCAACTTTAAAAACCAGGAAAATAAGCAAATATCATGAACAAAACCAGAAATGGACAATACCATAGATTCTTTATATGGAGACAGAGAAGATCAAAACACAAATTCAGAAGAGGACATTATCAATATACCTACATCTGAAACCTCAAAGGGGAATATGAATTGGTCTCAAGCCTAAAAAGCCTTCTTGGAAGAGTTCAAGAAGGATATTGAAAGTGAAATAAGAAAGGTAGAAGAACACCTGGGAAAAGAAATGAGAGTATACAAGAGAGTCATCAGCTTGGAAACTGAAGAACAAAAACGGACTATAGAAAATAATTCCTTAAAAAACACAATTGGCAAATGAAAAAAAAAGTATGCTAAAGAAAACAACTCCTTAAAAAGTAGAATTGTTCAAATGGAAAAGGAGGTATACAAGCTAATTGATGTTGGTCACATGGAGGCTAATGAGACATTAAGAATCAGTCAAACAAAATGAAAAGAATGAAAAAATAGAAGAAAGAGTAAAATAACTCAGTGGAAAAATAACTGACATGGAAAATAGATCCAGAAGAGAGGATTTTAAAATTATTGGTGTACTTTTGGCTTTCAGGGATGGATCATGGTGGTGGGTAAGAATAAGAGCTTTACCAAAGGTGGCAAAAAAAAGCCAAGAAGAAAATGGTTGATCCATTTTCAAGGAAGGATTGGTATGATGTAAAGCACCAGCTACTTTCAACATCACTACATTGGCAAGACATGGTTACAGGGACTCAAGGAACAAAAATTGTGTATGGTGGTCTCAAGAATAGAGTTTTTGAAATGAGCCTTGTTGATCTACAGCATGATGAGGTTGCTTTTCTTAAGTTAAAGTTAATTACTGAAGATTTTCAGGGTAAAAACTGTTTGACTAATTTCCACGGAATAGACCTTAACCAGGACAAGATGTGCTCCATGATCAAAAAGTGGTAGACCATAATTGAAGCACATGTAGAAGCCAAAACTACTGATGGGTACTTGTTCCATCTCTTTTGGGTTGGTTTTAGAAAAAAGCACAACAACCAGATCTGTAAGACCTTTTATACCCAGCACCAACAGATCCATCAAATTTGTAAGAAATTATTAAAATCATGACCCAAGAAGTGCAGACAAATGACTTGAAAGAAGCTGTCAATAAACTAATTTCAGACAGCATTGGATAAGACAAGGAAAAGCCACTCCATTTACCTTCTCCATCATGCATTTGTCCAAAAAGGCAAGATGCTCAAGAAGCCCAAATTTGAATTGAGAATGTTAATGGATCCGCATGGTGAAGGTGGTGGCTCTGGAAAACTTGCAGGAGATAAAATGGGCACTAAAGTAGAAAAGGCTGATGACTATGGACCACCAGTTCAAGAGTGTCTAAAGTAAGAACTTTTAAAGATTGAAAAATAAAAATTTATCGTTGTGAAAAAAAATAAAATAAAATTATTGCTCTACCTGAAAGCCATGATGAAAAAAAAAGGTGGACAGTATCTTTCAAGAAATCATCAAAGAAAACTGCTCTGAAGTTCTAAAGCCAGAGAGTAAAATAGTTATTGAAAGAATTCACCAATTACTTCCTGAAAGAGCTCCCATATTAAAAACACAAAGAATATTGTGGCAAAATTCCAGAATTATCAGGTCAAAGAAAAAATACTGCAAGCAGCAAGAAAGAAACAATCTAAATATCTTGAAATCACAGTCAGGATTACATAGAACCTAGCAGCTTCTACATTAAAAGATCAGAAGGCATGGAATATGATACTACATAAGGCAAAGGAAGTTGAATTACAATCAAGGATCAACTACAAGAAAAACTGAGCATAATCTTTTAGGGGAGGAGATGTACATTTATTGAAATAGGGGACTTCCAAAACTTCCTGAAGGAAAGATCAGGGCTGAAAAGAAAATTTGATCTTCAAATACAAGATGGAAGAGAGGCATAAAAAGATAAAAAGGAAAGAAAAAACAACAGGTTATTCAATAAGGGCAAACTGTTTACATTCTTACGTGGAAAAATGACACCTGTAACTCTTGAGAATTTTATTTTTACTATGATATTTAGAAAGGTGTATACATAGACAGAGTGTATAAGTTGACTTTGATGTAATGATAAAAAAATCTAATTGTTGAAAAGGGATTGTCCTGGGGAAAAAGGAAAGGTGGAGTCAGAAAAGGGTAAACTACATGACATGAAGAGCCACAAAGACCCATTATAATAGAGGGAAAGAAGGAAAGGAATAACACATTCAAGTATAGAAATCTAATTTATTCTATAGGAATTTGGAGGTGAAAAGGAAAAGAAAAAGGAGGGGGTGGCTAGAAGGGATGGAAGAAGTAGTAGAGGAAGAGAAAAGGAAGGGTGCTGATAGAAGGGAGGGCACACTGAGGGAGATGTTGGTCAAAAAGCAGAACTCTAGAGAGGAGAGAAAGAGAGAAAGGAGAATGAAAAGCATAAACAGGAGGGAAAATAGAATGGTGAGAAAGACACAGATAGAAATCATAATTGTGAATGTGAATGGGATGTATTCTTCCATAAAACAGAACTGGACAGCAGAGTGAATTAAAAACCAGAATCCTATAATGTTGTTTACAAGAAATACATTTTAAGCAGAGAGATTCACACAGAGTAAAGGGGAAAAAAAGCTAGAGTAGAATATATTATATTTCAGCTGAAGTACAAAAAAAAGACAGGGGTAGCAATCCTGCTCTCAAAGGAAAATCAAAAAAAAGATCTAACAAAAAGAGATAAGGAAGGAAATTGCATCCTGCTAAAAATCACCATAGACAATGAAGTAATACCATTACTAAACATATACACCAAATGGTATAGCACCCAAATACTTAGAGGAGAAGTTAAGAGACTCATAGGAAGAAATAGACAGGAAAACTATATTGGTGAGGATCCTCAACCTCCCCGTCTCAGAACTAGATAAATTTCACCACAAAATAAAGAAGAAAGAAATTAAGGAGGGCAAAAATAAATTTGGAAAAGTAAGATATGATTGACCTCTGGAGAAAACTAAATGTGAATAGAAAGGAATATATTTTTTTCTGAACAGTACATGGCAACCAAACAATACTTGGCCATGAATTAGGGCATAAAAACCTCACAATCCAATGCAGAAAGGCAGACATATTAAATGCATCCTTTTTAGATTATGAGGTAATAAGAATTATATGTAATAAAGGGTCAAGGAAAGATAGACTAAAAATTAATTGGAAACCAAATAATCCAATTGTAAAGAATGAGTCAAACAATAAATAGAAGAAAAAATCAATAATTTCATCCAAGAGAATGAAAATAATGAGACAATATACCAAAACTTATGTGATGCAGCAAAGGCAGTTCTTAGGTGATATTTTATATCTCTTAATGCTTATATGAATAAAAAAGATCATGGAACTGGGCGTGTAAAACTAAAAAAGCTAGAAAAAGAATAAATTAAAAACCCCAATAACTAATTAGAAATCCTGAAAACCAAAGGATAACATTAAAATTAAGAAAATTACTGAACCAATAAATAAAACTAGGAGCTGGTTTTATGAAAAAACTAATAAAATAGATAAACCCTGGGTTAATTTGATTTAAAAAAAAGAAAACCAAATTACCAGTATCAAAAATGAAAGGGGTGAATTCACTATCAATGAAGAAAAAATGAAGGGAATTGTTAGGAGCTATTTTGACTAACTGTATGCCAATAAATTTGACAATCTTAGTGAAATAGATGAATATTTACAAAAATACAAATTGCCCAGATTAACAGAAGAGGAAATAAAATACTTAAAGAATGCTATTTCAGAAAAAGAAATTGAACAAGACATCAATGAACTCCCTAAGAAAAAATCTCCAGGGCCAGATGGAATTAGAAGTGAATTATATGAAACATTTATAGAATGTTTAATTCCAATACTATATTAACTATTTGGGAAAATGTAGTTCTACCAAATTCTTTTTATGATACAAATATGGTGATGATACCTAAACTGGGCAGAGCCAAAAGGTTAGAAAGAAAATTTTACACCAATTTCCCTATAATGAATACAAATACAAAATGTTAAATAAAATATTAGCAAAGAGATTACAGCAACTGATCATAAATATAATACTAGGAACACAAGGCTGGTTCAATATTAGGAAAACCATCGGCATAAATTGACCCTATCAACAACGACACTAACAGAAATCGTATGATTATCTCAGTAACTGCAGAAAATCTCCTGAGAAAATACAACACCCACTCCCATTAAAAGCAAGAGAGCATAGGAATAAATAGTCTTCCTTAAGATGATAGGTAGCAGCTACCTAAAACCATCAGCAAGCACTATATGTAATAAGGATGAGCTAGAAGCATTTTCATTAAAATCGAGGATGAAACAAGAATGTCTATTAACACCACTGTTATTCAATATACTAGAAATGTTAGCTTTCACAAAAAAAAAATTGAAGGAATTAAAATAGGCAAAGAAAAAACAAAATTATCACTCTTTTCAGATGATATGATGGTATACTTAGAGAATGCTAGAGAAGCAACTAAAAAACTACTTGAAATAATAAACAACTTTAACAAAGTTGCAGGATATAAAATAAACCTGCACAAATGTTAAGCATTTCTATATGTTACTAATAAAACCCAACAGCAAGAGATAGAAATAGAAATTCCATTAAAGTTAATGTAGACATTACAAAATATTTGGGAGTCTACCTACCCCAACAAATTCAGGAACTATATGAATACAATTACAAAACATTTTTCACACAAATGAAGTTAGAATTAATAAAATAAAAAACATCAATTGCTCATATGTAGACTGAGTTAAAATAATAAAAATGACAATTCTACCTAAATCGATTTACTTGTTCAGTGCTATACCAATCAAATAACCAAAATTACTTTACAGAACTAGCAAAAAATAAGCAACCAAATCCATCTGAAAGAACAAAAGGTCCAAAATTATCAAGGAAAATAACTAAAAGAAATGTAAGAGAAGGTGGTTTAGTAATGCCAGTTGTGAAACTGTATTACAAAGCAGCAATTATCAAAACTACTTGGTACTGTAAGACACAGAGTGGTGGATCAGTGGAATAGTTTAGGTACACAAGACACAGTAGTCAATGATTTTATTAATCAACTATTTGATAAACCCAGAGATTCCAACTTCTAGGATAAGAACTCACTATTTAACAAAAACTCCAAAAATTGGAGAAAAGTATGGTAAAAACTATGCATAAACCAATATCTTACATCGTAGGCCAAAATCAAGTCAAAATGGGTCCATAATTTAGACATAAAGGCTGATAGCATAAATAAAATAAGACAGCAAAGAATAGTTTACCTGTCACATTTATAAAGGGTAGAATTTAAGACCAAAAAAGAGATAGAGAACATTATGGAATGTAAAATGGTTAACTTTGATTACATTAAATTGAAAAGTTTTGCATCAAAAAAGATAATGCAAACAAGATTAGAAGGGAAGCAGAAAACTGGGAAAGAATTTTTATCAGAGACACTAGTCTCTGATAAAGACTTCATTTCTAAAATATATAGAGAACTGCATCAAATTTATAAGAATACAAGTCATTCCCCAATTGATAAATGGTGAAAAGATATAAATAGGAAGTTTTCAGAGGAAGAAATTAAAGTTATCTATAGTCATATGAAAAAATGTTCTAAATTGCTATTGATTAGACACATACAAATCAAAACACCTCTGAGGTACCACATCATTCCTATCATATAACATAACAAAACAGGAAAATGATAAATATTGGATAAAATGTGGGAAAAGTGGAACACTAACTCATTGTTGGTGTAAAATGATCCAAGAGAGCAATTTGGAACTAAACCCAAAGGACTATAAAAATGTGCATACCCTTTGATCCAGCAATACCTTTCCTAGGGCTCTTTCTCAAAGAGATTATAAAAATGGGAAAAGGATCCAAATGTACAAAAATATTTATAGCAGCTCTTTTTGTGGTGGCAAAGAATTGGAAATTGAGGGGATGCCCATAAATTGGGGAATGGCTGAACAAGCTGTGGTATATATTGTTCTGTAAGAAAGATGAGCAGGCAGACTTTAGAAAATCCTGGAAAGACTTACATGAACTGATGCTGAATGAAGGCAGCAAAACCAGGAGAACACTGTACACAGTATCAGCAACACTGTGCTATGATGAGCTTTGATGGACTTAACTTTTCCTAGCAATGCAAGGATATGAGACAACACCAAAAGACTCATGATGGAAAATGCTATCTACATCTGGAAAAAGGACTATGGAGTCTGAAAGCAGATCAAAGCATACTATTTGTTCTCTTTTTTTGTTGTTGTTTCTTCTTTCTCATGGTTTTTCCTGTTCTAATTTTTCTTTACAACATGACTAATGTGAAAATATGTTTCATATGAATATATATGTAGAATCTATATCAGGCTGCGCACCATCTTGGGTGGAGGGAAGAGAGGGAAGAGGTGAAAATTTGGAATTCAAAATCTTATGGAAGTGAATGCTTAAAACTAAAAATTAATTAGTTAAAAAAAATAAGTAAAAAAGAAAATGCAAAAAAACCTACTTCCTCTCCCTTATTCACAAGTTAAAATGATCAAGGGGACATTAAAAAAATGATGAAATGCATGATTTCAAAAAAACCTGGGAAGACGTCATTATCCAATGCAGAGCTAAGTATGCAGAACCAATGGAACACTTTATACAATATCAACAACATTTTAAAGGCAAACAACTTTTAAAAGATGTAAGAGTTCTAATCAATGTAATGACCAACCACAATTTCAAAGGACTGATTATGAAATATGCTACTCACTTCTTGGGAGAGAAGTGAAGGATTCCAGATACAGAATGAGACATACATTTGTAACATAACCAATATAGAATGTTAAAAAATTGTTTTAATAATTCTTGATGTTCATGAAATCATTAGCTTTTAAATAGTCAATTCAAATTTTCTGGGAGCTTTTTCTTAGTTAAGGTTTTGTATCTCTCTTTACAAGCTGTTAATTTTCTTCCTGTCTTATACAGTTATTATTTCTTTTCTGATTTTTTATCTGCCACTCTTATTTTTTTAAAAATCATTTAATGTGTTTTTTTTTTAATTCTTGCTTTATGTCTTCCAGGAATTCTGGTTAAAGTTACACCCAAACTGCATTTTGCTTTATTTCTCACTAGAAATTCCAGAGTTCTTTTCTTCTGGGTTTTTATCAGCAGCTTCCCTGTTGTCATAAGAGCTCACTATGGTGGGCTTCTTTTTTTTCTTAGATCATTCTTCTAGAGTACATCTTAAATTTGGACTTTATGTTGAGGCAGAGTTCAGCATTCTTCTGGAGGGAATACCTGAGCTGAGCTTCATTTGTCTCAAGCTATTTTGCTATTATAATGTGACATTGAGTGTTGAAATAATAAAAGACCTCAGAGACAGCTTGGAATGGGGATCCCTAAGCTGTTAGTGCTTCAGAGTGATCTAAATAAGGGTGAAGTCTGCTCACTGCCCTTCTGGTCTGAACTTTGCAATTTCCTAACCCAGGTCTGGATCTAAGATTTGTTGACTTGTTTGTTTTTGGACGCTTCAGTATATTGTTGTTGAACTTAACCTCTAGTTGGGAGGCTCTGCAGGTTCAGAGTGATTGAAATGCAGTCTCTCCTTTGTACTGGAATTTCATCCAGGTTATTCTAATGCAGGCTTTCTCCTAGACTAGAGGATAAAACTAAGCCCCTGCTCTGCTCCTAGGATCAAAGCTACAAAGCTTTTGACTCTGAACTTATGCTTCACTCATAACATAGCTAAGGTCCTCAAGACTGTACCCCTTTCTGCCATACCTTGTTGTAGGTTCTCTCCTGAGTCCACCATGAATCTGTGACCTGGAATTGGTTAAGTCAATGACAGATCTGCAGGGTGACAGAGGGCACCCATTCACACATCCTGTACTAGTTCAGGAAGCCTCTGGGACATTTGCCTGCTCTGGTACTTCATACCTGCTGCATAGTCTGTTCCATGTTCAATCCCTGAACATGGGAATATTCCTGGTCAGATCAATACCTAGAGACTTATCTTTCTGCTTAGTCTGCTCTTGGCTGAAAAAAATGACTCAGTATCTTTTTTTTCCCTGAAAGATCCATTCAGGATTTGGTCTGGTGAATTTCCTAGATCTTCGTGAAGCAGTTATAGTTTGGTTTTCATTTTCTTTTATTAATGGGGGACAGTAGGTGTGGGAGAGAGAAAATAGATGCTTGTTTTAATGAATTTACTTTTTAAAGGAATCAGAAATGGATAATATGTAGATAAATTATGTAAGATCATGAAAAAGATGTTGCTAGAAAAGAATTCCTATGTATAAAATATGGGGGTTTTAATACATTGAATGCACAACACTTAGACAACAGCATGTCATTAAGGTGACCCAAAAATAATTCAATCAGATGTTTTGTTTGATCAGTCATTCAGTCATGAGTAACTTTTCATGTCACTGTCTATACCACATTAACGAGGCAGTTTTCTTGGAAAAGATACTGGAGTAGTTTTCCATTTAGTTCTCCAGTGAATTAAAGCAAAGAAAGTTAAATGATTTGCCCTGGGTTATACAACTAGGGTCTAAGGGTGGACATGAACAGTCATAGGCTAAATTATCAAACAAGCCAAAACAGTGGAAAGATTCTTAGATGACCCTAACTCATCAATCTCTGACCAAAATTCCTTCTACAACATCCTCTACAATATGCTCAATCTCTTTTGAAGATTTCTAAACTATACCTACTGAGGCAGTCTATTCTACTTTTATATAGCTCTAATTTCAGCAAGATTTTCCTTATACAAAGACTAAATCTCCTGTTTATCCCAGACCTTGTCATTACCCTCCCCCCCCACTATCATAACATGGTCAAGAAGAATGAACATGATTCTTCTGTGCCATAAGAAATCAGGTAAGGCAGCTCAGTGGCACAGTAGGTAAGAGTGCCAGGCCAGGAATCAGGAAGAGCAGAGTTCAAATCCCACCTCAGATACTTACTAGTTATGTGATCCTAGAGAAGTTAATAATCCTCTACCTGACTCAGTTACCATAACTGTAAAATAGAGATTATAACAGCACCACTATCACAATGTTGTAATATTTGTAAAACTTATTAAGAGTTTAGAATGGTGTTTGTCAAAAGCAGGCTCTACATAAATGCTTATTCCCTTCCCTCCACACCTCTTCCCTGAGAAACTTCGGAATATTCAGACATTACGTTTCTCAGTTTTCTCTTCTTCCATATAAATTCCTCCAAGACCTTTCACCATCCTTCTATTGACTTTTGCATGCATTCCACTTTGTCTTTCTTCAAAGGTGATGCCCAGAACAAACTCCAGTAAATGAAACACTGAATAAAGCAGAACATAGCAGCAATACCACTTCCTATAATCACAAACGGTTAAATTTCTATATCATTTTAAAGTTTGCAAAGTACTTTACATATTAATTCATTTGACCCTCATAACAATCCTGTGTTAACGTAGCATAACAATTTTTATATCCTATACGATTCTTATCTTGATTTTACAGATGAAGAAATTAAGACTGAGAAAGATCAAGTGACTTGTCCAAGGTCAGATAGCCAGTAAGTGTCTGAGGCAGAATTTGAACTCTGATCTTCCGAATTTCAGGTCCTACACAATAACAACTGTGTTGTCTAGTTGCTTCTGCTTGAAGGCTCTTACTTAGCAGGATGAGACTCGAGATGTCACCTAGTGCAACTCTGTTTGAACAAGATCCCTTTTACAATATTCCAAAAAAATGGTTATGATTTAAGACTACTAGTTAGGAAAAACTGACTATCTCCCAAGGCACCTCACCACCCATTCCACCCCAGTTTCACTATGGGAAAGTCATACTTGTTTGGAAATTTTTCCAGTATGCTAAATCTGCCTCTATGCAGTTTTTGCTATTTGCATCTAATTTTTCCCTCTGGATCCCAACCAAATAAATATAAAATCCTCTTTCATATGAGTTGCTAGAGACACAGTTTAAACTGATCTCAGTTTCAGTTTCCTCATCTGTAAACAAGGGATTCTATACCTACCTCCAAGGCTGTTTAAAATGAGATAAAATTTGTAAATAATTTTGAAAACCTTTAAAAAACACTAGATATTACTTTATTTTTAGAAATTTGTAGATTGCCTTTTACCGCACAACTGTTAGCATTTACAACTCCGTGGTTATATACCATTTCAGATAGTAAATACAAAAAAAGAAAAAAGAGAAACAGGAGGTTTACTAAATCATAATTTAGGTTAAAGGATTATCATGCTATCAGCTCTTATTTGTGTAGTATTTTATCCATAAAAACCTTGAGGTTTTTAAGTATTACTATTCCTATTTTATAGATGAAGACTTATTCATATAGTTAATTGCTAGACCAAGAATAAAAACATGTTTTCTGATTACATCCAGGGTGCTCTTTCCCCATACCACTGTGATTCTTTTCACGTCATACCATTGTCTTTTTACTAAATATGTAAGAAATTAAATTACAAGGTTAAGTCTAAGGATAATTGGTGAGTTTTAATTATTATAAGGTGGTCATCATAAAGGAAAACTAAAATTTAATTGGGATTATTACACTTCTAATAAATTCCATATTAAAATTTCAATGAGTAGAATACTTTAAAAATAAAGTGCATTTTACATTTGGCATAAAATATATATTCGTAGATAAATATACTGTTTAACTGCAATGACTTACTCTTTCTAATATATGAAAATTCTTTAAATAATAGGGAGAAAGGTTTGATAAATGATAGTACATGAACTTTAACAGAACATAACTATTCAATGTGGGTCTCTTTTAGACCAAAGTCTGAAAAACAAAAAAAAATCAGTTTTAATAGTTTAGACACTTTGTTGTTTCTAATACAACGGGAAATCAGTCAATATAGCAAAAATTCTAAGCAAGAGAAAAGTTTAGATGCAGTAATTTTTTTTAATTGACTGGCAAGATTGGCAAGAAATGAACCATTATTTTCTAAAAACAGAGTCCTTTGGGAAACTACAGCAGTAATTACTACTACTAAACAAAGATTATTTTAGAGTTAAATCATAGATTCAAAACCCATATTTAAGCTTACTGTAACCTGTGATCTAAAATTTTCCTATTTTATTTTTTAAATAAAAATGGCATTAAGAGGGACAGTGTCACAGTAGGTCAGAAAATTCCAAGCTCTCCAGATTTCCCCTACAAACAAGATCAAATATTGACTCAGGGTGAACACAGAGTAATAAAAATAAACAAGAGCCAGGTCAGAACAATCGAAGATCTTAAGAAAAATCCCAGGACAAAGGTTTGGTTCCTTCAAAGAGTAAACACCTCTAGGATAGTTCTGCTGAAAGAGCAAGCCAGAGAGCTCTGGAGTTACCTGAGTTGGGACTGGCTCCACCCCTGTCACAGGAACTTTCACCTCCTGGACAGTATGGGAAGTCAGGTGTCTGAGGTCTAAGCTGGGAAAAATCAACAGAACCTCTGCTGATTAGGGATGACAGACCCAGTTGTGCTGACAAGAGGAGACAGGGCCCTGGGTGAGAAGGAGCCAGTATACACCCTGTGAATGCCAAAAAGTGGGGCAGGAATGCCACTGGCTATGGGCACTTACAGGAGGGTGGAGTTCTTGATTTATGTTCCAGGCTGGAGGGAAGAACTACAGGATGATCTGAGGCCAGAGCACCATTCCCCATGGCCCAGAACTAGAGGAGACTGCAAAAAATAAGCTGCTCTAAATTTTTAAAAAACGAATAGGCAAAGGAGAAAGAATCCAACCATGGAAAGTTACTATGAAAACAGAGAAGACTAGAGTTTGTCTTCACAGGAGGATACTAAAGCAAAAAAGAGCCTCTCCTACTCCAAAGAGTAATGTCAAATACCCAAAAAGAATTCATAGAAGAACTTAAAATAGACAAGGAAAAATTAAAAAAGAAAAACAAGAAGATTAAGAAAATCAGCCATTAGAAAAGGAAGAAATTGCCTCCTTGAAAATTAGAATTGGGCAAGGGGAAGCCAGCAAAGCTATAAGAAACCAAGAAATAATAAAATAAAATATAAAGAATGAAAAAATAGAACAGAATATCAAACATCTCAGAAGAAAAACTGATCTGAATACATCAAGAAGAGAAAATATAAGAATAATCAGACTATTTGAAAGCTATGATCAAAAAAAGAATCTTGACAGAATAACATGAGAAATAATTAAAGAAATTATCCTGAAGCATTGGAACAAGAGGGGAAAGTACAAATAAAAAAAATCCTCCCATCACCGCCTGAAAGATCCTATGATGAAAATCACCAGGTATATCATAGTCAAATTCTGAAACTCCCAGCTCATGGACAAAATATTACAATCAATGAGAAAAAATTTATTCAAATATGGCAGTGTCACAATTAGAATCCCATATGACCTAGCAGCAGCAACACTAAAGGATTGCATGTATTATATAGCAAAGAGCCAAATAACTGGGATTGCGGCCAAAAAATATCACACCCTGCAGAGTTAAGCAAAATCCTGAATGAAAAGAAAAAAGGACATTTAATGAATTGCCAGACTTTCAGGATTTTGTTAAGAAAAAAAAAACACCTGAACTTCATAGACATATAAGATCCAAGAGAAATATAAGGTACAAAAAAAGACTAATTACAAGGGGATCAATAAGGACAGAATGTTTACCCTTTTACATGATGACATGTAAAATGTATGTCTAAGATTGTTATTAATAACTGCGTAGTTCGTAAGATTGAGGTAAACCTAAAGAGGATATGATTTTAAAAGTCAAACTGGTTTGGAGCAGGTTAAAAAGTTTAATTATTTTAAACAAATGAAGAATGAGAAGAAGAACTGATGTAGAGAAATTAGATGGGGAAAGAGGGCTTGTAGTTCTGGAAATCTAAATTAATAGGAATGATTTTAAGAGGGGACACAACTATACATTGAAAAAGGTATAAATCTTCTAAATTCAGAAAGAAATAAAAGGCTAAGGGAAGGGTACAGAACAAGGGAGGGATTTTTAAAGGGGACTGTAAGGGAATAGGATGGGGAGAGGTTGTAACAGTATTCAGATATTAACAGGAACAGAAGAATAAGGGAGAGATCCTTGGAGGGTGGTAGGTTGTGTAATGGGAGGGCAACATAGAGAGTCGAAATAAAGTAGAGGACTCAGGAGGGATAAGATATAAAAGAAATATACAAACAAAAAATAAAGGTCAGGAGAAGGATTTATCAGGGAAAAAAACAGGGGTAGTAAACATGATCTCAGACAAAGCGAAAGTTAAAATACATTGAATCAAAAGAGAAAAATAGAGAAACTACATTAAATATCAGTCATATTAATCAATAATGTTTTGGAGTATTTAAAATTACTAGACAATATAGGGTTGGAATATTGCTATGGTATAGGAAAAGAGGAGTGGGTGTACTTAGAAAAACATGGAAAGACTTGGACTTATGAAGGAAGATATTATGTACGTTCAGAGAAACAGACAACAGGTACAATACAGTCTCACATGGAAGCATATGAATGTATATGTCAATATGTGAGTATGACTATCAATATCTAAGTATGTATGTGAGTTTACGTATGCATTTGTGCATATATGTGTATAAACACAGATGTTCCATCAGTTACCACCACACCATCCATACATGGAACTATCAGTTACAACAAATGAAGTTTTGAATGCTGTGGGTAAGTTCACTTACCTTGGTAGTGAACTTTGCAAGGATGTACACATTGACAATGAGGTTGATGCATGCATTGACAGCGCTAGCTCAGTGTTTGGAAGGCTCCGAAGAAGAGTTTGGGAAAGAAGAGGTATTAGATTGACTATCAAACTGAAGGTCTATAGAGCCATTGGTGCTGACCTCATTGTTAGATGCTTGTGAAACATGGACAGTCTATCAATGCCATGTCAGGAAACTGAACTGCTTCCACTTGAACTATCTTAGGAAGATTCTGAGGATCACCTGGCATGATAAGGTACCAGACACTGAAGTCCTTGTTCGAGCTGAATTGGCAAGTATTCAAACTATGCTTCAGAGAGCACAACTTCCATGGACTGGCCACATTGTTTGAATGCAAAATGTACACTTGCCAAAAAGATTATTTTATGGAGAACTTGCATGGAGCAGGCAATCCCATGGTGGCCAGAAGAAACGATACAAGGACACTCTCAAGGTCTCCTCTCAAGAAGTTTGGATTTGACTGTGCAACATGGGAGACACTGGCACAGAACTGCTCAACATGGCATGTACACATCAGAAAGGGTGCTGTGCTCTTTGAGCAAAGCAGAATTGAGACAGCACAAAGTAAAACACAGGATTCGCAGATTTGGGATACCCATCCCAAATACTCAAACGGACTATCTCTACCCAACCTTTGGTAGAGCATTCCGAGCTCATATTGGTTTGATCAGCCACAGCTAGATACATTGAAATTTCACTTTACAATGGTGATGCATCATTTTGTTCCTCTTTGAAGATGAAGGACAACAACCAACCAATCAACAAGTGTGTGTGTGTGTGTGTGTGTGTGTGTGTGTGTCCATGCTTGATTGTAGCCCTCTTGGGCAGGGAAGAGGGGGAAAGAACAAAATAAAAAGTGAACAGCAGAAAACAAAAGAAAACTTACAAAGAACCAAAGAAAGGATAGATGGCTCTGAACACAATGTGTAGTATTTATTATATAGGCTTTCTTTTTTTTTTTATAGTGAAATGAATTATATTATAATACAATGATGAAAACATTTTTTCATACAAACACAGAACACACGAAATCTATCTATATACCCTTTAAGGGTTCATCAATCCCAGGTTAAAAGCCCTTATTTTAGACCAATTATAAACTTTAATTGTTGTTACTCTAAAATGTGAGATCTCTATCCAATGAGCAGTGGATGTACTGAAAGATTGGAATCAGATTCTCTTGGCTTTCTCTCTTATAAACAAAAACCTAAGACATAAGTTGCAGCAAAATGGAAAAGTGGATTAAGGGTACTCCTTGAAGAGACAAAGAAAGGAATGAGTACAGTAAGTTTTAATATATACTCAGTGGCTACAAGAAACATTATTTCATGGGACACCGAATCATCTTCTATTGTAGTGCTCATTACAATAAAAGCTAGGGCTTTATAGTACTTTAAAGTTCACAAAGCACGTTATGTATATTATATCATTTGACCCTCACAACAATCTTGGAGGTAGGTGCTACTGTTCTTCTCATTTTACAAATGAAGAAACTGAGGCTAAAATTCACACAACTAGTAAGTGCCTGAGGCAGAATTTGACTCCAAACTCATCACTCTATCCGCTGTGCCACTGAACTGATAAGTATTTGCAAAAAGAACACACTGAAAATAATTGTAACTTATGCAGCAACAATGATAACAGAGGATGAATAGGTAGGGAAATTATTTGTCACTGTCCAAATCCAAAACAAACTCAGATAATTGGTGACTTAAATAGAAAGAGGGGGTGATTGAGGATGGTGAGAAAACTACTGAACTACAAAGGATCAGAAAGAAGGAAAGAAAGAGGCCAAAGACTGGTAGATAAGAGAGAAGCTTCTTTCTCTCCTCTGACACTGTCACCACCCTGGTTCAGACCCTTGTCACTTTCTTTCTGAACTATTGAAATAACTTGTCTGCTGAGTTCCCTGCCTCAAGTCTTTCTCCACTCCAATCCATTTTCCCATTCAGCTACTAATATGATCTTCCTAAAGCCCAGATATATAACCCTCCCCACCACGATTTTTAACCTTTTTTTAAACTCTTACAAGTGACTCATAGTCAAGCAAGACAAATTCCTACATTTGTCATGTCTAAAAACTGTATGTCTCATTATGCTTCTTGAGTACCTCACCTGCCCAGAGGTGAGTAGCATGCTTTGGTCCCCTGGCTGCTCATTACAGTAATCAATGGTCTTTTAAAATTGTCTTTTTTTTAAATATAAATTTATTTATTTAACTTCTTACATTCATTTTCGCAAAATTTTGGGTTCCAAAATTTTCCCCATTTGTCCCCTCCCCCCACCCCAGTACACTGAGCATTCTAATTTCCCCTATCACCAATAGGCCCTCTCTTCTATCATCCCTCCCTTCTCTTGTCCCCATTTTCTCTTTTGTCCTGCAGGGCCAGATAACTTTCTATTCCCCATTACCTGTATTTCTTATTTCCTAGTAGCAAGAACAATACTCAACAGTT
>CM053770.1:171203976-171432231 GCA_028658325.1 Potorous gilbertii
GCATTTTTTTGGGTCTCCTTTAGCAAGGTATTGACCCGTTTTTCATGCTTTTCTTGCATCTCTCTCATCTCTCTTCCCAGTTTTTCCTCCACCTGTCTAACTTGATTTTCAAAATCCTTTTTGAGCTCTTCCATGGCCTGAGCCCATTGGATATCTATTTCAGATGTTTGGGATACAGAGGCCTTGACTCCTATGTCTTTACCTGATGGTAAACATCGGTCTTCTTCGTCAGAGAGGAATGGTGCCATCATGTGTTCCCCAAGAAAATAACCTTCTGTGGTCTTATTTTTTTCCCTTTTCTGGGCATTTTCCCAGCCAGTTACTTGACTTCTGAGATTCCTGTCCACTCCTGCCTAGATCCACCCAGCTAGTGCTTGGGTCTGAGATTCAAATGCTGCTCCCCAGCCTCAGGGCTTTCAGCAGCAGGCCTGGATGCTATTCAATGGGAGCTTAAGTTCTCATGCTCAGGTCGGGGCAGAGCCACCTCCCAGGCTCAGTCCCTCAGGGGGTTTATGGAGAGACCCTTTGTAATGGAGCTCCTGCTGAGCTCCTGCCTGCTCCGGAAGCCTCTGGCCACTCGCTGCCTCTGCTGCTGCCTCCCAAGGGGGCCTGAGTCAAGGAGACACCCCACTCCCTCTCAGCCCATCCAGACGTCTCTTTCATTAACCTGTGCATCTGTGAGTGGAGGGACCTTTGCGGCCGCTGGAGATTCTGTCCCTGAAGCCTCCTTGGATCTGCTCGCTCCTCTCCGTGCTGCACGGCCAGGGCAGAGCTGGGCTATGCTCCCATCTGGTACACGACGGACCTTTGGTGTTGGTTTTTCAGGGCTCTCTGGAATGGAAATCTCCTTCACCCCATTGCTGTGCAGCTTCTACTATTCCAGAATTTGTTGGGAGTTCTTTTTATCGAAAATTATGGGCTGTGCGTTCAGAGCTAGCATATGTGAGTCTTTCTACTCCGCCATCTTGGCTCTGCCTCTATATAGGCTTTCTTGAAATGGAAATTTATTGCCATATATTTTCAGTCTTCTCTTAAGTTCTGTTGTGCACATGGTGGCAATGCTTTTGTTTTCTTTTCTTATTTTGTATTTAAGTTTTTAAGTTCATAATGTTTATTTTTTCTCATGTGTCTGCTTTAAAATAAATTAATAAAAATCTTTTAAAATGTGTTTATGTATTGAAAGATACTTTATTGATAATTGGCAAATTCATATAAATGTACACCCATGCAACTTTTGGACACTCTTCCTTAGAATAAGAATCCCTAGCTTTCTTCAAAGATCAGTTCAAATGACTCCTCCTACATGAGGCCTTTCTAAATCTCTCCACCTGCTAATGTCCAGTCCCTGAAATCATAGTGAATTACTTTGCATTTAAAAAACAGACAGCGGTCAAAGGCTATGAACAAGCAGTTTTCAGACAGACATCAAAGATGTTCCATAGTCAGATGAAATAATGCTCTAAATCACTACTCATTAGAGAAATGCAAATTAAAATAACTCTGAGATATCATCTCACACTTATCAAATTGACTTGTTGTTGTTAGCACTTTGTTCTCAAAGGATCAATTGGTGGCGTCAGGAAGGTGATACCTTGACTTGCAGAGTAAACTGGATTTAAGTGAGGTATGGCTGTGCAAAGTCACCAGCCACATTCTCTACTCCAGAGATATCTGCGTCTAGTGGCAAGATATAGATTAAGATGACTGACTCGATTGACTAATATGAAAGAAAAGGAAAATAACAAGTGTTGGAGAGAAGTGGGAAAAATGGGACACTAATGCACCACTGATTGAGTTGTGAAGTGATCCAATCACTGGAGAGCAATTTAGAACAATGCCCAAAGGTCTATGAAACCTTGCAAACCCTCTGAGACCCAGCAATACTACAAGTAAGTCTGTATTCCAAAGAGATTTAAAAAAATAGGAAATGGTCCTATATGTAAAAAATATTTATAGAAGCTCCTTTTGTCATGGTAAAGAATTGGAAATTGAGGGGATGTCAATCAATTGGAGAATGGTCAAAAGACTGTAATGTAGCACTACTGTGCTACTAAGAAATGATGATTAGGATACACTCAAAAAAATCTGGAAAGATATACATAAGCTGATGCAAACTGAAATAAGAAAAACCAGGACAAACTATACTCAGAAACAGCAATATTATACAATGACCAACTCTGAATGATTTAGCTATTTTCAGAAATAAAATGATCCAAGACAATACAGAAGGACAGTTGATGAAAAATGCTATCCGCTTCCATAGAAAGAGCTAATGGAGAATGAATATAGATTGAAAAATACTTTTTTAAAACTTTGCGGTTTTTTAAATTTTTATTTTGGAGATAGGTTGGAATTCTGTGTTTTGTTTTACAACATGACTAATATGGATGGAGGGAATTTGAAAATCAAAATAAAAAGCATTAAAAATTGTTTTTACATGTAATTGGAAAAATATTAAATAGAAAAAGTAGGCTGATAAATTCCCACAGAGAGTATTCTATTTTAAAGCTTCCTTCCAGAGACCTTTAAATAATAAAATTTTGAAAAGTGCAACCAGTTATTGAGATGAAAGAAAACTCTGAGAGATATCATTTCAGTGTGATTAAAAATCAATTTATTAATTAGGCTACCTGACAATCAATAAATTGATGGTCAGTGATTTCTCTCATTAAACAAAAAATGCTAAAGCAGACTCTAAAATGCATGAAATCTCTTCTAAAAGGGAACTGCCCAGACAAGTGAAAACCAACCTTTATTGGTAGACATTTAATGGGGAGGAGGGTAGACTACAATTCTTCAGTTTCTTCTGCTGAGAAAGTGGTTTGATGGAGACTCAGGTGCCTCAAACCATCTGGGCAGGGGAAGATCTCTGTAGTTAGTTGTCTCATTCATGAATTGGGTTGCCTAACTCTCTACTGAAGGGGTTCAAGAACAACATTCTTTCTCCAAGCAATGGCTCAACCACATGGGATTCTGTTTATACTCTAAAACATAAATTAGATCTCCTAGATTTTGGGGGGAGGGGTGAATGTCCAGTCCAATTTAAGAGCATTTGCCTTGAGAGTTAGGAAAATTTCATCATTCAGCCATACCCTTCAGAGGCTGATTGACCTTTTCAAGGAGGTGGGTTTTAAGAGAAATAAAAAGGAAAAGGTAGATCATAAATTAATAATTAGTTGTCAATATGCTATTATAATATTAATTGCCCTCATTATTGATTGTTTTATTTGACTTTAAAGTATTAGGAAGAAAATAAGAGTAAAACCAAAGCAAAATAATCAGAAATTGATTCTTTTAATGCTAACAAGAAATGCTGAGAAGGCACAGTAGTTTGCTCTTTGGTGGTCAACACTGACCAGAAATAAAAATATTTTCTTGGAAAGGGTAAACTAAACAAAGTAAGCTTTACTTCTGTGGTATAATTTCAAAAAATATTAACTACTTTCTTAATACCCTCCTCTTCTCTTCAAATCCTAAATATTTAAACTAAAATTAATTTTGTACTTCTTAACATTATTTGCACTTAAAGCTACAAGGTACTTGATATTAATCAAAAACACTTTCTCTCTCTCTCTCTCTCTCTCTCTCTCAATATCTCTCCATGATCTAATGATAACAAAATGCAGAATGTGTATCTACCATCCTTTAACTGCCTCTCAAAACCAGAATAGAGAGACACCATACAAAGTGAATAGATGGTCGAAAAACAAACCAGGACCTATTTAAGCTTTCTCAGAAAGATCACATTTGTAGACCACCTAAGGGCTTATAAATCACAACTCTGTAACACAAAAACTGATATATGCTAAAAAAAAAAAAAAGAAAAAAGAGACATCTCTCTCCCACCTCACAAAATACTTACAAAAATTCTTTTACAATTTAATGAACATCATTTTGGTAGCAGTGCTTCTACCTCTTTTTACCAAGTATATCTACCTGGTCAGTACGGTATAGCAGAGAACCAGCCTAAGAGTCTGGAATAACAAGGTTTAAATCTAACAGATACTGGCTGTGTGACTTAGTCATAGTGTCACAGGTAGCTGTTTAAGACTCTAACTTGTACATCTTACTACTCTATATCACAATAAGGTCACAATGGGTGCATGATTTATCATAAGCAAATTTACCACCAAACAAGAGATAAAGAACATTAGGAAATACAAAATGGATAATTTTGATCATATTTAATTAAAAAGATTTTGCACCAAAAAAACCAATGTAACCAAGATAGAAGGAAAGCCGAAAGCTGGGAAACAATTTTTACAGCAAGTGTCTTTTGATAAATGTATCAATTCTGAAATATACAGAGAATTGAGTCAAATCTATAAGAATACTTACTAGTCATTCTCCAATTGACAAATGGTCAATATTTTATGAACAGCTAGTTTTCAGCTGAAGTAATCAAAGGTCTCTAGTCATATGAAAAAATCCTCTAAATCACCAAGACATGATCATGAAAACAACTCAAAGGTACCACCTCATACCTATCAGATTGTCTAATATTACAGGAAAGGAAAATGATGAATCCTATTGGGACACTAATGAATTGCTGTAAACTAATCAAACCTTTCTGGAGAGCAATTTAGAATTACACCGAAAGAGCAATCAAACATTGCTTACCCTTTCCATCCAGTCATACCACTATTAGGTCTATATTCTAAAGAAATCATAAATAAGGGAAAAGGAACTCCATGTACAAAAATACTGATAGCAACCCCTGATGATAGCAAAGAATTGGAAACTGAATGAATGTCCATCAACTGGTGAATCACTGAACAAGGTGCGGTCTATGATTGTAATGGAATACTATTGTGCTACAAGAAATGACAAGCAGGATGGTTTCAGAAAAACCTGGACTTACATGCACGATGCAAAGTAAAGTGAGCAGAATCAGGAGAACACTGTACGTAGTAACAGCAGCACTCTACAACGATGAATTATGATTGACTTAGTTCTTCTAAGCAATAGAATCCAACAGAAGTGTAAAAGACACATGATGGAAAACGTTATCCACATCCAGAGAAAGAACTGATAGAGCATGAATACAGATCAAAGCATACTATTTCAGTTTTTTAAAATGCTTTTTCCTTTTTATTCTGTTTCTTCTTTCATGACTAATATGGATTTATGCTTGCACATATATAACAACATATATCAAATAGATTCCAGTCTTAGGGAAGAAGGAGGAAAGAAGAAAATATGGAACCCAAAATTTTATATTAAAAAAATGTTAAAAATTGTCTTCACGTGTAACTGAGAAAAAATAAAATACAATCTACTTTAAAAAAAAAAAGACTATAAGCTGTAGATATATGTCCAGTTTTCATTGGTAGAGGGAGTTTCTTTACAGGGAACTACCCAAATTAATGGAGTCATAGGTTCAGACCCCAGAACAAACTTACCTGACCAAAGTGCAACCCACATGTGAACTTACCTTGTGGCTTTGGACTTGCAGCTGAATATGGGGACACTTTAATTGGTGCTTTTCCATTTATTCCCTGAGCCTCATCACATACATTCTGATTAACTGCTGTGTCGCTCTTGCTTGATGGGCAAGGAGATGAAACTATTATGATCTTTGGACAGGAACTGTTACCTGAGGAAGTATAGAAAAAATGGGTTGTAAATCATTTCAGCAACATGCCACATTCTTACAGTACTTGTCTTCCGTATTATTCCTACCAAAACAAAAATAGTCTTGGAGTCATGGTCGTGTCAATGTATTGTGAGGAGACACTCTGTTTTCCAGAGTGAAGGCCCAGCAAGCCAGTGGGGCCCTGACCTTGGCCTAACAACAATCCTTTGCACTCACCCTGTAAATGATCTCAGTAACAGCAAAATCACGTAACCACCGTATTGCTTTGACCAGCACCAGGTATTCTCTGAGCTCGGACAAACACTTACAATATCCATGTTCCAGTCACATAGCCCAACTACAAATCAAACTTGTATTGTTTACTGTTTCTCCTCATTGTCAGGGCTATGTCTCACTGCATAGCCCATCGGTATGAGTACTGAGATTTGCCTGCGCTGTCTTGGGTTTCTCCACTAGGAGGGGCACAGAAAATGTGTCTACTTCCCCTGTTTGCATTCAAGCCAATTCCCTCAATACAGAAAATCAACTTCTATCTTAGTCTACTCTGATTGTTTGGCTCCAGCCTCCCTAGGCCAAGAGATTCTGTGTCCACTTGACAAAAGAGATAACCAAGGATATGATGTTAAACTATTAGGACATAAAAGTTCACAAAACTTAAACATATCTCATATATACTACCTTTTACAAAAAAGTTTCTTCATAAAGATTCCATCTCATATTAATAATCAAAGAATTCTGATAACCTCAAAAAATATCATAATAGCCTTTGATAAATTAAGAATATTATATTTTTGGAACAATGTTAAAAAAAAAAAAGAAAAATGAAACACTAAAGGACACTATGCAGCTGGTATAAAATGTGTCAGACAACTGAAGACTGGATGGGCTATGTCGGCCTCTAAGACACTAATCCATATAAAAACCCCTTTCTTAGCTTTCCAACAGCCTTCAAAATACCCAGTCAGCTCATATACTCAGTTATAATTACTTTATAGTCAGAACTTAAAGCAAAAAGATGCTAAAACAGGGTAACAATTCCTGAATATTAATTTAATTTTTGAAAACTGCTCCCATAAATTCCTCTCTTCCACCAAATAAGCAGATAGTAAATTTCATATACTATTCAATGAAGGTAAAGACTGCCCCAGTGATATAAAGTACAGAAATTATTTTAAACGGTAAGACCCAAATGTTATGTTCCTGAGCCTTCTTCTCTTTGAGACTTCATCATTTCCAAGGGTTCAATTATCATCTCTAATACAAATGACTTGTAAATAAGTATATATATAAACTTTTACATACATAAGTATAACTTTTATATATATAAGTATATATAATTCTAATTTCTTATCTAAACTCTAATACTATACTGCTAACTGCCTGCTTTATACATACCATCTTCTCTAATACCCAAATTTATCCTTCAACCTAAATTCTCCGTTTCTGCATGCAAGTTACTACTCCTTTGGTTCATAACCAGTTTGCTTCTGTAAGAGGGAAAAAAAAACCTGAGGGTAGAAAATGAATTATGCAAAGAAAAAGGATTAAATCAACTTGCAAAAGATGTAATATACTGCCTTTTTTGAAGATGAACAGATTGTTTATCGAGAGGAACAGGAAAATAGCTATGTGCAAAAAAACAACAAAACCCTATTTTAAAATACTACTCTAAAATTCATCCAGATAAAAGAGGATTCTCTGGGAGAGAAGATAGAGAAACAACAAATTTAGGTGAAGTAAACCCAAAAGGTAATGATTAAAAATTGGCTAAAAATTAAAAATCAAACCAAATGTGAGTGGTACAAGCTGTTAGGAAGACCAGATAGAAATGAGAAGAACAGTTAAGGAAGAAAAATTACAGACAGCAGACTGTATTCTCTACAGCTCATTTACATGCAACTACTTTTAGAGAGGTTAAAATTTGTAAGTCAGCAAATCAAATAAACATTTGCACCTATAGGAAGGTAAAAGGTTGTTGGTTTTGCAACTGAAAGTAGGATTTAATGAATTTTGCCTGATTAGAGAAAGAAGAGTAACATACTACAAAGAAAATCAGATGCCATTAGAGGCAGTGACATAACCAGCAGAAAGGAGGCAACCAGACTAGGAAAGAAAGCAGTGGGAGTTGTGCGAAAAGACACAAGCAGAAGCAGTCAGCTGTTATACTTGGAAGACTTATTACAAAAGAATTAGCACTTTGAGATTGGTTATGTACCGGACAAGAGCTGTACTCATATTTAAGGCTTCTATTCTTTAGAGTTTGAGAAAGGCAAATACTCTTAGAGATATACATGATTATTATTTTCTCACCAACTCTGCTTTGGAAAGGAAAAGCACAAGTGGAAAGATAGGTCTTACAGCTTCTTTGCTATAAATGTAGGTTGACTGGACAATAGAGTATCCTGTTGAATGAAGAGCTGGCTACGTTTGTTTGCATTAGAGAGTCTACCTGAGATCCTTTGCGGTGAACTCCAAACTGTTAAGATGCTGATAGATCATTAAATGACACAGAATTCTGTGGAAGGAAGAGTTGGCTGAACCTGTCTGCATTGCCCAGAGGAGAAATTTTCTTAAGAGAACTGTTTGTAATTATAACAGTATAATACTTTCACAGGGGCATTTGAAGAAAGATTATCAGTTAACAGAACTTATCACTGCATCAGAGTAAAAGAGAATTAAAGGACAACAGGAAGACAGTGAGGACCAGAAGAGTAGAAATCAAGATCTGCAATATACAGCTGTAAGTTGCCCCAAGAATAAAACTTACTGTCATTTCTGTACTTTCCAGCTAATTTTCTATAAATAAATTCCCATTATCCCCTACTGGTGAAAGACTGACCCAAATTTGTATGTGGACTATAATTTTTATTATTGAATTTGCATTAGGTTGAATAACTATGAAGCTATCAGAACATCTGAGATTATCTTATCATTTAGCATATATTTTATGTTTCTGAACTAATGGTATCATGAGACTGATTTTGCATAAATGAGAAAGTAACCGGTCAGGCAAGTGGTGTATTCTCAACCTAACCCTCACAATGTTATTCATATAGGATTCACGGAGCATTTGAATCATAAATACCATAGTGCAGGGCCATCTCTGGGAACGCTATGTAGGCTAGTTGGGATAAGTAAGGAGAAATTCAGAGTATGGGTCACACCCTTGCAGCAATACCTGAGAAAGGCACTACCATTCTCCTAATTATAAGTAGGTTTGTTATTTTAAAAACATTCTTAATTATTTATTCCATATGAAAGAATGGAAAAAAGCAACTGTTAAAGGGTTTACTACATGCTAAGCAATGGGGATTCAAATGGAAAAAAAATGAGAGCGTCCCTACATACAATTCCTTCCATATGAACTAATTTCCCAAAAGGGCATAATGGAAAGGTCTAGAAGTTGTAAGGGTCAGGCAGACAGTAAATGTTATAGACAGAAGAAAATATTCAACACTCATAGGATAGGAAGATATGCCACTTTCAAAACCCTAAACACTAGAATTTGGACAGTTTTACTATTTTTCCCCAGTAGAAATATAGTAAAGGTTACATTTCAAGGTCAAAAAGGTTTTTCTTCTTCTACTCTGGAAATGTACTCAGTAATTCTTTACTTGATTTCACCTAGTGACAAAAAGCAGGATAACAGAATTCTCTATTCAGTTCTACTATTCTGAGTCCATGAAAGCTAGAACCCTACTAATTAATATTCTAGAATATAATTTCTCAGAAGCATATTTCTTCAAAATGTGCTACTTTCTGATGAGCTTTTGCACATGTTGTCCATGAGAGTTACTTCTCATCCTAAAAAAATTTTTTAACACTTGGTGTTATTAGGAATATTACTGCTTCATAATAATGCAGTTTATAATCCATGTGTGTCTATCAAGAATTGACACTATGTTACCTTAGTTTTAAAGAACAAAAAGCATTATATAATTCACACAGTATCTTAGATATGCATCTAGGAGGGACTTGGAGGTCATCCAATCTGACCCCTTCATTTTATAGATGAGGAAACTGAAGCTCAGAGATGTTAAATAAATTGCCTACCATTGTACAGGGAAGAAGAGAGAACAGGAGAATGTGAACAAATATCCTCAATTCCAGATCAGAGCTCTTTTGTATTGTACCACATTACCTCTCCTAACAACCTTCAATCAGAGAATATTACATCCAACCTGGATTGTAATCTAATCAAGATGTATCAAACTCCCAGCCTGGACCAGAATAAAACATAACTGGGAAATGTTTAACATAAATAAATATGATGGAACTGATGGATCACCAAAAAGAAAAGATCCTCAGTTCATGAACGTTCCCACAAATTTTAGGAACCCAGATCCCTTGCCTTAGCCTAAAGCATAGCCCATACCAGTCAATATTTCTTTCAACTGTCCTTTCATTGTGGCTCTCAACACAGCCCAGCCCTCCATTCTCTACTACCTTTGATCCAGCCAAGCAAGCCCTTCATTCTCTGTTACCTCCAGATCACTCCAAGCTATTTGCCATTCCTTGATGCTATCTAGATAATCTCCAAGTCTTTTTCTGTATAAACTTATCAACTTTATCCTCATCAAATGAGCAGATTTTTAAAATCTGGTCCACTTGTATTGGCATCACAAACGCACAGACTCACTAGGAGTCTCATGCTTCTACTGGTGTTACAATAAACTCACTACTTGGACTGAAAGAAGACTTGAATGTTTGAATTCTTTTCAGGCAGATCCCTCCCCTGGGCCCTTGAAATTTGGGGTTCTCACAACCCCCTAGACCGCAAAAAGACAACATCTTCATTTAAGTCAATATGCCACCTGGGATCTGATTCCATTGAAGTTTGACATCACTGGTCTAATCCAATTTTTTCCTTTGACAAATAAAGTAATGGACAGGCATTTTGATGCGCATGCAAAGGCATCCTAAGGGTTAATATTAAGGGTTGCTTTTTCAGTCCCTTGTGAGACCCCTCCTGAGCTTGAGGGCATCCTACAGTCTCTTCCCGTTAAGTTGAAATACTGTAAAACTTCCCCCTTATCCTGGACCACAAAATTCCTTGTCTCCCTTATTCTGGGGCATACATTTTTCCATGTCTCCCTTATCCTGTTCTTACATAAACAAGCCCCTGTCCCTGAATAAATTGCTAGTCCTTCTTCCAGGGCTAGCCCATTGCTTTTGCACCATTAAATCTTGCCTGGGTTAGGAGAAAATTGTAAGAAAATTCATCTAAATGAATTTTTTCACATCTGAACCACCTCCAACAATCCAATCAAATAAACTTCAATCAAACAAATCAATGAACAACCTCATCAATTTGGTCACGTTTCACAAAGGAAATAAGAGACAGAGCCAAGATTCAGACCCAAGTCTCTGACTCCAAACCTAATACTCTTTTCACTGCACTAGATTGTGTTTTTTTGTTTTTAGGTGCTTAATGCATGTTTATTGATTTTAATTAAGAACAAAAAGATTAAGATCAATACGCAGTCTATTCTGATCAACACACTAATCTTGGGGACTTCCATGAGAAGAAACTGACTTGGAAGGCTGGTTCATGACTACTTACACTCTACTCTGACTTCTCTGGAAGCAAAAATGAACAAAATGTCAACATAAAAAAATCATTGTCTATGTGTCAAATATACATATATATAATGTAGATAGAGAGTCTATAAGTAAAGTGAATTTTAGTGTAAATAAGGTCAATTTTAGGATGTATAAACTGAATATCTGTTATTTCTTAAAGTTCAGTTTCCCAACATCCATAGCCATAGCAATCTCCTGTTCCTAGGTACTAGATATGAGTTCCCACAATTATGGTTCAAAACATCTGTACCACACTTGCACAGACTTATATAATGGTATAATGGTAAATAATATAAACATCCACAGGGGCTGCACAGTGAGACACAAGAATGAGGTGATGGAAACTTGTGAGGCTGTTGCTGGTAATATGCCTTCTTTGTCTTCTATCCTATAAAGCAGGTCGATCATCATTGGTAAGTGAATGGGGAACCTTAAGGTTGAATGCACAAATTCTGTGTCTGCCTCAACTGGCCCCTATGGACACTTGGGGGAACTTTGGGGTTGAGTGCACATGCTGGAATGCTCTGTGTGCCTTGAGTCATACATATGTTGGTATTTTTCAGTTGTTTCAGGTTTGTCTGACTATTCATAATGCCATTTAAGTTAATGTTGGCATAGTTTGCCATTTCCTTGGCCAGCTCATTTTACACTTGAAGAACTGAGGTAAACAGGGTTAAGTGACTTGCCAGGTCACATAGCTACGATACAATGAAGGCCAGATTAGAAATTTCGTCTTCATGACTCCAGGCCCAGCACTCTATCCACTGTCACCTCGTTGGCTCATGCGTGCGTGTGTGTGTGTGTGTGTGTGTGTGTGTGTGTGTGTGTGTGTGTATGTGTAAAATTGGGAAATCATGTATATTTTTACATGTGTGTTTGTGTATACATAAATATATGCTTGTAAATAACAGCTACATGCTACAAAGAATAAAGCCCTGGACTTGAGCCAGGAAGATCTGACTGGAATGGAAAATACATGAAGGAAGATAACTTGAAATAGAGAATTAGAGAGAATCAACTAAAAAACCAGTTGAAATAATTAACAACTATAGTAAAGGTGCAAGATATAAAGTAAACCCACATAAATCATCAGCATTTGTACATATTAAAAGTTCACCAGCAAGAGAGAAAAACAGAAATTCTATTTAAAATAACTGTAGACAATATAAAATAGTTTTGAGTCTACCTGCCAAGACAAATCCAGGAACTATACAAACACAGTTACCAAACACTTTTCACACAAATAACATCTGATCTAAACAACTGGAAAAAATATCATTAGCTCATGGATTGGCCAAGCCAATGTAATAAAAATGACAATTCAACCTAAATTAATTTACCTATTCAGTGCCATGCCTACCAAACTATCAAAAATTTAGTTTGGAGAGCTACAAAAAAATAATAAAATTCAACTGGAAGAACAAAAGGTCAGGAATATTAAGAGAATTAATGAAAACAAATGTGAAGGAAGGTGAACTAGCCATACCAGATCTCAAACTGTATTATAAAGTATTAATCATCAAAACAATCAGGTATTGGCTAAGAAATAGAGAAGTGGATCAATGGAACAGATTAAGTACACAATACACAGTAAGAAATGGCCATAGTAATCTAATTTTTGATAAAAACACACTATTTTACAAAAAGTGCAGGGAAAACTGAAAAATCATTTGGCAGAAAATAGGAATACACCAACATCTTACAATACTGAGATAAGGTCAAAATGGACATATTTTGTAGGATGTCACTAGTGTTTATTGAGTAGCAGGGTGATATGATCAGATCTGAGATTAAGGAAAATAACTTAGTGGCTGTAGGGATGCTTGGAGATAACTAGGGGTAAAAAAATCTTTGCAAAAAATTATTCTGATAAAGATATCATTTCCAAGGTACATGGTTGCTGTCCTTTGTTCTCAAAGGAGTTCAAAATGACATCACTATGTTATAGTCAAGTTATTGTGTCTGACTGAGGCTTATTAGACAAGCTTGAAAGATTCTATCACAGTTTGGGCACCAGTAGTCCATGTGAATATTTGAGGTAGATTCTCTAAATTAGAGCATCTTGCATTTCCTTTGAGCTACTGCAATTCTGCTTTGCTCATAGAACACAGGACCTAATTTGATGTGGGTATGGCTACTGGGCAGTCCCTGTTGCCAGTGTCTCCCATATCATGCAATCAATTCCAAAGTTCTTCAGAGAGACCTTGAGAGTGTCCTTGTATCACTTCCTCTGATTATCATGTGAGCACTTGCCTTGTGGGAGTTTTCTATAAAGTAGTCTTTTAGGCAAGTGTACATTTGTCATTCTAACATCATGGCCAGTCCATAAGAGTTGCACTCTGCAGTAGAGTTTGAATGTTTGTCAGTTTAGGTCAAGAAAGGGCCTCAGTAATCAGTACCTGATCCTGTCAGGTCATTATCAGAATCTTCCCCAAACAATTCAAATAGAAGCAATTCAGTTTCCTGGCATGGCACTGATAGAGTGTCCAGCTTGACAGGCATAAAACAATAAGGTTAGCACAACAGGGAAGATAGTCAAGTTTTACTCCTCTCTCCCAAACCTTCCTTTAAAGTCTCCCAAACCTTCCTTTAAAGTCTCCCAAACAATGAGCTAGCTATTTGTGCATCAATCCATTATTAATATGTACATCTCTGTAAAGGATACTGCCCAGGTAACTGAACTTATTCACAGTATTGAAAACTTTTTCCATTTGCTGTAACTGATAGTTCCCTGTATGGATGGTGGTGTGGTGTTGGCTGGTGGAGCATCTGTGTTATTTTGGTGTTCACTGTCAGGCCAAAATTAGTACAAGCAGCAGAAATACCATCCTTACTTTGTTGCATCTCAGCTTCAGAAGCTGCATTGACTGCACAATCATCTGCAAAGAAAAAAAATTCATGCACCAACTCTCCTTTCACTTTAGTCCAAGATACATATGGAACTGAGTTAACTTATAAGATTAAGAGCCATTCTTCATTTGTTGTTCTTGTATTGGTCCTTCATTTTCAAAGAAGACCATGACATTAGAGAAATGATGACATGACTTGCACTTGACTTTGATTTGAGTGAAGGAGGGCTGTGCAAGGTCACCAGCCTCACCTTCTCCTCCTGAGCCATCTGGATCCAGTGACCAGACATTCATCAGGATGACTGGAGACAGCCCAGGATGAAGAGGAGGGGACCTGGGCCTTTTCAGGTATTCACTCAGCGAGGTAAAGTCCATTGAATGAAGTAGTCAGGGAATGGCCCTTTAATGAGCAAATGAAAAAATATTAACTAAATCAAGTTGGGAGGGAAAGAGAAACTGTTACTAGTGATAATTACTCTAACAGATAAATAGTCAAGGACATGATCAAGTACTTGCAAAGGAAGAAATCAAAGCTTCCGGCAATCATATGGAAATGTTCTAAATTACTAATAATTTGAAAATTACAAATTAAAGCAACTTTAAAGTTCAACCTCTTACTTAATAGACTGGCAGAGACGACAGAAAAGTAAAATAATAATGATGGCAAATCTGTGGGAAAACAGGCACACTAAGGTACTGGTAGTAGAGCTGTGACTTGGCCCAGCCATTCTGGAAGGAAATTTGGTCTTATACCCAGAAAGTTATCAAACTATGCATACTCTGTGACCCGGCTATACCACTAATACAGATATGCCCTCAAAGAAATCAAAGAAAAAGAAAAAGATCAAATCGTTCAAAAGAAGGGTCAGAGAAGCAGGACAATTTCTTCCACATCAATCAACACTGCCAATATCACTTGGTCACTCAGGCTTCCTGAACACAACATGCTTTTCTAGAATCCTAAAATATGTTGATATTTTAAGTCACACTGGATGATAGCTAATCCAAGTCACCCTTTTCTGACTTTCCATGGGCTTGCAAAACTGAAGAACAGAAAAAAGGATAAGTATTCAAAAGACCAAAAGTTTCCTATCACCCCAAGAGAAGGTGTAGCCATTGTATCTGTCCCTTTGTAGTTCTATGTCACAAGTAGCATCCCAAGGCAACAACAGAGAAATCATAGCTAAGGAGATGCTGGGTTGATTTAGACAGTACTAAGATTAGCTACCTAGTTTCTGTGATGGACAGAAGCTCAGTAGCCTGTTGACTCTATAAAACCCAATGGGTATCATGACACTTTGAATAAAAGGGAATGAAGCCCATTCCCTTCCTACCTCCAACTTCCAAGTACTTCTGGATGAGCAGAATCTTCAAATATGAGCTGTTCAATGAAAGACAACACTTGAGATGGACAAAAGTCTAATTAGCCATGCACTCCTGTGTAAAAAGAGCTATTTTTTCTTTCCCCTAGAGATCTTGGACTCTGTGGGACTCTTGCTTAACTGTTGTTGCTTCTCTCTGGCATTTAAAGCCTGTCTTTCCAAGATGCTTACACCTAACTGCCAAGGGCAGCTAAGTAGTGCAGTGGATAGAGCACCAGTGCAGGAGTCAGGAGGATCTGAGTTCAAATGTCACTTCAGACACTTGACACTCACTAGCTGTGTGACCTGGGGCAAGTCACTTAACCCCAACTGCCCCATCCTGGCTCATCTCCAGTCATCCTGATGAATATCTTGTCACTGGATTCAGATGGCTCTGGAGGAGAAGTGAGGGTGGTGACCTGCACAGCCCTCCCTCACTCAAAACTAAGTGCAAGTCATGTCATTATTTCTCTGATGGCATGGTCTTCTTCGGCAATGAAGGATGAACACACACCTAACTGCCTCTCATAGACATAGAACACATTCTATCTCCAGTCACTACATCTTTTCAGTCTGTACTTCATACCTAGAACACTTTCCCCTAGCTCATTCAAATGCCACCACCTTCAAGAGACCTTTCCTGATTCCCCAATGAGTCAGTAGCCATTTTATATTATTGATCACTCTTTTATTTACTTATATATGTACACACCATCCCAAGTAGAACGGAAGTTCCTTTGGGATACAGACAGTCTTACTTCTATTTTTGCATACCCATTGTTTTGCAGAACGCCTGGGGCTTAATACATGTTTAATTAATGTTTATCTATCTTACAAAAGATTTAACATAGGACCACAACTAGTATAATAAGATTAGGGGAAAATCCTAAAGCACAAAAATTCACTGTGCCCTGACAGCACTCAAAATACACATCCATCCTTCTCCCAACTCCCCTTTCCAATAAGTGGACCATAGGTGAGTTCCTCTCTATTCAGGCCCCATTCTTAGGGAAGATGAATTCATTCTGAGTTATGGTATATTCTTCCTTCAGTAGATACACCACTCTTTCTGACCTCTCACCCTGCTCAAGTAGTAATTAGTTTTTTAGAAATACAAAAACGTCATGATATCCTCAGGAGACTTTCAGCTCCCTTACTCCCTATCCCCATCTCAGCAGTTTGATCTAAGAAAAATTCCTTCAGTTTTTCCTGAAAGGACTCTTTGAGAACCCTTTGTTCATTAAAATTCTTTTTTGGAATGCATTACACTTTCCACAGAGCAGAAAACTAAAATAACCTGTTATACAATCAGTCACAAATATAGTCCTGGTTTCTGGGGGGTTTTCTTGGCCCATATACAAAAAATATAAAAGGCTTCTTAAATGACATAGTTATGGCTTTGACTAGCCATAACTAGGAATTTTTACTCCTTGGGCATCCTGCAAAGCACTGGGGAAGAGGTACAAAGGTATAGGGGGCAAGTCTAATTAGACTAGTCTAGTTATGCTTTTCTTTTGAAATATTGATGAATGTTATTTTTTCAAATACCACTCTAAGTTCCTGGACAAATTTTGCCCATGAGATAAGAGCAGGATTTCATTCTTCCCCACTGGAGAAAATGTGAACTCAAATCCTCTACACCTTCTGTGAATGTGACTTTTACATGAAAACAGTCAATACAACAAAACTGAGGCCTTTAATCACAGCACATGAGATGCAGCTCAGGATGCCACACAGCAAGTGCTGGGGGACCCCAGTAAGGACTAGGGACAATGTTTACATAGAGTACAAAGGCAGAGAGAATGACTAGGTGGCAGGTGAGAAGGGTTAGGCATTTCATTTTCACAAGGTAAGTTGTTTTGCATAATGAGGAAAAGTCCATAAAGAAAGCCTGAAAATCTCTGTAGAGGACAATATGGGAGATGTACAAAACAATCAAAGGCTGGAATAAATTAATTTAATTTGCCACAAACCAAAGGTACTGCATTCAAATTGTCATTTATAGCATTCCTTTTGCATATTCCTCAATAAAATACATAATTATTAAGAGAGTAAAATAGATATGGCAGAAAGAGCACCCAGTTGGGAGTTAATAAACTTGGATTGTAATTGCGACTCTTGTCACTGTATGACTTTAGGGAAACCTTTTAACTTTTTAGGACCTTGGGTAACTTATCTGCATAATAGAAGGGTACGACTAATATTTCATTCTAACTTTTTTCTCATATACACTGTGGTATAGTAGGGAAAGAGCATATAGTGGAGCCAGAAGGACATGAATTCAAGTGTGCCTCTGACACATGGAGTTCTAGGAAACTAAGTTGTTGAGAAGGTGTTGACTGGCCAATGAAATAATGGATTCAGTTGCTGGTAGATTAGATTAGAAAGTTATATAGTCATAAAAGTATGACTGTATTCAAATTATTTATTAATAAGGTTTTACTCTGATCCAAAATTATTTCCTTTACCATCTTTGCTGCGATACAGGTTTAATTTCATGAAGTCTTTTGGCATTTTTTTCACTTTCAGTCCACACATATTAATGATAAAAAAAATCAAAATAAGACAAATATAAAACAGAAGATCTCTATAAAAATGGGTTGCAGGTGAGGATATACTGCCATTTAAGTAGTGTATAGAGAATATCATTCCTCCCCTATAATAGTAATCTGAGAGACATTTATCTTCCTGAATAGGGCAGTGGCAAGCTTTGTACCTTCAGTGCATTTAAAATAACTCAGTAATAAAAAAAAAATAGGAATTAATTCGCTTAGTACATCTATAGAGAATATATATATATATGTGTGTGTGTGTGTCTACATATATATATATATATATATATATATATATATATATGTGTGTGTGTGTGTGTGTGTGTATGTATAAAACATATTAAATTATTTAGGACCTGTTTATGTTTCTGTAAAGGTGTAAAATCCCATTTGGAGATGTTAGAGACATGGTTGACACACAAAAAGGTACCAAGGAAATTTATTAAAGTAGAGTTCAGAGGAACTTCATGAACACTTTGGTCAAAGTTGACTCCACCCCTCTTCAGGAGGAGGGAGTGCCTTCTATGTTCATTCCCCTTGAATGAATGGGTAGCTTCCAAGTAAGGGTACAAGAAGACTATAATTTGTTCAGACCAATGGAAACTTCTTATACTGCTCTGAATTTTGGACCTCCCGCCACATCATCCATTGCCACATGACTTGATGTTCTCTCTCTGATAGGCTTTCCTTCAAATACCTCATCAAGCCTGCGCACAAGTTTCTGACCTCTAACTTGACCATGCTAGGTCACAACTCTGGATCACTAAAAACTGTAGAAACAGAACTACTTCCTTGTTTCCCACAGGAGCTAATTCTCCCAAGTTGTCCTCCCACATACTAACAGACTAGGACCCCAGTTAGGCTGCTATTACTTTTCACAAGGTCCTAGGGGGTTACCTTAAGGAGCTGAATTTCTACTACCATCCCAAGGGTGTGAGTTCCATTAAGATCCCTCATATCAAGACCTCAATTAGTAATATTATTTTCTAAAATCTAAGAAAGAATAGGCAGTCGTACGATGAAGAAAGCAAAACAATTTGTAGTTATATTAAAAAAAATATCCTAAGCCATTATTGATTAGAGAAATACAAATTAAAACAACCTTGAGCTACCATTTTATATCTACAAAATAGGCTGAAAGAATTGAAGGGGAAAGTGACAAAAGTTGGAGAGGAATCTGGAAAGAGTTGTAAAACTCTGTAGGCCCTCTGAACCAGCAGAATCACTACTAGATCTATTCCCAAAGATGATTAGAGAAAGAGAAAAGGAACCTAAATATTTTAAAATATTTATAGCACCTCTCTTTGTGGTGGCAAAGAATTGGAAACTGCAGGGATACTCATCAATTAGGGAGTGGCATATGATTGTAATAGAGTATTACTGTGCTCCAAGAAATGATGAGCTCAATGATTTAAAGAAAAAGCAGGGAAAGATTTGCACAAAATAATGAAGAGTGAAACGAGAAGAACTGAGAGAATTTTCTATACGCTAACAGCAATGTTGTTTTATGAACAACAGTGAGAGGCTAAGTCATCTTCACAATTATTCATACCCAAATTAACTACAAAGGATATATGAAGGAAGACAATACCTGCATCAAGAGAAAGAACTGATAAAAAGAAGTATATAAAGAAAAATTTTACATATAGATGGATACACACACACACATGCACACACATATTTGTGGCTAATGATAGCCATCTCAGGGGAATGGATTTACTGATAAATTTTATTAAATTGTACATAACAGATTTGCAACTTCATGGGCAATCATTTTAAAATTGTTCTACAATGTTATGGAAAAGCTTGTTTTATTTCATAAATTAAAAATAAATGACTGCAAGACAGGGGAATGCGCACAGGACTGCCCAGAATGGCTTGCAAACAACAAAGAAGGCACTGTACTCCATATGCAAACAGAACGTCAACAATGAAAAGGAAACATAAGCTGCACAAATTCAGAGCCACTTGGATCCTAAATGTTGTAATGGACCACTTGTGTCCAATCAGTAGAAGTGCCTTGGAAACTCATATTTGACTAATCGGTCACAGCTGAACACACGACTGTACCCTGACCTCAGAATCTAAATGTCACTGGTCTTCTTAAAAAAAGGAAGACCCAACAACTGGCTCCAGGATGAACACTTTGCAAATAACTCATTTTTATGAGTTACAACAACCCTAGGTAGTAGTAGTAGCTGCTTTTATTATCTCCATTTTTACAACTGAGGAAACTGAGACCAACAGAGGTTAAGTGATTTGATTACGTTCATACAACTGGTCAACCTTTGAAGCCAGATCTGTTCTCAAATCTTCCTGATTCCAGGTCTAGGGTTTTACTAAACTACCAACTGTCTCTGTTTGGTCACCTCCTGACTCCTCTGGCCACTGCTCTGATCTCCAGTGGACTCTGTTACCAATTCTGGTTGATGATGGGAATTCTGATAGAATTTTATGATCTCTCAAACTCCTATTATCTTTTTGGGGAGGTGAGGAAAGAGAAATTCTCCTGAACTACTCCGTTCCCCCAACAAGTGATTTTCTTCCAGGGGCACAGCTGAAGCACTGTCATCATTAAACTGGTCTGCTGATGGCTTGATGTTCTGAATTGGCTTAATGTTTTATTCACAGTCCCAGAGAGGTGTATGTGAGTCTTTCAAATAATTACAATATATTTCCTATGTGTCTTCCTATCTGTCTTTATCCAATGATCAAAATATTTCATTCCTCTCAAATTTATTAAAGCTTTTTATATATCTAGTTTACATTTCTGATTGATTCATTCAATCAAATATCTGGGACCTACATTAACTGGAGTGGAGGAAGAAACACTAACTTTCATGCGTAGAAAAGCATTTAATACTTTTCATGTATACATTTTCAGTATCCTCTGCTTGATTTTACATTTCTATGGGCAGGGATCTTTACTGCTTATTTCTCTAGTATCTTCTGAAAACAAAAACACAACAGGACCATGGCGTTGAACTCACTGCTTTTAAATTGTGGACAGGCTGGATTTGGGAGTAAGTAAATAAAGCAAGACTAGAATTAGCTCTTTATCTCTGGTTAAAGCCTTTATCTCTTCAGTGTGTGTGTATGAATATTTTAAATACACTGACGTCTATTTCTGCATATAATTCCCCATTACACCACTCCGAGAAAACTTTCACTTATAACATTGAAAAACAGTAAAGCAAAACAAACCCAAACATAAACAGTATGAGAACACGTGATATTTCACACACAAAATGCATTTACTACCCCAAAGATAGGTACCTTCCTTTTCCTCTTACGTACATAAAATAAGATTTTCCTACCTATATTCCTTTATCTTTTCTGCATGCCTATATATATATATATATATGTATATATATATATATACATATATATATATATATATATTTATACATATATATAATACCCATATAGAATACACACACACATAAATACATTTTGTTTTTGCTCAGTATATCCAACTCTTTGTGATCCCATTTAGTGTTCTCTTGGCAAAGATACTAGAATGGCTTGCCATTTCCTTCTCCAGCTCACTTTACAGATGAGGAAACTGAGGCAAATAGGGTTAAGTGACTTCCCAGGGATACATGGCTTGTGTCTGAGGCAGGATTTGAACTTAGGTCATAAGTCCTGGCCCAGTGCTCTGACCACTATACAAACTAACTGCCATGTACATATATACACAAAGATGTCCAATGATTAATTTAAAATTGCCTATCTTTTTCTTTTAAATCATTTTATTTAACAATATAATCCCAGAAAGCTATTCTTTTTAACATGAAAAAAAAGGGTGGGGAGAGAAAGCAGTGCTATAAAACTAACCAATGCTACTACATGCAGTGTTCCACAGTCATATTCCACCTCTACAAAGTATAAGAAGACTAATACCCATCAGAGTTCTACTTCTTCTGAAAAAAGAGATACAACAGGATTAGTTTTTCCTAAAAGACAACAAAGTTGTTTCCAGTACCTACTTAGATCCTACCTCAATTGACACAGCTTCCCAGGTACTTTAGGGAATAAAATGTCCCATTCAGATGAAATGGGAATTCTTCACTTTGGAAGACATTTGAATCAACAGACCCTGTGAGGCTAAACAGGTAAGTTTCTGTATGGAGACAAGACAGGGCTATGTCTATAGAAGCAAAGTACCAAAATATCTTTATTACATATTCTTGCTATGTTATGGCAAAGTAAACCTTTCCTTAACTATTCAGTGAGTTGTGCTTGCCTCATTTTATCCTAAAATCAAAACCTGGCTATAATATTGGTGTTAGGCCCCACATGGACATTTGCTATGGTTTGTGAATGGGATAAAAAGATATGACCTTATGGCTATATCGTAGTTCAGTCGTGATCAAATGGTCAATAGTGGAAAGTGGTATCAATTCTCAAGGGACCTTTGTTTCATATATGAGTCTTATCAATGAGGCAAGAAGCAGGCTTCCATTCACACGGAACCTTTGCTGAGTGGGTGTGGGATAAGACTATCTAGGAGTGTAAAGAAAACAAGTCGACCATTCAATTCCCTGGTGGTAGCTGACCATACTGTAAGTGAACTGGCTCAGCACACTCTGGAATTAGAGACTGGGATCTCAGCTTCTAGGAATCATTCAATGAATGCCTAAGATCATCCATCAGAACTGGGTGGTCATTAAATTGAAATGACTTCACCAGCTGAGGGTGGGGACTGGAAAGCTACAGCTAAGAACCCCTCATACAGTCTCTCATCAGAGTATGTAATTCTGTCACATCTTACCGACAAGAGAACCATGACAAAAAACCAAATGTGAAGACAATGAGTAGCCCCCAAATTGTCTTATTACTGGTTCCTGGGAGAAAGGGGATTCTTTGTCCTGGAGGAGCAGGGGGCAGATAAGGATTTTACACCAAGGAAGAAGGTCTGCTGCAGCAGGTCTGCCAAACCTGACGAGTTACTGGAGCAGTGGCTCCTGAGGGGCTGAGCCAATGCTGAGAGGAGCTCTGCAGGAGCTGTATATGGATTTATTGTTATAGTCAACTAACTTTATTAGAGCTGCCAGATGGAAACTTCCCCTTGTCTTTTTTTTTTTAAGGAGTTCGGATGAGTTATTTGGAACACAACTCATAAAGATGAATTCCTATCACAGCCAGCTCCCCATGAGAATTTGCAAGAGAGGAAGTTCCCAAAGGAAATAAGTCTGATAGATTGGATTTATGTGCCCCCACATGGCATGCCAGGCCTTTTTACCAATCTGTGTCAGGAACAATTAGATCCTTCCTTCTGGATGAAGCCCCACCAAAATGGCTTCCTATTGCAACACAATTCTACAGGTGTAGATATTTCACATACAAAGTGCATTTACTACTCCAAAGTCAGGCACCTTCCTTTTCCTCCTACATACATAAAATGAGATCTTCCTCCCTAAATGCTATCATCTTTTCTGCATGCCTATATATATATATATATATATATACTAACTGATTAATTCTGAGCAGGAGCTCAGGACTGCTGTGACTTGGGCAAATACTTCCATCAGTGAAAAGAGGCATTCAGAGAATGGGAGTGTGGCATAGAGGAAGCACAGAGCCTGCCCCCTTGCTAGATGGGCCAAAGGTAATGGTACCCTCAAAGAAGGAACTTTGGGTGTGGTTCCTGAAGCATAACAATGATTTTTTTTAAAGCAATTTCTGGCCAGTTGATGGAAGCACTACTAAAACTATACTGGGAAATGTTGCACTAGTACACTAATAGACCTATCCTTTTACAAATAGGATGAGACTAGGACAGAGAATGATAGCTCCTCCAAATCCAGGAATCCTGCTTCCTCGACTATTGGACTTGACTCCTGAGGAACACCATTTTCCCTGGTTTAACAATGATATCCTTTGAGAGAGGTATATGGAATCAGATTTTACCAGCTACTAATCCAACAAAGAATAGGATTCTTAGCAAATTGTCCCAGTAGATGGAGCTCCAACTAGCATGGCTGGTATGTGGCAAAGGAAGTCTTCATCTACACTTACTCAGTGAAAAGCAACAATGATTCCTAAATGGCAACACAGTTGTCACCAGGACCTGACAGGTTCTTGCCTCCCTTGACACTGCTTCTGGCCACCTAAGAAGTAAAAATGTCCCATGAACATGAAGTCAGGGACACTATGACATAATGAATGTGTTTAGACAACTTGAGTAACCATACAATAACCAAAAAGTTTCCATATGGAGACAAGGCAGGAAGGGTACTATCGATAGAACTAAGGGTCTAGATGTTGTAGAGGACAGGGCACTGGGCTTGGAGTCAGGAAGACGAGTTCAAATCTGATCTACCTCTACCTCTGCCTGTCTCAGTTTCCTCAACTTTAAAATGGGGATAACAGAAACTAGCTCCCATGTTGTTGTACAGCTCAAACATGCTAATATCAGGAAAGCACTTAGCACACTGCTAAATGCAGCACATGGATTAAAAGTACAAAGCTATATAAATACAAGCTAGCATTATGACTATTTTCAGTACTGTTTTTCCTTCCCTTTACATCATTGTGGTCACTTTACATATTATTTGCTGGTTCTCCTTACTTAACTTTGCGTTAGTTTATATATCTTCACAGGTTTCCAACTAATTCTTCATATTTATAGGGTTTTTTTATTGAAGGAAAGTACATTCCTGTACCAGAATTTATTTAGCTATTCCCAAACTTATGGGCAATTGCTTCCTATGAACACTTTGGTGTATTTTGGACCTTTCTCTGACTTTCTTGAAGAATTATCTGGCTGATAAATAAATCTGAGTGAAAGAGTATGGAATTTTTTTGTCACTTCCTTCACATAATTTCAAATTGCTTTTCAGAAGAGTTGGATCAATTCACAGCTCCACCAATGATATATTTCTACAAGCCCTACAATATTAGCTATTCCCATTTTATGTCATTTTTAGTACTTTGTTATGTGTGTCTTGAACTCTCAGAGTAATTTTAACTTGGATTTCCATTATTATAAGTGATCTGGGGCAATCTTCTCTCCCTTCAGTCTCTTTCATAATGTTCATTTTTCTTTTTCTAAGATTTCTGTGAAGTGACTACCAACCAAGTTATCTGCTATCTCAACTCTGACATAAACCTGAATTTCATACTAGTCCAAATAATGATGAAGAAATTCATCAAGAAAGAACAATGAGTAACTTCTACCTCAAAACTGCACCAAAAAATCAGCCAGAAACAAATAAGAAAGAGGTCTCCAAAAGGTAAAGGAATCTCCAGCATGATCACCAATTTGAGCAAAAAAGCATGATCAGGCGAGCAAGGGACAAATATTGACTGCGGGGTTCTGTGTTGTGAAGTAGTAGCACAAAAGGCTCCAAGGCTAAAGTCCCAGGAGGGTCAAAAAGCCCATAGATGACCAGAAAACTGATATAGTGGGAATGTTGTAAATCAGGTATTGGCAGGAATGCACTATTCTAAGAGCTCAAAGGAGAAAAGAATGAGACAGGAACCTCCATTTCATACTTAACCTAAGCCACAGGATCAAAGACTTAGTGATAGAAAAACACTTAGAATTTATCTAGTCCATGCTACCCACCTCAAAAAAGGGGGGGGGGGTAAGGAAGCTAAACAGGTCAAAGAAGTGAAATAATTTGCCAATTTACCAGTCAACCTGGTAGTCATATAGACAGAATTGCCTTAATGTTGGGCGAACAAAGGTAGAATTTAGATGGTAGAAGTCTCAGGCCAAAGAGGAAAACAAATCAATTTGAGTAGTCAGGCAGGTATCATGTAATAGTAGGTAGGCATCCTTTCTGTTTAGTATTATAAGATTTGTTCAAATATGAAATAACATCTTTGCTCTCCACACATTCTAACCAACCATCTCAAAAAATAAAACAAAACCCCAACTCATAGAATGCCTATGCCATTGAAGCAAATTTCTCGTTAGTTTCTTCATAAAATTAGACAACATTCCCAGTAGTCTATACTCCATGATTAGTGAATCAAACCACAGAATGTCTTCTTTGGTCCCCAAATTGGCTGGTAACCTTAATCATGAAAATCATAATTGTAGATAACATATACTCATGGATCAGGATTGCTTTTTCATATGGGAAGCTGTTCTATTCGTATCACACCTTCCTATACTGCTTTCAAAGTAAGACCACAGAGATTCTCCATAAACACAATGATGTAGAATACTGAGTATCACTAAGGGTTAGCCAAGAAAATTCCTGATCAGTTTCTCTAAGCAAGGCAAATATCTCTCCTTCTAGGTATCTGGAAAGGACAAAAGGAACTGGCTATATCTCTGTTAAGTTTAATCAGGCAACTGTTGTTCTAGAAGACAAAATAGCCTTGCCCTCTCAAGATGAACTACAGACAGGTAAGTTTCAAGAAGTAAAACAGCTGCGAAAGTTGGCCGTTATAAGCTCTAGAATTCAGAGATGGGAAGCCTGCAGCATCAAGGTCACATGTGGCCCCCCAAGTCCTCACCTGTGCCCCTTTACTATCACCCCTTAATAAAAGGATTTGTTCTGTGAAGTCTGAATTTAGTTAAAGGGCCACACTGGAGGACCTCAAAGCAGCATTGAGGTCACAGATTCTCTACCCCTGCTTCCTGATGATAATGGAAACACCAAGGGGCACTTATTCAAAAAAGAGAAGACTACGGATATTACAAAACCATAAGACAATTGCTTACACATAGTGGTTTATATCCCACGCTTTCACTACCCACAGGCTACAAATTGCTTGGATGACTCTGGGACATATTATCTTGTCAAATGTATGTATGTAACAACCAAGGAATAGGAAAGAAAAACAGATACCGAAGGCAGAGCACTAACACATTGCTGGGTTTTATGGTTTTCATGTCCAAGTTCTGCTCATTCCATTTCAAAAAGTCATCATTACTGATCAACGCAACCTATACAGCAATTTAGAAATAAGCACAAAGGACTACAAAACAGTGCGTATCCTTTGATCCAGCAATGCCACTACCTAGGTCTGCATCCCAAAGAGATCATAAAAAAGGGAAAAGGACCCACTTGTACACAAATATTTACAACAGCTCTTTGTGTGGTAGCAAGGAAATGCAATTTGAGAAGTTGTCTATCAACTGGGAAATGACTGACCAAGTTGTGGTATATAAATGTAACACAATACTATTGTGCTGTAAGAAATAATGAGCAGGCAAATTTCAGAAAAACCTGGAAAGACTTACATGAACGGATACTGAGTGAAGTGCGCAAAACCAGAACACTGTACATAGTAACAGCAACATGGTCCATGACCAGCTTTGACAGACTTAGCTCTTCTCAGCAATACGATTGAAGACAATTCCAAAAGATATATTATGGAAAACAGTACGACTATTTAGAGAAAAGACTATGGAGTTTGAATGTAGATCGAAGCATACTATTTTCTCTTTGTTTTTTTCTTTGTTCTGATTTTTCCCCTTTATTCTACTTCTTCTTTCATAACATGACTAATATGGAAATATGTTTACTATGATTGTACATGTATAACCTACATCAGATCACATGCTGTCTTGGGGAGGGGGCAGAGGAGGGAGGGAGCAAAAAAAATTGGAACTCAAAATATTATAGAAGTTAATGTTGAAAGTTATCTTTACATGTAATTGGAAAAGAAATAAAGTGGGGAAGGGGGGAACCAAAAAGACTTCAGCAAGAAATACTCAGAACAAATTTTTTTAGGTCTCAGTTCTTAATAATAGTTCCATCAAAAGGTTATTACTGTCAGTCAACATAAACTTTACTGATGAAAACCAAAGAATTATCCATTAAGATTAATTAAGCTATTTAAGCCAGACATAGGTATATATGCCTGTAGGCCAAGCTACTGGGGAGGCTGATGCTGGTGGATCTCTTGAGCATAGAAATTATAAGTTACATTCGATCTAAAGTCAATTAGGTCTGTGTAGCTAATCCAGTACCAATAAGGTGAGACCTAGAAAGGCTAGGGCTACCAGAAACCATGCAATCTAAAGAGAGGTCAACAAATCCTCATCTGAAATTAAGCAGGTCAAAGTTTCTATGCCAATCCATAGAGGGTGATGAGTAAGAGAGAAACCCAGTCCCCCCAAAATAAATAAATAAATAGATCTTTGGTACCTAAAATTCTAAATACTCTCAAAATATTTAATATCTAATAATTGATTAAAAATTTAACCTATCTAGTAAAACAAATTATAATATTACTTGAATTATTTTCTCTACCAGTAAATTAATTTAAAGTTTTCCACACAATCTCCAAAATAACTAAATCTTACATCAATGGGACTTTTGATGGGAGGTGGAACCAATATAGCAAAGTAGTAGGAAACAATATAATAACGTCCCTTCATGCCACCCCCCACACCAAAAAAAAAAAACAAACAACTGCTCTAAACAGTGAGAAACCTGATGGGGATAGCCAAGAATAAGTTAAAATAAATATTGTGTATAACCCAAGTCAACATAGCTCTCTATGGACACTGGAGATGGGATCTGGCCAGAAATAAACTGCCAGAGGAACACTGATCAAGGTACAGATAAAGGCTGTGAAATGGGACAAGAGAGATCCTAAAAATACAATGGGGCATCATGAGGAAAACAGGGTTCCAGCTGACAGCTTTGCTGTCTACCATTCCATTTCAGATTCCAGATCCAGGGCAACCTGAGAGGATGAGAAACAAAGTTGCATTCCCACACAGAGAGAATGGGCAGTGTAGCATGAAGGACAAAGTCCAGAAGCAAGAAGCAGTGGTGTGGAACAGAAAATTCTCAGATCTAGTTTCTCCACAAATCTGAAGCCTCCAGAGGAATAGAGCAGAAATTCCAGACCAAAAGGGGAAACCTGCAGTTCTGTCACTGAAACAGATGAAATTCCTGGCTAGATGATAAAGAATAAAGAGAGTAGCAGCTGGCTGTTATTTAGCCCCAAACCTAGATCATAAACTTATACCATGAGGACAGGTGGGGGCAGTGGGGAGTAATCAAACTTTGCCCTCCCACTTTGTGGGCACAAGTCTTCAGCCTGAGTTGTTCCAAAATACCAATACTCAATATTCCCAAGAAAACAACAACAGAACTAGCCTAGATATTCTCTCCAGAACCAGTCCCTAATCCTAACATCAAATTCCAAGTAGGCTGGAAGAATGAGTAAACCAAAAAAATGAATTCTCTCATTAAAAGCTATTGTGGTGATTGGGAGATTCAAGACACAAATCCAAAAGCAAAGAACTCTAAAAACATGTAGAAGCAAAGCCTGAAAGAAAAAGAGTGCATGGGTACAAATTCAACTAGAATTTCTAGAAGAGAAAAAGTCAAAAAAAATTTAAATGATTTTTTAATCAAAAAATGAGAGCAATAGGGGAAAAATGGAAAAGGAATAAGAGCTATGAAAGAAAGATTTGGAAAGGGAATAAACAGCCTGGCATAAGAGTTACAAAATGTTACCCAAGCAACAAATTCACTGAAAATCAGAAAAGAACAAAAGCAATTACTCAATGAGGCAACAAGAAATATAAAAAGAAAATCAAAAGACTAAAAAGCATAGAAGAATACACAAAGCTTTCCAGACAAACAAGTGACCTCAGAGATAAAGAAAAAATTTAAGAATCATTGTACCAAATGAAAGAAAATTGCCCAGATCTCTTAGAACTAGAAGGCAATAGAAAAAAATCTAATGGGCACCACTTAAAAGAAATTCAAAGCTAAAAATTCCCAGAAATACAGCCAAAATACAAAGCTTCCAGGTCAAAGGCAAAATGCTGCAGGGAGCCAGAAAGAAAGTCAAGTCAGGATCATACCTCATGTAACAGTCATCAATACAAAGGAACAGAGATTTTAGAATACAATATTCCAGAAGGCTTATACCATATAACTTACCTAGCAAAACCAAATATAAACATGCTGCTACGAACATAAACATGTCTGATTTTTCATCACCCCATTTTGGGTTTTCGTGGCAAAGATACTGAAGTGGTTTGCCACTTCCTTCTCCAGCTCATTTTACAGATGAGGAACTGACAAGTAAATGTACAAAGACAGACAGATGAGTTTTCCTGAATCCAAGTCCAGTGCTGTATCAACTGTACCTTGAATACAAGCTTCCTTGTATAAACATACAAAGGGGAACCTTTAATGAAACAGAGGACACTTCTAAGCATTCCTGATGAAAACATAAGATCCAGATAGAAACTTTGAAGTTCGAATACAGGCCTTAAGAGACTGCTAAAAAACTAAATATAAACACAGTGATAAAGAGTTACATAAAGATGGATGGCTTACAATTAAAAATGGGAAGATAATACATATCCCCCTTTGAATCCTATCATCATCAAGGGTTATAGAGGGAATCTAATTAGACAAAGCCTGTGAGTAAGTCTATTATGTACTGATAATCTTAAGAGAAAAATGGAAAGAGGAGAAGAGAAATACACTGTATGTGGGGGGAAGTTACCTCACATAATCAAGGTGTGCAAGTAGATATCAATACAAACAAGAAGGAGGAAGGGAAATGGTGGACATTTGAATCTCAAACTTATGTAAATTAGTCAAAGATGGGAAGAATACATAAAAAAGTTGGTATAGAAATACATTTCACTCAATAGGGAAATATGAAAGGAGGAAAAAGAGGAATTAGAGGAAAGACATGCTAAGGGGAGGTACTAGTCCAAAGCAAAACTAATTCTTACTACAGATATTTATAAATCATTTTGGCTCTTTTTTGAGGTATCAAAGAATGGAGATCTAAGAGGGTACCTATCCATTGGGGAAAGGTGAAACAAGTTATAGTAAATAGACGATATAAGTATACAGATTGGGCTATAAGAAATAATGAAGGGGATGGTTTCGGAGAAAAGTAGGAAGACCTACATCAATTGATTTAGAGTGAAGTAAACAGTACCTATCCACTGGGGAAAGGTTAAACAAGTAATAGCAATAGTTAAACAAGTAATAGGAAATAGATACTGTAAGTATACAGATTATGCTATAAGAAATAATCATTTGTTATAATAATAGTTTCAGAGAAAACTAGGAAGACCTATATGAATTGATTTAGAGTGAAGTAAAAAAAGAGAAGTGAAAAGAAGTGAAGTAAACAGAAGTAAACAGGAAAATGATTTGTCAAAAAAATGATAAAGATAAATGTCTTTGAAAGAATTAAGAATGCTGATCAGTTTAATGACCAACCATGATTCCACAGGACTAATAATCAAACATGCTCCCCATTTTTTGAAAGACTGAGTACAGAGTGAGATTTTTTTTCTTTTTTGTACATGGCCAGTGCAGAATGTGTTTTGAAATGTTTTAACAAAGTTTTTTGTTTTTCTTTTATTCTTAATTGGGAGAGACTTTAGAGGAGAAAGAAAGTGGATTTTTGGTAATGGAAAAATATGTGTGTGTGACAAACACAAACAAACACACACACACACCCCCACAAAATACTAGATCAACCTAACGTTTTCCACATTCTCAATTGTACTAACCATATAACTTAATGCTCTGATATTAATTTCCTACTGTCTACTGGATTGAATTAGAAATCCTGTCAGGCCGGTGTCTACCTCCAACCTTGCTTTTCTTGTTAATGTCACCACATGACCTTCTGATTAAAAAAAAAAAACCCTACTCGCTGCTTTCTTCCACACACAACTTACTAAATCCACACTCAGCTTTTGCAAATACAGTTTTTTTGCTCTTCTTAGTTTAAGGAAAGAAGAAGAAGGCATTTTAAGTTATGTTACCTCTTTTGAAACGTTTTTCAAATTTGATCTGACCTCTTCTGGCTTAAACCCATAGAATTTATCCATTTTTTGATTACTTTCTCTCCTCCACATTCCAATGTCAATTTCACCATAGCATTTATCTTTTGCATAAAGTGATTGCTTTGCAATTGGTCCCAAAACATTTCATTCATATATGTGTGTGTGTGTGTGTGTGAGTTGTACCTTCTCACAATATTCTTTCAAGATAGGTCCCTGTTTTATTCTATTTTATTCCTTTCAAATTACCCTTACAATGTCTAATCAAGAATTCCATACAGTAGGTATATTGTAATGCTTACCTAATCAGGCTCAATCACTCAAGGGTCACCATCCTCAGATTCTCAGGCTAACTCCAGAGTAAGCCACAACCTTAAGGATGGCATTAGGGAGACTAGCATATTACTAACAGGTCTAACTTAGCGATCAGAGAAATAAATGAATCATATCTTTGTCAGATACTAATTGTAACCTATTGTTGGTCGATAGATTGAGCAAATGAAAATCCTTCAGAAGGAACAGTAGTTGTTTTCTGAGTGACAGGCTCCTGATGTACAAAAAGGCTGGTACCTACAGTTAAAGACAATTATCTGTGAACTGCTAAAAGGTAGAAACAATGTTGATAATCATTGCAGGCAACACAGTGCAACAAATAAGGTTCTTGAATCAGGAAGACCCATATGAACCTAGGTAAGTTATTTTCATTTCTACAACTTGGTTTCATCACATGTAAAAGGAGGAAGTTAACCTTAATGACTTCTAAAGTTCCCTTGCATGAAAAATATTATTCATCCTCAGGGAAAGATTTAAGGGTATCTGAATACAGATTGAAGATCAGTTTTTTACTTTATTTTTCTTGAGGTTTTTTTTTTTAGTCCTTTTCTTTCACAACATGGATATTAAGGATATGTTTTGCCTGACTACAAATGTATAACCTATATCAAATTGCTTCCCTTCTGAATGAGGAGGGTGGTGAACGAGGAGTGGGAGATTTTGAACTCAAAGTTTTAAAAACAAATGTCAAAACTTGTCTTGACATGAAAACTGGGGAAAAAATAAAATACTAAATAAAAGCTAAAATAAATAAGGTCCCTTTCAGATTTAAATCTGATACTATAACCAGACCAAGCCTTAGGGTTGCCATACTATGAAGACAATTGGACAGAGGTTTTATCTTAGATACTTAGTTTTCATCCTCTTGGATCGCAGAAATTGTCAAAACTAGATTGAACTTGTCACTGGCAAATCCTACCCTTCTTTACCCGAGACAGATTACACTCATCCATTCAACTACCATTGAGGTAGTTCCCTGCACTAGGGAGTGATACCTTACAAAGACGGTATTCATTTATTCATTCATTCACTCAATCATCCTATATTAACTATTTACTATAATCAAAATGTCATATGAGTATATTACCATGATAATTAAGATATGGCCCACATACTAGATATGTAATACTACACAATAATTATATAATTTCTCTCTGTCTGTCTATCTATCTATCTATCTCCTTCAACTACCCTAATAGTGAGAAAGGTCTCATGACTTACAAGTATTATCTTTCCATGTAGGAATGTAAACAGTTCAACTTTAATAAGTCTCTGATAATTTCTCTTTCCTGTTTACCTTTTCATGCTTCTCTTGATTCTTGTGTTTGAAAGTCAAATGTTCTATTCAGCCCTGGTCTTCTCATCAAGAATGCTTGAAAATCTTCTATTTCATTGATTGACCAAATTTTTCCCTAAAGTATTATACTCAGTTTTGCTGGGTAGGTGATTCTTAATTTTAATCCTAGCTCCTTGACCTCTGGAATATTGCATTCCAAGCCCTCTGATCCCTTAAAGTAGAAGCTGTTAGATCTTATGTTATCCTGATTGTATTTCCACCATACTAGAATTGTTTCTTTTTGGCTGCTTGCAATATTTCTCTTTGACCTGAGAGCTCTGAAATTTGGCTACAATATTCCCTGGAGTTTTCCTTTTGGGATCTTTTTCAGGAGGAGATTGATGAATTCTTTCAATATCTCTTTTACCCTCTGGTTCTACAATATCAGGGCAGTTTTCCTTGATAATTTATTGAAAGATGATGTCTAGACTATTTTTTTATCATAGTTTTCAGGTAGTTCAATAATTGTCTCTCCTTGATCTATTTTCCAGGTCAATGGTTTTTCCAATGAGATATTTCAACACTATCTGCTATATTTTCATTCCTTTGGTTTTGATTTATAATTTCTTGATTTTTCATAAAGTCATTGGCTCCACCTGATCCATTCTAATCTTTAAGGAATTTACTTTCTTCGGTGAACTTTTGGACCTCCTTTTACATCTGGCCAATTCTGCTTTTTAAAGCATTTTTCTCCTCACTGGCTTTTTGGATCTCTTTTGCCATTTGGATTAGTCTATTTTTTAAGGTGTTACTTTCTTCAGCATTTTTTGGTCTCTGTTAGCAAAAAGCTGACTTGTTATGCATGATTTTCTTGCATCACTCTCATTTCTTTTCCCAGTTTTTGCTTTACTTCTTACTTGATTTTCAAAATCCTTTTTGAGTTCTTCCATGGCCTGTGACCAATGCATATTTTTCTTGGAAGCTTTGAATGTAGGAGCATTGACTTTGTTGTCTTCTTCTGTTTGTATATTTTTATCTTCCTTGTCACCAAAGTAAAATTCTGTAGTCTGATTCTTTTTCCAATTTTTGCTCATTTCCCTAGCCATTTGCTTGACTTTTGAGCTCTTTGTCAAAGTAGTTCTCTCTTTCCAGGGTGGAGAAGAGGTAGTGCACTGTCAGCTGCTTGAGCCTCCCCACCCCAATGTGTGGGTCTAGAGCTCCAGAAAAAGCTGTGACTAACCCTGCTGCTGCCTCAGGCTCCTCCACCCTCTGTGATCCCCTGGGGCTGGGACTGGATCACTCTACTCTCTCACATAAATTTCTCAGGTTTTTTTCCACTGTCCTACCAACTTGTCCTCAAATGTTTTGGGGTTGTGAAGTCTGGAAACCTCCACAGGTGCCAGAGATTCAATCTGTTCCACCCCCTGGGCCAAGACTGCTCAGTTTCCATTTTTCCCAGAGCTGCCCATTCTTGACTGTGTTCTGCTCCCAGCATGGTGTGAAAGACAGTTTCAGGCCATCTTAGCCAGAGATTCAATTCACAACATCCTTCTGTGGGTTCTACAGCTCCAGAATTTGCTTAGAGTCATTTTTTACAGGCATTTGACTAGTTTAGGAGCTCCAGCAAGTGCCTGCTTTTACTCTGCCCTCTTGGCTCTGTCCCTTTTTTTGACCCTTATATAAAATAATTTTTAATTGCATAAAGTAAAATATAAAACAAATCAATAATATTGAAATAGTTAATTTTTTTTTTAAAAAAGCAAATTCACAAACCCCAAGATAGGAACTCCCTGATCAATTCAATCAGCTTCCAACTCTTAACAAATAATAAAAACTATAGTAATAGAAAAGGAAAACCTATCAGTGATGTTAGATTTATTATGTTAATTAAATCACAGTCCTTTCTTGTCCAACTTTCTAATTTCATTAACAAGTCTACCCACAAAGGGGTCAAAAAGACATAAGCAATAGTGAAAACATGACACTGTCACTTAGTAATAGTATTTGTATGAAAAGGATCTGGGTCATGGGTGGGGAACTTGGGGTCTCAAGACAATATATGGCCCTCTAAGTTCTCAAATGCAGCCCTTTGACTGAATCCAAACTTCACGGAACAAATCCTTTAATTAAAGTGTTTTCTGTAAAGTGTGGATTCACTTAGGTCACACTTGAGGACCTAGAAAGATACGTGTGACCTCAAGGCCTGTCCCCACCCCTGGCTGGGGCTACTTGAAATGTCTCTGAGAACAAAGATGTTTCCCCCAAGATGTCAATAGTAGATCCAAAATCCATCTAGGGATAGCAAAAAACTGGAAATAAATGACGTGTAATACTTTCATGTAATACAATATCACTATGAAGTAAAGAGAGCAAATATGAGGAAATTTTAAAGAAGGAAGATTTGTGAAATGATGCTAAAAAGATAAGGAAAATAAGCATAACCACTAGAATATACGTGGCAACCATAATATAAACAAGGTAAAGAAAAAAGGATGTCAAACTCTGAATAATTGTAATAAACTATCTTGGTCCCAGAAAACAGATAACAAAACATTATTTCCATCTTCTTAGCAGATGCAGAAGACTACAAGGACAAAATGTTACCTATGTTGTCACTCAACTGGTTATTTCTATTTAAAAATTTTCTTTTATTTTAATGTTACATGGGAAAAGGTTCAGTTCTGGAGGTGGGGTAGAGATATCCAGAAACGAATATGATAGGGGTAAAAAACCACACACATTAATGAAACTTTTCTTTTTTCTTCCTTAAAATATAGTTAAATGTGCTCTCCCATCCCTCCAAAGCAGTGAGAATTCAGAAAGAAAAAGAGTTAAGAGGAATGGGAAATTGACCCAGAGCAGCAGTACGTTCCTTAGTAACCACAAACAACAACTCATATTTTTGTAGCACTCTAAAGCTTACACAGTGCTTTCCTCATAACAATCCTGAGGCCAATAGTGTATTCTTATCATTATTTTTTTTAAAAGATGAGGAAACCATGGCTCATAGAAATTAAATGATTTGTCCAAGTTAAAAAAATTCTTAAGACACAGTAATTCTTTAGACAACTAGCCCAAGGAGAACATTCACATTTATTTTCTCTCCTCGTCTCTTCCTCCCTTCCTCTCCCCTCCCTCCTTCTCAAAGTTCAGTACAGCTGGAATGCTCTCCCTCTAAAATCATACTTCTTAGCTTCCCTGGCTTCAAGATTCAGTTCAAATTCCACCTTCTGCAAGAAGCTTTACCCAGTTACCCCAACTGCTAATCAGTAGAGTGGACAGAATTTTAGGACTAGAGTCAAGACCTGACTTCAAATCTCACACATGTGTCTGAGCTGCATGACCCCAAGCCAGTCATTTAATTTCTGTCTGACTCAGCTTTAAGTGTAAAATGAGGAGTAATGGTAGTACTTACCAGGATTGTTGTGAGGATTAAATGAGAGAATATTTGTAAATTGCTTAGCCAAGAACCTGGCACATAGTAGGTGCTTTATAAACGCCTATTCCCTTTCCTTCCCTTCCCCTTCTAAGGTTACTTTCTATCTATTCTTAATACATCTTATATGGTACTCAGGATTACTTTGGCTTTACCTGGTGTATCCCTACTGCTTAGCATAATGCCTGATATTAAGCACTTGATAAATGCTTGACTAATTATAATTTTCACACAGTTCTTGCAATTTATATTGTACATTTAGATTATTCATGTGATATTTAGGTATTAGTTATGATTACACAAAATCTCATTGCCACATGGAATTAAGGTATTTCAAGAGCCATGACAACACATACTTGTGAGAGAAAGCAAAAGAAAAAACACTTAAACATTTTCATTTTTAAGCATCATATAAAATTCAAAACAGAATCCAAAAGCAGAGACTTGCTAATATATGAACATGAGCAACAACTCTATCAGCAGGTTTCCCCCCCACATTCATATTCCCAGTATTCTATCAAAACCAAAAATACATTTGTCAATTGACTTCAACTTCTGAAAGTGAAGATTGCCAACTTTAGCCCCCTAAACCAAGGAGCATCAGTAAAAAGCAGTACATAAATTTGATCTACCTCTTTCTCATTTCAGAATGTGTCCAGAAATAGGTGAAAAAATAACAAAAGCTAAAATCTATGTACAAATTCTGAAGCTTAGTGGATTAAATGCATCAGGCACGAGTCATGTCAGAAAGCATTCCAAAATAATGTGTCAAAGGAAATAAGCAGAAAGAATTGACTGTTTATGCTGAACAATTGCTGGGTTTATATGTTATCCACTGAGACTCTTAAGGACTTGAATCTCAGACAATATTTTTTTTATAATTAACTTGGAACTTAAATTACTAAAGATTACTCACAGATAGTCATATAAAAATATTCAATAAAAATAAAACTTGTCAGATACAATGGTATTTTTCTCTAAAAATTATGTCAGAAAAATTCTGATTAATATCTTGGGGGGCAGTATTTGGAATACATTTTCACTCAGCATATATTGAACAAGCAATCAATAAGCTTTTATTAAGCACCTTTTATATGCCAGGCATCATGCTAGGTGCTGGAGATAACAAATTCAAAGAATGAAACAATTTTTACTCTGAGTGAACCTATATTCAAACACAGAAACAAGTACTTAAATATGTATATACCAGATAATTTTTTAAAAAATTAAATATGATTACAGTTACACTATTTTAGAATTGAAGAGAACATTGAAATCATCTTACTTGCCCCATCCCCTATCAATAAACCTTTGTTTTTCAGACAAAGAAATTGAGGTTCAGAGAGGAACCCTTCATTAGAGGGCAGAAAGAATCAATTTATCTTGAATTCATATTATTACAGTAAGCTGTAGACATATCAGTAGATACTGAATTTTTCTGATTAGGTATGTAAACTTTAATAGACTATATCAACACACTGTTAACTGTCATAATAAGTAATTATGGACCCAATCATCACACTAAGATTAGGATGCATATATACCATCCCATTATGCAGTCTTGTACCTCACTAGCAAACTCCACAGGGTTCCAGAAACTCTAAGAGGATGTATAGGAAGGGCCACTATGCCACTAAAGCTACTCCAGCCACCCTTCAAATTCAATGAAAAGCGTAAAAAAAAATTGTGTCTACAGTTGCTGAATACCAACTATTTTTAACACATTTTAGAAAGTCATCTTAGCTTTATTACTGAGACTTATCAAGATTAAAATCAGGAATATATTAAGTGACTCAAAAGAAGCTATATAAATAATCAAGAGCCATTGCCCGTTACGATTAACTGTGATGACTGTATAACCTCAAAACCTATTTAAAAAATTAAATTACTAATCCTATAATGGTCTTTAAGATCATTCAATAATAAGTAGGAAAAAACAACATCAATATTTGGAGAGCTTAAAGAATAAAAATTAATCAGACAGATAAATATATCACAAATAGCCATTTTCGAGTTCCACTGTATCCTCTCTCTGAGAATCCAGAGGCCACCTCCATATTAAAATCACACCCTGTCCTCACCGGCGTTTCAATACTTTGTGAGACAAAGAATAGAAAATATGAGTAGTCACATGTTTAAGAACACTCTGAATTTATACAGTACAGCTGGCTATACAGTCCTGGCTAGCCAGGACTCCCATTCAGTAGTAAATTATAAACTTTAATTATTTTTCTAGACAACACTGAGGTGCAATGACAAAGAAATAGTTTTTCTATGATTCAGTTTTTGTATCAAAGGACTGTCCTAAAGGTAGCTCTAACATTCAATGACACTGTAACACCTTATTTTGCTTTGCCTGTACAAACAAAGACCTTTCGATAACTATATGTAGATTACCATGATGCCTTTAAAGGGATTTCTCTTCAAAAGCTACTTAATAATAAATGCCAAGAATTCACAGCTAGAAGTTCTGTCTTAAGATCTGCTCTTAGAGGCATTAAAGTATTTTATTAGATTCACGACAAATTTTCAGATTTTTTTTAAAACTCAGAACATGGAGGCATATTTGTCCATGGATTCTTTTATAATCTATGACCTAATGACAGGAGTTCACTAGATGACAACAGACCAATACAATTAGGAAGACTAAGGTTGCAATAACCAAACTGTTCCTTAGCCATCTTTCTTGTACTATCACATAAAAATGGCAGACAACTTAGACACAGATGCCCTTGGAGCTATCTTTAAAGGAAAGAAACAGCGTAGAGAAAAGAAATATACACGGAACATTTTTAAAATATGCAATATTATCTTCATTATTATATTTCAAGGACATCTTTTTGTGGAAGATACAATGCTGCTTTACAAAGGGCATAAAAGTCCCTTTTTAATCAACCAGCAGCCTGAACAGCACAGAAAAATGTTAGTCATCCATTTGTTAAACAAAAATCTCCTACTACCTCCTACAACATAAAACACATTTTAAAGGGCTGTTGAGACATAAAGAAAACAAAGGAAGCCCTTGAAATAGAAACAACCCTTCCTAATTTCCCTCTTCCTTTATCAGAAAGCCTTTCTGCTTGCAGTTACAGCACTGTCACATTGTTTCCACATGCTCAGACCTCTGAAACTTGTGCAAAAGCATTGCAAAATAAAACTGCATTAACAGCACATTTCAAAATAGAACTAAAAACTAAAAAATTAGTCAAGCAAGAGAGACAGCCTATGAATTCTTAATATGCCATTTACATTTAATGAAATCAGTTTTACAAAGTATAAAAAACAGTTATGTTACTTCAAAGAATACTGGCATAATCCACTTCAAGAAAATTATCATACCTGAAAATGAGCAATAATGTTCATCTTGACTTAAACAGAAATTTCACAAGGTTAGAAAAATAACCAATAATCAAGACCAAATCTAATATATAGTATAGAACTAAACATTTAAGTATTCAAATATTTTAATACCTTAAAATGAACAATAAAGAAGAATCTTCCCCTGCCCCCCAAGCTTGTTGACTTAAAGCATTGCTAGATTGATGTCTATTTATTTGCCTTGGAACATATGGCAATAAAACCGAACAATATAGTAAAAAATCTAGATATGTTGTACCCCTGCTACTTGCCTTATAAAAGCTGCATTAGCTCTTCTTGATTAGGAATCACAAATAGACGAGGTAAAAATCCCTTCATTTGTTCTTCCAGTAAGCCAAAATGAATCTTTCATTAACACACACCATTGCAGATAATTTCACACAGCACACTATATCCTGCTTTCCCCAGTTCCCAACACAGCAAGGATAATCACATTCCAGTGGGGAGTGAACAGATGGTGGATTCCATGGTAACCAGGCCTCCTGAGGCTATTGGTAGAATTGTGTGACTACTGCTTATTGGGTAACAATGGCTCTTTGTACTTCAGTCGTGGAAATCCTTAAATACAGGCACATATAGCCAGGCACTCATAAGTACTGTGCTTGCCTAGCAGGTGTTTTACTATTTAAACAAGGCAATATACTACAACCAAAACCCTTCCAGTGGAACAAACTGTTTAGCACAAAGTTCTACTATTTCAAATAGTATGACACAAGGGCTCACTCAAGCAAAAGGTCACAAAAACTTAACTTGATGAACCCAAAATAAATCACCTCTTTTAACTCTTGCATATACATAATTGTGTGTTAAGGATAATAGTCACCTTAGAAGTTGCCATATATCTAAACTGTCATGGGGTCACTGTCAGACAACCAATAAGCAATGATATTGTGTTCATTAATTGCAGCATATCTTTTAAAGCTTTCTTTTGGTTTTACGGAAATAATTTTTCAACTGATTTTATCTTTCTTTTGGATGCTTTATGAAAGAGTGAGAAGAACATTGGCCAAGACTGGCTTTGTAGGCCTCAGTTTTCTCATCTGTAAAATGGGAAGGCTGATCTCTAAATAATATAAAATACAGTCTAGCTTTAAATCTATGATCCTGTGTTAACAGAAAAAAAGGTATGATCAGATTGTCATTTGCAATAATTAAGTGATCAACTCACATTGATGAAATTACAGATTCCCTGGTATACTGAAGTAGAAATCCAAATGAGAAATATTAAAGAACAGAATTTTGTTTCCCAAATTATATTAAAGTTTTAAAATCAAGTTAAACCCATTTTTGCTAGATAAATAGGTTTTGAGGAAAACATTTAATGATTCATATTTTAACTACATATTATCTTTTCTTTGGCTACTAAGACTTGGAAACTTCATCTCTGTGATTTTCTAAGTACGGCTTCTTCTAGGTTTAATCTGTTTTTGCATCCATGAAGGTTAAATGCTGATTCAGTAGTGGAACAGCTGCTTTGTCTAGGAATGAATGTGTATTGTTCTACATTGACTCGAGACAGAAAATCTTTTAGAATGGTAAAATAGCTTAAACTCAGACACATGACAGCAAAACAACCAATTACAAGTGAGCCTGAGCCATATCCATTAGGAATACTAATTAGTACATTTTAAGGTATTCAAGTTTTTTTAAATTATGAAAAAAGGAAAACCACAGAGTAGAATTATAAATGAATGAAATTGCTTTGACTACATGAATAATGAAATCAAATTTCTTTCTAAAGAAGAGTACTTAATGTCTCACCAAAATCTCTATTTAGATCCATATATAATTTTCCATGTTCTACTATGAGTCCTAACTTGGCACTGAGTTACAGCAATAATACTGGATGGTATAAAAGGGAGGGTAGCTTAAGAGTACTAGTTAGAACTTACATACCACAAAAATCTCATGAGCAGATGCTGTTGGTGGAAAGAGAACTAAGTAAGGTCTGATATTTTATCATCTACTGAGAGGTCTCTAGTAGTGTACCTTAAGGATCTGTCCTTGCCTGTGTTATGTGAAGCATTTTGTTGATCATATGGACAAAGATATAAATAGATTGCTCACTACATTAGCAAACAAAAAATGCGAGGAGAGTAGCTATTGACATTTTAGATAATTATCAATGGGATCTAAAAAAAGATCCTGACAAAATAGAAAAATGGACCACAACAGCAAAATTTAATGAGAATAAATGCAAAGTTTAACACTTGAATTTTAAAAATAAACTACGACAGCAGATTGGGGGGCATGAGGTAAGGGGTACTTTTAAAGAAGTTCAAAGGTTTTAAACTTCTCAACTGGTATCTTTTGGATTACAAGCCATGGGGCTGAGCTGTTGAGGGTTTACAATTGTTTGCATTCACTATTTGAATACATGTTCCTCCTAATATGCCTGGCCTTGTGACATTCAGTAATCTGGTCTAAGTGGAAACTACTAAATAAATAAAACTGATGAGGGCATGGTGGAGTTATAGGGAGAAGAGATGGAATAGCCGTTTAGTTGCCGACTAAGGAAGAGCAACCCCAAGAGTCCACTACAAACTATTAATCACTTTAAAAAAAAAAACTTTTACTCATACAGTGGCTCTGCTTTTTCATCTGTCAAATCAGAACTGGTTCTAATGGAATGTGATATTATGTCTCACTTGAGACTCTTGGAGGGTGTACAGATCAACAAATAGGTCAAAGGATGAGGATATAAGGAGGGGATTCTTTGAAGGAGTGTAGATTAGGGAGGCAGTAGTCAGAAGTAAATTAAGGCCTCTGAAGTGAAATAGAGTAAAAATAGAGGAGAGAGAAGTGTTAACAATGAAGATAAGTACGATGGAGAGGAACACACTAGTAATGATAGCTGAATATGAATGGAATGAACTTGCCCATCAAATGGAAATAGCAGAATGGATTAAAAAATGGAATCCAACAATATATTCATAAAAAACTCATTTAAAAGTGAACTATACACAGAGAGTAAAAATAAAGTGGTGGAGTAGAGTTTATTATGCAAAGAAAAAAAGCAGTGTTAGCAATCATGATCTCAGACAAAGTTAAAGCTAAAATGGATGTAACTGAAGGAGCTAAAGTTACCTGGTTCTGTGGAGGAAAAATGCAAGAGATTGATTTGTATCTCTACGATGAAAATGTAAGTGCTGAATTTCATCCAGATTGATAGAACCACATAGTTGGAAAGGGCCTCAGAGCTCAACCAGTCATTCCTGTACCTAGCATCCCCTTCAACAACATTGTTAATCAGTCATTTATAAAGCTTTTTATAACTTAAAAGTACTAGGTAAGTGGTAGTAGCTAGGATGATGACAATGATCTTTATCATCATGATCATTCAGTTTCCAGGGATGAAGAACGCATAATCTCTTGAAGGACTCCATTTGGATATCTGATATAAAAATAACATAAATATATTTTTATAGATCAAACACTAAACTAAAAGATACAGAAGATGGCACAACAGAGATAATAACCCATCCTTGCTTGCATTTATAAAATAAAGTGGCCATACTCTAGACTCCTCTTCCATCCATTCTTTTTTCATCTTTCCAGGTACCCAAAGTTCATGTTAAGTTATAAAGAAAGAGGATAAGGGGAAGACGGGCATCAATTCTTATTTCCTCTTCTCTCTTCTAAATTTCCTTTTTCTACTACAGTCAGAGAAAGAGCAATTTAAGAAAGGCAAGGAAGAAAAATTCATTGTCTCTTATCGTCTCTCTTACTCTGACTTCAGTGATTTAGCTTCTTCTTTATTATTTCCATTCCATGAAGCAGTCACTCACTTCTCACCTCCAATTCCAGTCATTGCTTTTTGCCTCTTAACTTTCTAATATAAACTCCCCTTCTCATTTCTTGCTGTGGTCCTCAACCTATTCCTTATTCTGTCTACACTTCCCTCAACCATGTACTGCTAAGAAAAAGGTATATTCCTTCCTATTCCCATTCAGTTCTCTCCAGATATCTACAATATCTACCTTATCTAAGATTTTATTCATCTCCTTGACTTTCTTATTTATTTTTGGTTAGATTTATCTAGGTCTGAGAGGGGAAGTTGAAGTTATTATCCCTTATTATAATTCTGCTATATATTACCAATTGTAATTTATTTACCTTTTCCTTTAAGTTTTCAAATGCTACTGTATTTTGTATATAGAGGTTTAGTATTGATATGACTTCATTACCTAGTTTACCTGATCTATGGAGAGGGAAGAATTTATGGCCAAACAAGAGATAGGGATCATTATGAAATGCAAAATGGATAATTCTGATGGCACTAAATTAAAATGCCAACGCAACCAAGATTAGAAGGAAAGCAGAAAGACAGGAAATAATTTTTATGGTCAGTAGTTCTGATGAAGGACTCATTTCTCAAATATATAGAAAACAGAGTGAAATTTTTTAAGAATAAAAGTCAATCCCCAACTGATAAATGGTGAAAGGATATTCACCAGGAAGTATTCAGATGAAGAAATTAAAGTTATCAATAGTCATAGGAAAAAACGTTCTAAATCACTGCTGATTTGAGAAATGCAAATTAAAACAACTTTGAGGTACCTCTTTTAAACCTATCAGATTGGCTAATATGATAAAACAGGAAAATGATAAATGTGGGAAAGGATATGAGAAAATTGGGGCACTAATGCATATGCTGGAGGAGTTGCCAACTCATCCTGGAGCACAATTTACAGCTATGCCCAAAGGGCAATCAAACTGTGCATACCCTTTCATCCAGCAATGCCATTATTAGGTCTTTATCTCAAAGATGTCATAAAAAGGGGAAAAAGATGTAATTGCACAAAAATATAGCCACTCTTTTTGTGATGCCAAAGAACTGGAATTTGAGGGGACTGAACAAGTTGTGTTATATTTAAATGAGCAGAACCAGGAGAACACTGTACACAGTAAAAGCAACACTGTCCAATGATCAACTGTGATTGATTTAGCTCTTCTTAGCAATACAACGATCTAAGACGATTCCAAAAAACTGACGATGAAAAATGCTATCCACGTTCAGAGAAAGAACTGTACAGTCTAAATGTAGATTGAAGCATACAATTTTCACCTTTTTTTGTGGCTTTTTCTTTTTGCACTGTTTCTTTTTTCACAACATGACTAATGTGGAAATACATCTACATGATTGCATACGTATAACCTATATTAGATTCCTTGCATTCTTGGGGAGGTGGGATGGCAGAGAGGAATGGAGGAAAAAATATAACTTAAAATCATATCTAAAAAATGAATGTTCAAAACTATTTTTACATGTAATTGGATAAAATAAAATACAACTTACCAAAAAAAAAAAAAAGATTATTACCTCACTGTCTGTGGTGCCCTTTAACATAATGTATTTTCATCATTTAGCTACTTCAATTACATCCATTTTAGCTTTAACTTTGTCTGCTTTTTTCTTTGCATAATAAACTCTACTCCACCATTTTATTTTTACTCTATGTGTATAGCTCACTTTTAAATGAGTTTCTTATGAATATATTGTTGGATTCCATTTTTTAATCCATTCTGCTATTTCCATTTGATGCAAGTTCATTCCATTCATACGCAGCTATCATTACTAGTGTGTTCCTCTCCATCGTACTTATCCTCATTGTTAACACTTCTCTCCCCTCTATTTTTACTTTCACTTCGGAGGTCTTAATTTACTTCTGACTACTGCCTCCCTAATCTACACTCCTTCAAAGAATCCCCTCCTTATCCTCATCTTTTGACCTATTTGTTGATCTGTACACCCTTCCAAGAGTCTCCCCCTTAACCTATCCCCTTGCCCTCCTATTTCTCTATAAGCTAAGAAAACTTTTATATCTTTCTAAATATATATATTACTCTCTTTTTATTCCAAGTCTGAACAAAAAAACGGTTCTAGTACTACCACCTCTCCACCCACCTGTGCCCTCCTCTTTAACAATTCTTCCATTTGTACCTTGATTATATGAGATTGTTCCATTTTTTAGAATTTCTTGTTTTAGAATCATCCCATCATACTTAACTCAATCGTAAGTCTTTTGTGTACGTATACACTTTCAAATTAACCTAGCAAGGATAAGTTACCCATATAAGAAGTAAACATCTTGACCTTATTAAATCTCTTATAAGTAGCCTTTTATGTTTACCTTCTTATTTCTCTTCTAATTCTTATAGGTCAAATTTTCTGTTCAGTTCTGGTGTTTTCTTCAAAAATACCTGAACGTCCTTTATTTCATTAAATATCCACCTTTTCAATGCAGAATTACACTCAGCTTTCCTGCGTTAAGTTTGTCTTAGTTACCAATCCAACTCCTTTGCTCTTCATGTCAAGTTCCATCATTTAATGTTGAAGCTGCTAAGTCTTGGGTTATCCTCACAGTAGCTTCATAATGTTTAAATTGTTTCTTTCTAGTTGCTTATATTATTTTCTCCTTGACCAAAGAGCTTTGAAATTTAGCTATAATGTGCCTGTGATTTTTCATCTTGGGATCTTTCAGGTGGTGATGAGTAGATTATTTCAATTTCTGTTTTACCTCTAGCTTTAAAATGTCAGGACAATTCCTTAATAATTTCTTATCTAGACTCTTTTTTTAAAATTCAAACTTCTGGCAGGTCAACACTTCTGATATTATCTCTCCTCAATTTGTTTTTCAGGTCAGTTGTTTTTGTAATGAGATATTTCACATTCTCTTCTGTTTTTGTCATTTAGTCTTATTATCTCTTGGTGCCTACAGTCATTAGCTTCCCCTTGCCTAATTCTAATTTTTAAGAAGCTATTTTCTTCTGTAGGTCTTTGGAACTTTTTCCCCAATTAGTTACTTTCTTTTTATGATTTTCTTGTATAACTCAATTTTTTTCTCAACCTCTATCCTTTTATTTTTAAAGTCCTTTTTAAGCTCTTCCAAGATTTCTTTTCAGCTTCTGAACAATTTACATTTTTCTTTGTAGATTTTTGAAGAATATGTTTTGACTTTACCGTCTCCTGATTTTGAACACTGATAGTAGCTATCTATGGTGAAGTCTTTCTCTTTTGTTTACTCATTTTTTTTATCAGTTTATTTCCTGTCTGTTAACTTTATATTAGATTAGGGCTCTAATCATGAGGTGTGGCAGATAATGTCTCAGGCTTCAGGTTTTTTGATAAGCTCTATCTGGAGGCCTAACCTCAGGTACTATTCCCAGCCCCTGAGTCTTGGTCAGGACCCCTAGCAAGCTGTCACCACAAATTACTCATTGTAGTCTCTCCTAGGGCGGCAAACTTCACCTTTACTCTGCCTTTGAACCAAACCAAGGACTATGCTTTCTTGAAAGTGACCATTTCTTACAGGACTCCACCTCTCTGTGACCACACTCACTAGCATGTACATGGTCCTTCTAGTCCACAGCTACAGCCTGGCCCACATATGGTCAGCACACCTGTACCTGAGGTTTAGTGCCAGCCAACAGAAGATCCCTGTAATCTTCCCCAGATAAGCCTCCTGACTCCCACACTGTCCCAAGTGTAAATGTTCGTAAAGTTAAGGTTGTCTTCTAGTAAGCTACCTCTGGGGGCTTGTTGTTTGTTTCTTTGCAGTATCTGCTGGAGGTATCTGATAGCCTAACACCCAAAGAGTTGTCTTAGGCTGGACAACTGCTTTACACCAACTTTTAATTATTTCTGCCACCCTATGGTTCCCCTTGGGGCATTATTTTAAATTATTTGTGGGAGAACTTGGGATAGCCAGGTAATTTCCTGCCTTACTCAGTCATCTGCCTAGAATCCTCCCCTCTCTCAACAGCTTTTGACAACATTGACTGCCATAATGCTAGCTCCCTGGTATGTTACCTAAAAGTCACACAACTCCTTAATTTCCCTCATCCCTTTATATCTAATCAGCTGCCAAGACTAAAATCCACCACCTTTTAGTCACTCACATAACCAATACACCAGTTCAAGCCCTGAAATGCAACAGGTTCCTAATTAGATTCCCTACTTCAGGTCTCTCCCAGCTCTAATACAAAAATCAACAATTTTTAAATAAAACTTTTGGAACATACATTCCCCTGTTATCTCACCTATACAAAGGAAATATTATTAATAGTACCTACACCCCAAGATTGTTGTGAGGTAAAACCATAAATTGTTAAAGAAATGCTAACTAACTATTAATTTAAAAATCAACATACCTGTCCTACATCAATAAAGCCCCTAGTCCTACACTTTACTATTTTAAAAAAATCTTGCATTTGAATAACATCACTAAATATGCCTTGTACTATGGCCTACATGATAAATTATAGCTTCTGTTAGAGGAAGTCCTTTTTAAAGAAATATGTGTACGCTCATTTTTATTAGAAAACAATTTTTCACCCCAGCTTCTGGGATAAGAACTTACTGTTCAACAAAAATTGCTGGGAAAACTGGATAACAGTGTGGCAGAAACTAGGCATAGACCAATGCCTGACACCATACACAAGAATGAAGGCCAAATGGGTACACGATCTAGGTATAAAGATTGATACCATGGACAAACTGGAGGAGCAAGGAATAGTGTATTTATCAGATTTATGGAGAAGGAAAGAATTTTTGACTAAAGAAGAGATAGAAGGCATCATGAAGTGAAAGATGGATAATTTTGACTACATTAAACTGAAAAGTTTTTGCACAACCAAACCCAATGCAACCAAGGTTCAGAGGGATGTAGTATATTGGGAAAGAATTTTTACAGCTAATCTCAGGTATAAAGGCCTCATTTCTAGAATATATAGAGAACTGAGTCAAATGTACAATACAAGTCATTCCCCAATTGATAAATAGTCAAAGGATATGAATAGGCAATTTTCAGAGGAAAAAATTAAAGCTATCTATAATCGTATGAAAAAATGCTCTAAATCACTTTTGATTAGAGAGATGCAAATCAAAGCAACTCTGAGGTACCACATCACACCTATTATATTGGTAAACATGACAGAATGGGAAAATGACAAATATTTGAGAGGATGTGGGAGAACTGGAACACTAATTCATTGTTGGTGGAGCTGTGAGCTGATCCAACCATTCTGGAGAGTAATTTGGAACTATGCCCAAAGGGCTACAAAAATAGCATACACTTTGACCCAGCAAATCACTTCTAGGACTGTATCCCCAAGAGATCATAAAAATGGGAAGGGGTCCCACATGCACAAAAATATTTATAGCAGCACTCTTTGTAGTTGCCAAAAACTAGAAATCAAGGGGATGCCCATCAATTGGGGAATGGCTGAATAAATTATGATATATGAATGTAATGGAATACTATTGGGCCATAAGAAATGATGAACAAGAAGACTTCAGGGAGGCCTGGAAGGACTTATATGATCTGATGCTGAGTGAAAGCAGCAGAACCAGGAGAATTTCGTGCACAGCAACGACCACAGTGTGTGAGAGTTTTTCCTGGTAGACTTGAATCTTTATAGCAATGCAAGGACATAAAAAAAAAAAATTCCCAATGGTATTCTAAGGCAAAATGCCTTCCACATTCAGAGAAAGAATTATGGAATTCAATCACAGAATGTAGCAGATCATTTGTATTTGTGTGTGTGTGTGTTATGATTTCTTCCATCTATTTTAGTTCTTCTACACAGCATGGCTATAGTGAAAATGTATTCAACAGGAATGTATGTGTAGATCCTATATAGAATTGTATGTCATCTTGGAGAGGGAGGAGGATTATGGGGGTAGGTAGGGGGAAAAAAGTCTAAGTTTTATGATAGTGATTGTAGAACATTAAAAATAAATAAAATGATTATATTAAAAAAATAAAAGTGTATAAAAAAAAAAAGAAAACAGTTTTTCCTGCAATTCCCTGTTTTGCCCTGGCTTCCAGGACACTTAAAGTTAAGTTCTTTCATTGCCAGAGAACTCTGATTTGCTTAAATTCAGTGAAATAAATATAAATGTCTATCCCTTTAATATGTTTCTAATGAAAATTTTTAAAATTCTTAAAAGTCTCACCGTGAACTACTTATATATAGTAGGTAGTCATACTTTGGAGACATTGCAGGTTCAGTTCCAGACCATTAAAATAAAACATACCTTTCAATAAAGCAAGTCATATGAATTTTCTAGTTTCCTAGTGCATATAAAGGCTATGTTTGTGCTATACTTAAATCTATTAAGTGTATAATAGTATAATGTTTTAAAAAATAATGTATATGCCTTCATTAAAAATAGTTTATTGCTAAAAAAAAATACAATAGTAAACATCATCTGAGCCCTCAGTGAGTTGTAACCTTTTTTGCTTTTGCCTTTCCTCAGTGTTGATGGCTTCTGACTGATCAAGGTGATGGTTGCTCAAGGCGGCTGTGGCAATTTCTTAAAATAAGACAGTAATGATGGCTGATACTTTGATTAACTCTTCCTTTCACTAGAACACTTTGATGACATTATAGAGTTAGTAGCTAATCTAATTTCAATATTGTTGCATCTCAGGGAATATGGTGATCTGAAGAGAGGCAGTGAGATGGGAACAGCCTGTTCGCAGCAATCAGAACACACATAACATTTATCATATTCACCATCATATATGGGCAAGGTTCACAGTGCCCCAAAACAGTTAGAATAGTAACATCAAAGATCACTATAACATATAATAATAATTAAAATGATGAAAATGTTTGAAATATTGTGAGAATTATCAAAATGTGACAGAGACATAAGGTTAGCACATTGTGGGAAAAAATGGTACAACAACTTGTCACATTTTCAATTTTTATAAAACGCAGTGTTTTGTAAAGCACAAAAAAATGAAGTATGACTGAATAATGATGTAATGACCTATATAATAGCTAACATTTTAGCAGCACATAGTACTTTAGAATTGATGTCCTTTGATACCTGATCAAATTTGCCTTATTTCTCCCATTTTATAAATAAGGACACTGAAGTTGAGAAATTATTCAGAGACTTGCCCAGGGTCACACAGTTCCTAAGTGTCCAAGGAAGGATTCGAACTCAGGTTTCCACGGGCCCAAGTGCAACATTCTACCATGCTCACTATATGTTTCTTCTCAAATACTTCTTCAAAGTAGAAGAGGTATTAATCTTACACAGATGACCCATGCCTTCTTCAGTGAAAATGTAAAATCTAAACTTTTAAAATTTCATTCACCCTGAACTAGCTTAATTCAACAATTTATTAGAGACTAGTGGCTATATGTAGAGTAAGCACCGTTTGAGGAGCTGGGAAGATAGAACTATATAGTGCTTAAAGTTATAAAATATTTTCATTAGAACCACCTTGTAAGAGAGGCAATGCATAAATTACTAATTCCATTTTACAAATGAAAAAAACTGAGAATGAAAGAGAAGAGGTGACTTGCCCATGGCCACATAATTACCAAATATCAGAGCTAGAGTTCAAACTCAAATCTGCAATTCCTAGTCAACATTATCTCCCCTATACCATGCTAACACTCTTTGCTTTCTTGCAAGGAACAGTTTCAGGGGGAAAGGGGAAAGCCCAAGGGGGAGAGAATCATGTAGAAATATACCTATACTGTATAATTATAGAACATGACTGGGTGTTCTAAAAAGATATAAAACTAAGTACTAGGTGAAGCCTGGGGTGGGGCTCTGGAAAAAGTTGCAAGAAATGTTTCATGGGGGAATTAGTATTTGAGTTTGACTTTAAAGGAGAGGTAGGAGTTCAGCAAGCAAAAGGAGGGAAGGATTGTGGGTACAGAGAAGAATGTAAGCAGAACTAATAAAGCAAAAGCATGGCATGAACAAAGAACAGTTCAGTTAAACTAGCATATGTATAAAGAGGAAGTAGGAAAGCAGGCTGGAGAGGGAAAGTGAAGCCAGATTTAGAGGGGCTTAAATGCTAAGAAAAGGAGATGGCAGGGGACCACTGAGAATCTGTGAACAGAACTATATTTCAGGAACAGAACTGTCCATGAAGAACATTATTCTTGTAGGATTTGAAAGACAGATTGCAGCATTGAGAAAGTAGGTGAGGAGACTTCTTGAACTATTGTAATTGTCTGACCAAAGTGGTAATAAGGACAGTGGTAGCAATGGAAACAGAAAGGAAGGAAAAAATGTGAGGTATTACCAAGGTAGAAATCACAGGACTTGATAACAAATTGGCTTTGAAAGGTGTGGGAGAAGTAAGAGTCAAAGATTACAGCAATGTTTCAAGCATGAGAGACTCACTGGTGCCCCAGCCGGAAACAGTGAAATTAGAAAGATGAACAAGTTTAAAGGAAAATAACTGTTAGATACTAATGGGATGCAGGTCAGGAGATTAGAGGAAACGTCAGTCCCCGCAGAGTAAGAAGAAGTTGTGGGAGTGAGATTGCCAAAGAAGAGGGTATATGAAGAGTCAAGTGCAGAACCTCAGGGGAACTACCATAATATAAAGGGTTGGAAAGATGAGATACCCAGGAAAGATATACAAAAGTGGTGGTGTTTCTGATGACGAAGGAAAGTTAACCATGTAGGAGGAAGTAGGTAGTGTTAAATAGAGAAGGAAAATAAAGAAGTTGAAAACTGCAAAGAAAAAGAAGTCACATTTGGTAATTATGAGGTCACTGGTAAAGGTCACTCTTGAGAGATGTTGGTTCCATGTAATTATAGTGACAGAAGTAAAATTAAAATTGAATGGTAAAGGAAGGACAACTTTCAGGAGAGAACAACTTTTTTCAGAAAGTACAGCAGTAATGAAGAGAGAAAAAGGAATGGTAGCTGTAAACTGAGTTTGTCTGGACACAGATGGGAATGCACCAAGAGATCCAAAAATAGAGCTGTATGAGAGCGGGGGAAGGGGGCAGAGAAGAAATTATTGTCAGAGAAAGGAGCTGCAAGTTCAAACCATGGTTAACTTTTATAATGTCCAAAATCTCTACAACCCATAGGACACTTTAAGAACAAAGCCAAGAAGATTGCTGCAAGGCAAAAGAAGAGATACCATTAAAAAACAATATAGTCACATAGCACATTGGGATTTTTTTCCAAAGGTATAAGGAGATAAAAATACAACTTATGAAATGTAATCTGAATCTATAAACAATTCAAAGAATAATTAAACATAACTTAGACATTACCCAAACACTCATAATGGAATTTAAGTACACATTATTTTCTAACCTAGTAAAACTTATTCATGACAAAGAAATAATTAATTTTTTGCAAGTTGAATATTTTCCAAGGAAGTTACATTATAACTTCAGAGATGCTTAATATTCAATTTTGACAGATTTTTAATTGGAAGTGGCTCCAAATTTTTTGTTAGGTTTATTCGATACTTGCTTCTAGTGAAGCTTTTCACAATGTGACTGGGAAACACATGACAATGTTTCAATATTAGTATTACTTTCTCTTCAAAATTACCAGTTAAAATTGTATAAAAATAATGATGTCTTACATTTATGAAGTGCTTTAAAGGTTATAATGTGCATCCTCATGACTCCATATACAGGCAGCATGAATGCTATTCCATTTTGTATAAAACATTGAAGTTTATTTAAGGTAAAAAAAATCATTAAATATTTGAGGTAAGACTAGAAATTTCAATTTGCTGACTAATTGTAGTAACTTTACTATATATGTATATATATATATATATATATATATATATATATATATACTGCTTTATTATGTATGCTAATACATACATAATTTTTTTTAAAGTGAGGAAATAGTTTCAATTTTTTTTTCTCAAACCCAGAACATTAGCTATTACTTGCTTTATCCACCAAATGTATACTACAGTGCAAAATCATGTATGGGTTCTGTATATATACTTCAGACCCCAAGTGTTCTGTGACCAAACCAGTTGGAGTAATATTAATCTACTGAATCAAGTAGTTACTGATCTGTAAACCAGATGTGTTAAAACACTTGGCCAGCAAATTTCCCAAGGGCAAGCTGAACCAGATTAAAATGTAATTGGGAAATGTTTAACAAAATAAGGAAAAATATAATACAATATAGATAATGTTAATTTCTGGTTTTCTAACTCAGTATGTGGTCAACATAAATCCATTTCGATTTGAATTTTACAACACTGCTATAAACTATCATTTAAGGATAAGACTTATTAGGTTTTTTGTTGTATTTTTTTTAACTGCCAGAAAATTTTATTGTTGTTTGATTTTTACATAATAGTCACTTTCAGTTATACTTCCCCTAAACCCAACAAAATCCTCATCTTTCCTTTTTAACAAATAAACAAAAGTGATCAATAAACCAGCATGGTGAATGTGAGAGTACATGTACAACCTTCTACATCATAGGCATCAAACATATGGCCTAAGGGCTACACAAGGCATAACTGGGAAATGTTTAACAAAATAAATAAAAATATAATAAAATTAAAGCAATATTACATTTAAAACTAAGCCCAAAAGGATCCTTCTATACAGATTAGTGACTCCTGTTTCTATTTCACTTTGAAGTGAATGTTCTTTCCCCCCTACAATTTTTAAAAAACATTTTTATTTAAAGTTTTAAGTTCAAAATTCTGTTGCTACGTTTATCCCTCCTTTCACTCCAAGCTGGGATGGTAAGTAATTAGAAATAGACTACGCATGTATAATTAGGTAAAACATTTCCATATTAATAATTACATACAAAAAGACATAACAAAATGAAAATTAGAATGTTTCCATGGGTATTCCATCAATATCAGTTCTTTTTCTGGAGGTAAAGAATATGTCCTTTGGAATTGTCTTGGATCATTGTATTACTAAGTTATTCACAGTTCATCATAGATCAGTATTGCTACTATTTCCCATTCTCCCCCCTACCCAATCACTTGGGGAACTCAACTCAACTCTACATTATCCTCTGTTCTCTAATTTCTTGTCCCCCTGTACTATTGATGATCACACTTTATCAAATCAACACCCAAGCCTGGGTAATTCCTCATTTCACATGTTTCTAAATGGAGCTGGAAGAAATCAAGAAACTAAGCCCACTGGACAAACTAGATATCTATTTTGTCTAATCTCAACTGGGCTCTCACTGCAGCAAGGCAAGAATTTTATTCCTCCTAATCAGTTTGATATTCGGCACTTTCCATAGAGGTAGTTCCAAACTTTAATGTCTTTTCTCAAGTCTTACATGGTACCATGCCCCCTCCCTCTCCTCTCAATTGAGGACTTTGCCTCATATGTCACAAAAATGTATTGAGACCCTTCACCAAGAATAATCACTTCCGAACATCTCATATTATTCAGGTATCCTCCCCCATTACCTCCTCCTTTATTCCAGTTTCATATGAAGGGGTGGCCCTTCTCTCACAGGCCAGTCCCTCTAATATTCAACCTTAATTCCATCTCCTACCTGAATGCTCCAGCAGATTTTCCCTTTTCTCTTCTCCAGTCTATCTTCAATCTCTCCCTTCATATTGGAAGCTTCCCTGCCATCTATAAACATGTTCATGACTATCCTATTAAAAATACATTTCCAATGATTGATCTAAATATCTTGCTAAAGATTATCCTCTATTTTCCTCCCTTTTGTAGATCAACTCCTTCAGAAGGCCATCTATTGTTGGCCTTCTTGTCCTCTCACTTTTTTCCAGGGGTGGGGAACCTGAAGTCTCAAGGTCATATGTGGTCTAGTAAGTCTTTGGGTGCTGTTTTTTGACTGAGTCCAAGTTTTACAGAACAAATGCTTTTATTAAAGCAATTTGTTCTGTGAAGTTTGGATTCAGTCAAAGGACCACACTTGAGGACCTAGAGGAGTACATGTGCCCCAAGGCCACAGATTATAACTAAAATGGTCCTCTCCAAAGTTGCCACTTTGTATATATACATATACGTGTGTGTGTGTGTACACACACACACACACACACACACACACACATCCTGATAGTTCTTGAACGCTCTGAAGCATTTGGCACTGTTTATCTCCTTCTCTTCATGGATACTTTTCTCTTTAGTTTTCCATGGTGGTGTCCAACCACTCCATCTCAGTCTATTTTGCTGTATCTTCACCTATGTCATGACCATTAATCAAATGTATTTCCTGCAAAGTTCTATCCTGGACTCACTTTCTCTATCTCTCTTACACTCTTTCTCTTATTTTCTCTCTAACTAGTCATTCATCAGCAACTGTGCCTTAGACATTTCAAATTCACTATGTCCACAATAGAACTCATCTTTCCCCCAAAACCCTTCTCACATCCAAATTTCTCTCACTGTTGAGGGCACTGCCAACCTACTCAGTCTTGAAATCTCAGTGAAATCAACTCAATTTCACTCACTCATATACCTAGATCACTATCAAATCTTATTGTCTCTATTTTCACAGCTTACCTTGTATAGACTTTCTTTTCACCCAAACAGCCAGCAACCTAACTCAAGCCCTGATCAGTTCTCGCCTATACTATTACATACAGCCTTCTAACTGATATCCCACAAGTCTCTTGCTCACTTTAACCCATCCTGTATTTAGCTACAATGTTTGATCATGTAACCTCCTCTCCCCCAACTCAGATGAGCTCTCTATTAAGTCCAGCATCAAATATAATCTCTTACTCATCAGAACCTACCCCTTCCTACCTGTCTATTCTTCATACACTTACTCCCTTCTGCATAGTCTATAAACTAGATACATTGGCCTACTTGCTGTTCCTTGCATAGGAAACTCTATCTATATTCTGTATTCCTTGGCACTGACTGCCTCTCCCCTTTCTCTGCTCTCCCATGCCTGGAATGCCCCACCCCATCACCTCAGTTTCCCTGGTCAGCTCAAATCCTATCTTCTGCTTAAGGGATTTCCAAGTTACATTAGCTACATGTTCCTTCCCTTCTCAGATCACAAGCTATTCAGTGTACAGCTTGTGTGCATTATTTATCTGCACGCTGTTTTTCCTGTTAAAATGTATACTCTACAGGGCAGGAAGCATTATTTCCCTTTCTTTATCTCCAAGTCTCACTATAGTTCTTGGTACATATTAAGTATTCAATTTATTAATGCTTATTGACTAACTGAATTACCTTACTTTTACAGATTAAAAAAATAAATATCAGGAAAATAAAATGATTTGTCCAAATTCATACCACTAACAATCAGCAGAGCTAAAATTTGAATCCAGGTCTTCTGACCATAATTAGTGCTTTTCTCATACTTATACATCAGTGGTTCTCACAAGATATTGTTGGGTTTCTCACAAAATACACCCCCAGTCAACAGATTTCCATATTCTCCAGACTTGGTTCCCAACTGAAATTTGCTTCTTCCTCTACTAGTCTTGATGTTAAGAAGGTCATAATATCATGTTTATCTGAAGAAAGTACAAAAAGTTGGGAAATGAGAGTCCAAGAAATCTCACAATCTGAGTAATGTGTCCATTTGCCAGATTGTGTTGGGAAACATTCTTTGTTTCCAACTTAAAAACAATGAAATTTCTCACTAGGAAGAATACTTTGTCACATATAAAGAACATTTTTTTTTTACTATCCACTATCATGAAATGAACACATAGTAATTCAGAAATAAATTTCTCTGGAGAGAAACAATCTTTAGAAGGTTTGTTTTGATAGGGAAATATGATTAGCACAGGACTTCTCACATAGGAGTCTCAAAAAAAATGTTGCTTTTTTTTTTTTAAAGTACAGACAGTTCTCAATAGAGAAATAGAAAGTTCTCAGTAGAGTGACTATATCACCGTAGGTACAACCTACTCTCTCCATTCTTGTAGGGGGAAAAAGACATACAATTTGAAAGAAGTTTCATTAAAATGCATAAAAGATCTCAAGAACAGAGAGAGGAGAATCTCCTAAACTCTGTAGCCCCTGATAATTTGACATATCAAACATATTATTTTCTGACAAGAAGAATCACACGAAATCAGAAAGGAGATGCCAAATTACTGGGTATTCTGAATGGCAAATTTAATTCCAAAGCTTACTACTTTTTGTTCTGTAAATGTCTTTTTATACTATTACAATTTTAAACAGAAAAGTAGACATATTTTGGTTAGATCTCCTACTGTAATTCTAAATAGTATAAACTCGATTTCATTCATGAGAAGGCAGTGCTGAAGGAAGTTAATCTTTATATCATAAAGATCTTTGTACTTAGAATTAGAATACCAGGATTCTAGTCCTGAATTTGTCATTTAATAATTGTGGCATTGGTTAAGTCTTTCAAAATATATCTTAATAGATATCTTCTGTTTTTATATCAACCATATTTTTCACTTCACTCCTCCTCCACCCTAGCCCACTCAAACATCTTTTATAATAAAATATGAAGAAACGAAGAAAAAAATGTTCTGCAAAACTAAACAAAATGCTTTTTAAAGTCTGATATATCCACATTTTTGTTCTCCTATTGATTCAATGGAATACAGGGAGGTAATTTCACATATCTTTTTTTGGAGGGGGCCAAGTTTAGTCATCATAATTCCATGGTCAAGAATCTCTGTGATCTTCAGTTTCTTAATCTGTATAGGAGCATGTTTTAACCTTTACTCCAATAATCAGCAGAAGTGGCAAAGCTTTAAATGTGTAAACAAAATGATATCTTTGATTTGATGTGAATTTCTTTGTGTCAAGAAAGAAATGTGATTGGTTGACAGGGTAACTATTGGATCTATGTATAAAAACGGCTGCCAGCTCATTGGACTGTGAACTCCTTGAAAGCAGGAACTATTTTTGCCTTTCTTTGTATCCCCAGAGCTTAGCACAGTGCCAAACCCATAGGAGGTGCTCAATAAATGACTGACTTGTTTCTGAGCACATAAATAAAGCACTGGGCTGGAGAACTCAACAGTGCCTGAAGGAAACTTTTATGCCTATGCCAAAGGTTAGCAGAGGGGAGGAAGAAGTAAGCCAAGAGTAAGTACTACACTCATTGCCCAACCCCAAAATGACTAAGTTATTGGAGACACTGAATACTAGAAAACAGTGACACCCTGAGAACAATGAGATATAGACAGATAAAAAAGAGATGGCTCCCCAAAGAGAAGGGAACTTGAAGGAGTATAATCCTTTGCACCAGAAAAGAATGAGTAAGGACTCATGAAAGGACTTCAAGTAAACAGGAGTTGAAGGTTTACCCCTTTGCCACACATTTTTTCTAGAGATATGCATCAGTACCACTATATTTCTAAATTATACCCCACTCTTCTTGGGGAAAATATTTTTATCAGCTCTTCTTGCAATACTATTTTAGTAAATACCTTTTCTGAAAGCTAATTGAGTATGGTTGCAAGACTGTTAATGAAAGTACACCAGTAGAGTTTTGTGAGCAATAGTACTGGAAATCCAGCCCATAGAAGCCTGAGACTAGTAGCAATAACTGCCTTCATAGGATAGAGTCTAACAATGCAAGGGGGAGTTGGACAATTATCCCTGGAAGAGGTGCTACATCTCGAAAAGAGAAATAATAATGTCTATCCCTTTTATGTTTCAATCTCTTAAGAAGAATTCTTTGTAAAATGAAAAGTTCAACAGAAATGTGAGTAATTATGATAAAATATAAATATGGGAAATAATTCTGACAGGACATAGGCCTGGAAACAGAAAACTACAAATTCAGATTCTTATTCTGTTGACAAAACCTGGCAGATAAAAAAGAGATGGCTCCCCAAAGAGCTTTTTCATTGTTTAAGTACCTATTACATGTCTTTTATTGGGTCATATCTAACGCACTGAACTTGAACTCTTGTCAAACTACTTATGAATTTACTAGCTCCATATTTCTATTGCTTTACTGCATTTATTTGTCTGGCATATTTTATCCACTTCTTCTAAATTTCAGGCAACGACATAATAGCTTTTCAAAGTTTCCTTAATGTTCAAGGTTATTTGCAGTAGTCAATGGCCAGCACTGGAGACCAAATTTTTTTTTTAAGACAGTGCTGAATAGAATATAGAAAACTAAAGTCTAATTCATTCATTACTTTGTGATTATTCAATTGTTCTTAATTTCATTCATTTGTAATCTTGTACATTCCTCATTCTGCCTATAGAAGGAAGATGACTATTGGGTGGCCTCAAGTAAGAAAGAGATGCCCAACTCTAGGAAAAAAAGTATCATTCCTACCACACTATTCATCATGTCATGTCCCTTAAAGATGGAATCATAACAAATAATTAGATTTTCCTAAAAATTTATTTTCTTTCCCATGCTCTTTTTACTGATCTGGAGAAAACATTGGATTTGTGATCGATAAAGTAATTCTCCTAACAAAGTATAGTGCTTCTTTAAAACATTAAGATTGACTGACAAAGACAATACAGCAACAAAAACAACAATAACAAAAGGTAACATCTCTATGGTTCTTCAAGGTTTGATTATAAGCAACATGTTTTTGTCCATGTTATAGGGTCCTACACATAGTAAAGAAAAGCAACAAGGTATGGAGAGCTGGCTTCAGTAACAGGTTGACCTGGGACAAAGTTGCTGCTGCATGGCCCTGGGCAAGTCACTTAACCATTCAGCATTCTAGGCAACTCTTTAAGAATAAAAGAAGCAGGGGGTGGAGCCAAGATGACGAGTAGAAGGATGGACTTGCTCTAGCTCTACTCTCATAGCCCATAAAATATCTGTAAAAAAATGAGTCTAAAAAAATTCTAGAGCAGCAGAAGCCACAAAACGACAGAGTGAAAGAGATTTCCAGGCCAAGACAGCCTTGAAGGCCAACAAGAGAGGTTTATCACACTGCCTTGGAGCACAGTGCAGGTCACAGGTGCAGCACAGACCAGACTGAAGCAGCCTTCAGGGCAACAAATCACAGGTACCAGTGGCAGTTCCAAGATTTCTCAACCCACAAAGGGAAAAGACAGCTTCAAAGGTCTGTGAGAAAGCTCTTTCACCTTGGTGAGAAGGGAGCAGGGTCCAACAGAGGGTGCAGGCAGGCTGCAGCCCTTTCCATAAAGACCCAGAGGGAAATCGAGCAGCTGATCTGGGTCACATTTCTGAGTAGTGGTCCTGGGGTGAGGAGGAATCCTACTCACAGATCCTGGGCAGATAGGAATACTTGTGGTTACTCCTAACTAGACCAGAGCACAGTCTAGGAGAGGAGAGGAGTAAACTCCTCTCCCTTGATTGTGCCACCTTGGAGGAACTGAGAACTTACAGGTCCCTAGAGTATACCCTCTTCTTGAAAAAGGACTCAAAAGTCAAGTAACTGGTTGAGAAAATGTCCCAAAAAGGGAACAAAAATAAGACTATAGAAGGTTACTTTCTTGGTGAATAGGTGTTTTCTTCCATCCTTTCTGATGAAGAAGAACAATGCATACCATCAGATGAATACATAAAAGTCAAGGCTTTTGCATCCAAAATCTTCAAAATTAATATGCAATGGTCTCAGGCCATGGAAGAGCTCAAAAAGGATTTTGAAAATCAAGTAAGAGAGGTGGAGGAAAAATTGGGAAGAGAAATGAGAGAGATGCAAGAAAATCATGAAAAGCAAGTCAACAACTTGCTAAAAGAGACCCAAAAAATTCTGAAGAAAATAATACCTTTAAAAATAGACTAACCCAAATGGCAAAAGAGGTCCAAAAAATGAGAAGAATGCTTTAAAAATCAGAATTAGCCAAGTGGAAAAGGAGACTCAAAAGCTCACTAAAGAAAATAGTTCTTTAAAAATTAGAATGGAGGAGATGGAAGCTAATGACTTCATAAGAAACCAAGAAATTACAAAACAAAACCAAAAGAATGAAAAAATAGAAGACAATGTGAAACATCTCATTGGATACAACTGACCTAGAAAGCGATCCAGAAGAGATAATTTAAAAATTATGGGAATGCCTGAAAGCCATGATCCAAAAAGGAGCCTAGACATCCTCTTTTATGAAATTATCAAGGAAAATTGACCCTGATATTCTAGAACCAGAAGGTAAATTAAATAGTGAAAGAACCCACTGATCACCTCCTGAAAGAGATCCCAAAACTCCTGGGAATATTGTAGCCAAAATCCAGAGTTCCCACATAAAGGGAAAATATTGCAAGAAGCTAGAAAGAAACAACTCAAGTATTGTGGAAATGTAATCAGGATAACGACAAGATCTAACGGCTTCTACATTAACGGGTCAAAGGGCTTGGAATATGATATTCCAGAAGTCAAAGGAACTAGTATTAAAACCAAGAATCACCTACCCAGTAAAACTGAGTATAATACTTCAGAGGAAAAAAATGATCATCAATAAAATAGAGGACTTTCAAGCATTCTTGATGAAAAGACCAGAGATGAATAGAAAATTTGACTTTCAAACACAAGAATCAAGAGAAGCATGAAAAGGTAAACAAGAAAGAGAAATCCTAAGGGACTTACTAGAGCCGAACTGTTTACATTCCTACATGGAAAGATCATATTTGTAACTCTTGAAACTTTTCTCAGTATTTGGGTAGTTGAAGGGATTATATCCATATAGACAGAGGGCACAGAGTGAGTTGAATAGGAAGGGATGATATCTAAAAAAGTAAAATTAAGGGGTGAGAGAGGAATATTTTGGGAGGAGAAAGGGAAAAATGGAATGGGGCAAATTATCTCCAATAAAATATGCAACAAAAAGCTTTTTCAATGGGGAGAAGTGGGGGTAAGAGGGGAAAGGTGAATCTTACTCTCATCACATTTGGCTTAAGGAAGGAATAACAGGCACACTCAATTTGGTATAAAAAGTCTATCTTACACTACAGGAAAACAGGGGAGAAGGGGAGAAGTAGGGTGCAGAGGGGAAATGATAGAAAGAGGGCAAATGGGAGGAGGGAGCAATTAAAAGTAAACACTTTTGGGGAAGGATGAGGTCAAAAGAGAGAATAAATGGGAGGCAGGAAAGGATGGAGGAAAATACAGTCTTTTACAACATTACTAGTCTTTTGCATAACTACATGTATATAGCCTATATTGAATTGCTTTCCTTCTCAGTGGGGATGGGTGGGGAGGGAAGAAGGGAGAGAAGTTGGAACTCAAAGTTGTAGGAACAAATGTTGAGAATTGTTTTGGCATGCAACTGGGAAATAAGAAATACAGGTAATGGGGTTATAAAAATCTATCTTGCCCTACAAGAAAAGAGAGAAGATAGGATAAGAAAAGGGAGGGGTGTGATAGAAGGAAGGGCAGATTGGGAGAAGGGGTAATCAAAATACACGGTATCTTGGGGTGTGGGGAGGGGAGAGATGGGGAGAAAATTTGGAGCTCAAAATCTTGTGGAAATGAATATTGAAAACAAAAAAAAAAATTAAAAGAAGAGTAAAAGAAGCAGAGAAGGAGCATAAGATTCAGTACTTTGTTCTGATTTCACAAATACAAATCCAAGACTATAAAGCATTCTTTGATGCCTTGTTTTCCTGTTTTGTTTTCACATTCTTCTAAGTTACCAAAGTTACACTAAATCTACATTTGTTGAAATTTGAGTTGAATGTAAGTTAAATCAAGCTTTATGTGAAATTTTTTAAATTCCAGTACACAACTATGAAGCTATTGCAATAAATTTGTAGAATATATTACTGTCAAAATTAGGAAATTATTATGAGATCAAATTAATAAAATAAATGTAGAAAAGCACTATTAAAAACAGAACTGTGAATTTTCTTTAAATTTCAAAATAGGATAAATTGTTATGGATAATTTTACAAGGCTCTTTCATTTGTTCAAAATCATATAGCAGCACATAAAAAATTCTGTAGTATATCTCACGCACAATTAAAACACAATTAGCAATAGGTTTAACTAATGACTTTTATGCCCTGCAGCTGAATGAAAGGGAAAAAGGAGAAAATCAGTTAAATATAAATAATAATCCTGGAGAAGACTCAAGACATTCAGAAAATATACCAAGAAATGCCTACATTTTAAATAAATGTATTTCATACTGAAAAAAATCTTTTGTGGAAATTTCCCCCAATAGTAGTAATTTATCCAAATTGACCACACATAAAATACAGTGACTCAAAAAAAATGTTAAATAATTTCTGCTGACAAAAATATGACTTCATTTAAAAAGTGAGATATCATGTACTCTTAGGAACTGACATTAGTGTGATATTGTGAGACAACACAAAAATACTTACAACCTCCCATGAATTATTCCTTCCAAACAATATCCAATGTAATCTTTATTCTTCCTTAATTAAGCTGAATTTACTTCCCACCAGGAGACAAATGATTTTGAGTCAGATTTGTAGAAAAAAATAACTACCAGCATTCATGAGTTGGACACCAAATAAAGAAGCATCTTAAATTCACTAGATGAAAAGAACTAAAAAAAAAATAGGAAGTATGTTTCCTAACAGTGCTTCTAGCACTGGTGCAGCTCAGAGGAACTATGCAACTGAAATATTTCTAAATTCAATTAAGATATTTCAAATTGAAGTGAAATATTTAGAAACCTGGGGGTGGGAATGGCATTTTGAGGAAAACATACATATGAGATGGCTGCAGTTAGTCATAAACAAAAGATGGAGAGTTATATATTCAAATATTTTCCCAACTTTAAAGTGCTATATAAATGAATTGTGACCCAGTCTCATATTGCAGATTAAATTAATGTAGTACAGAGAGGTTAACTGAGTTACTCAAGGTCACACATTCGATTAAACAGTAGAGCCCAAATTCCAAACCAGGTCTTCCATCTTTCATGTAAGCATAGAATATGCTCTCAGGCAACTAACGAAACATTTCAGAACCTTGGCAGCCTGTGCCCCTGGGGACAGAGGACAGCTGACTTGCTATCATGGATGTTTTGCAAGTACTATAAAGATCTATTAGGATGCTTCCATCAATGATTACCAGTGGATCTCATTTGGCCAGGCAGACTTAATTACCTTTTGAGATATGAGTCTCTATTAAGGATAATATAGTAAGAAAAAGTTAGTGCTTTCAAATATTTTTCTTCTCTCTCCTGAAAATATACACAGAGTCAAAGGAAAAAATGGACTTGAGTTTAGAGAGTACACACATCAAATGGATAACTTACAAAATTCCGTGTGTGGGGAAATTCTCTCCCCTTTGTGTTGTCCTCATGAAGTGAAATAGTTTTCTACTGCAGTTCTTATACATTCCTGAAGCAGCCCAGTTTGTCCTTGGGCTGCCAATTTAGGCACTACTGTCAGACATTATGGTTGGAGGGACACTGCTATGATGCCAATGGGAAATCCAAAAATCTAACCTTTTAAATTCTTATGGTCACCAGATACTCCCTTCCACCACCGCCACCCACCTTGGCTTCCTCCAACGAATTCCCTTTCAAGAATCTGGTTAAAGCTGCTTCCTTCACTTGGAATGCTCCACATTCAAATGGTTTAAACTCAAACTAAAGGTTTAACTAAAAATCAAATGCTGGATTCTGAAATGGCTTGCTATTTCATCAAATACTGAGATGAGAAACCAAGATATTACTGAGTCTCTTCAGTCTATCAAAATACATTTCCTATTCAACTTCATTTCATTCCTTTTTAAATACTAGAACTAAAATAATACAAAATAAGAAAAAAATATTGCCATATATACAGAAGTATGTGAGAGGACTCAAAACATAAAGCAATAAATTTCCATTTCAGGAAAGACTATATAATAAATACTACACATTGAGTTGAGAGCTGTTTTTTCTTTGCCTTCTCTGTTTTTTTCTCTATTTACTTTTTTTCCCCTCTCCCCCCTTCACAAGGATACAACTATGCATTATATGTATATACATAGAGATGTGTTTACATACAGGCATATGTGTGCACATATATATATATATACACACATAGAAATATGTATATACATAGACATATTCTCAGAAAGATATACATGTACACCCATATATCCACATGTACCTATATTGATACATATACATAGATATCAATAATCAGCCATATATACACATATAAATTTATATGCATCTATGTAAGACCATACTGTATTTATTTTTCCTATTTCTCTGAGGTTGAGTAACTTCTTTCTCCATAAATCCAAGTCTTTCTAAATTATTCCAAATCCACCAATTCGTCATTGCTTACTCCACAAAAATATTCCCACCTTATCTAAATAATAGTTTCTCTATATTACTTTGATTAAATCTATTTTAAATCTATTTGTCAAAGATCATAAATGCCACCCTGCTCTTTTTCCCCTAACAAATTCTACTGCTAATCTTTGTGATTATCTCTTTATTTCCTATCCTTCCTGATTCCCTACATCACTTCTACTGCCTAGTTTGCCTTGCCATTACTTAACCCACCCGCTGTCCCTCCAAAAATCTCTCCCTTATCCTCCCATTCTCATTCAATAGCCTTTTAAAAAATATTTATTTTTACTTTTCAAGATTTTGAATCCTAAATTGTTTCCCTTTTCCCTCCCCAAGAGAGCATGAAATCTGATATTGGCTACACATGTACAATCACATTGAACATCCTTCCACAATAGTCATGTAAAGAAAAAATTAGAAACAAAGGGAAAAACCATTAGGAAGGAAAAAAAGAGAAAGTAATGTGCTTCAATGTACATTCAGACTTCACAGTTCTTTCTCTGGATGTAGACAGCATTTTCCATCCTGAATTCCTTGAAATTATCTTAGATCATTTTATTGCTGAAAAGAGCAAAGTCTATCAGTTAGTCACTGCACAATGTTGCTGTTACTATGTACAATATTTTTCTGGTTCTGCTCATTTCACCCACTATGAGTTCATGTTAAGTCGAAGTTTTTCTGAAATGTACATGTATCTTTTCTCCATTTGAATGATCTCTTCCAGATAGAGATCTAGAATCAGTATTGCTGGCTCAAAGGGCATACAGTTTTCTATCCTTTGGGGCAGAATTCCAAATTGTTTTATAGAATAGTTGGAGCAGTTCTGCTTCCCTTCTAATCTTGGTTACATTGACTTTTTTTCTGCAAAAACTATTTAATTTAATGTAACCAAAATGATCCATTATGCATTACATAATGTTCTCTTACTTGGTCATAAATTGCTCCATTCTCCATAGCTGACAGGTAAATGATTCCTTGATCTCCTACTTTGCTTATAGTATCATGCTTTATGTCTAAATCATGTACCCATTTTATCTTGGTGTACAGTGTACAATATTGGCCTGTGCTTAGTTTCTATCATATTATTTTGCAGTTGTCTCAGCAGTTGGTCAAATAGTTAGTTCTCAACCTAGAAGCTGGAATCCTTAGGTTTATCAAACAGTAAATTACTACAGACATTGACTACTATGACTTCTGTACTGATCAACTCTACTTCTTAAGTAATACGAAGTAGTTTTGAAGATTGCTGCTTTATAATTTAGATCTGGTACAGGAAGGTCAAATTCCCTTGCATTTCTTTTCATTAATTCCCTTGATATTCTGGACCTTTTGATTTTCCAGATTAATTTTATTTTTTTCTAGCTCTATAAAATAATTTTTTTGTAAATTAATTGGTATGGTGCTGAATAATTAATGCAGGCAGAACTGTCATTTTTTACATTAGGTTAGCATACTCATGAGGAACTGATGTTTCCAATTATTTACCTATTACTTTATTTGTGTGAAAAGTGTTTTAAAATTGGGTTCACATAGTTCCTAGGTTTATCTTGGCAAATAAATTCCCAAGTATTTTATAAAGTCTACACTAATTTTAAAAAGAATCTTTTTTCTTTCTCTTGCTGTTGGGTTTCATTAGTGATAGAAATGCTGATGATTTATGTGTTTTATTTTGTATTCCTAAAACTTTGCTAAAGTAGTTTGTTTTAAGTAGTTTAAGCTGATTCTCTAAGTATACCATCATATCATGTGTAGAATTATAGCTTTGTTTCTTCATTGCCTATTCTAATTCCTTCTATTTCTTTTTCCTTCCTTATTGCTAAAGCTAAAATTTCCAGTACAATACTGAATAAGAGGTAATGATGGATATCCTGATTTTACCCCCCACCTCCATTTTACAGGAAATGCTTCTAGCTTATGTCCATTACATACAATGTTTGTTAATGGTGTTGGACAGATGCTACCAACTTAAAGGAAAACCTCATTGATTCCTGTGCTCTCTAGTTTTTAATAGGAATGGGTGCTGCATTTTGTCAAAAGCTGTATATATTGAAATAATCATAGTTTTGTTATCTATATGGTCAATTTCCTAATACTGAACCTTCCTTACATTCCTGGTACAAATCTCACCTAGAGTGTATTAACCCTTTGATAAGTTACTGCAATCTCCTTGCTAATATTTTATTTATAATTTTACATCTAAATTCATTGGAGAAATTGGTCTATAATTTTCTTTATTTTAGCTCTTCCAGCACCATATTTGTATCAATAAAAGAATTTAGTAGGACACCTTCTTTACCCATTTTCCCAAATACTTTATATCATATTGGGATTGTTTAAATGTTTGATAGAATTTACTTGTGAATCAATCTATCCCTGGAGAATTTTTCTGGGGAATTTCATTGATGGCTTGCCAAGTTTCTATTTCTGAAATCCTGGGGTTATTTAAGTATTTTATGTTCACCCATTTCATTAAAATTGTCAGATTTATTGGCATACAGTTGGGCAAAATAGTTCCAATTATTTTTCTAACTTCCTTTTCATTGGTGATGAATTCATCCTTTTCATTTTTGATACTGGTAATTTGGTTTTCTTCCCTTTTTTTGTCCAAATTAACCAAAGATTTATCCATTTCATTGGATTTTTTCTGTAAAAGATGATCTTAGTTGTACTTATTAACTCAATAGTTTTCTTGATTTCAATATTCATTTCTGTTTTGGTTTTCAGAATTTCTAATTTGGTATTTAATTGCAGATCTATAATTTGTTCTTTTTCCATACCTCCCATAACAGAATCCCTCACCTCTTCTCTAAAAATCCTTTCTGTATTTTCTCCTCCTTTCTTAGTCTTTTATTTCTTTCTGAATTTAAACATGTGAATTGTTCCCTTTTGTACTTATTAGTGACGAAATTAGGTTTCCAGAACAACCAGCCCTCCTCCCCCATCTAATTCTTCTATTGGTTCTTCCTCTCCTAGCACATTTGTATAAGATAATTATTCTTTTTAGCTGTTCTTGAAAGGCTTTACTTTAAGAATGAATGACCCTATTACAGTCTTAGACGTACATTTTTACATACAAAGCAAACATTGTAAGTAACAAGGTAAACAATCAATTTGTCTATACTGAGTCTCTTGTAATTAGTCTTTGGTATATACCTTATATTTCTCTTGGCTCTTCTGTGTCAAATCTATTAAAAGTTCAGGTTGTTTTTTAAACAAAATACTTATAGTCTGATAATTCATTAAATGTCCATTTTTAAAATTCAGGACTATGCCTTAGTTTTACTGGATGAAATGTTCTTGGCTGTGACCACAGTTTTTTGATTCTTTGATAGATAACTTTCCAAGATCTGTGTCTGTTAACACGGCTAGGGCTTGTGTTTCTAATTGTGGCACCACTATATTATATTTATTTTTCTTTGTTGCACATAATATTTCATCCTTGAGCTGGGGGCTTCAGATTTTGACTATGATATGGATGGTGACCTTGCACAGCTTTCCCTCACTCAAAACAAACTCCAGTGCAAATCATGTCATCATTTCTCTGATGTCATGGTCTTCAAAAATGAAGGATGAACTAAACAACAACAATAATTGTATCCTGGTGGTTTTCCTTGTAGGATCTTTTCGGGGGGGGGGGGGTGATCAGTTGATTTTTTCTATTTCTACTTTACCCTTCTTTTCCTAGTCCTTCAGGACAATTTTCTTCAATTATTTCTTATATTATTGTATCAAGATTCTTTTTTTTTATCTTAGATTTCAGGTAGTCAAATTATGTTTTCTTTTCTTGATCTGTTCCCAGATGTTTCACATTCTCCTCTGTTTTTTTCTTATTATTTTGTTTTATTACTTTTTGACTTCTAAAGCTTGCTAGCTTCCCCTTGTGCAATTCTGATTTTTAAGAAGTTTATTTTCTTCCTTAATATTCTGGATCTCCTTTGTCAATTGGTCAAAATTTTTTTTTATCAATTTCTGATTTAATTTTTTAAAGTCTTTTTTAAGTTCCTCTGTGAATTCTTTTTGGGAAGGTGGCCTTTTGACATTACTCAGTCAGGTAGAAGAGGGCTTGAGTATCCTCCTCTGAAGACAAATGCCAGTCTTCTCTCTTCCCACAGTAACTATTGTTGGATTCTTCCTCCTTTGCTTGTACTTTTTTTTTTAGCAGCTTAGTTGTGGCAATCACCTCCAATAGTAGGGGATAAGGGATGGGTGGTGCCTCTGGTCTCAGATCCTCCTTTACTTCTCTACTCTGACATGAAACTAAAACCAAAACCTTCAAACTCTTGTTAAGTACTGACAGTCAACAGTGTCCTGCCCCACTGCTTCTCCACTCACTATGCCTGGGCTAGTTCCTTCCAGCCCAGGACCACATCTCTCCAACATAGCTGGGTCTGGCATTCCTTTTCAGTGGATTTTCCCTGGCTCAAACATCCAAATCCCCTCACTGTCCCAGGAACAAAAAGTCTCTGTGGCTGGGGTGGAGGCAGCCTCACAAACCAGCTAACCCCAGGGCTTGCAACTTGTTGTTTAACTGGACATAGCCTGGGGTGTTTATACTTCACATGAACTAAACCACATCCTTGGATTTTTCTTCAGATCTTCTCCAGGAGGATCACTGTGCTGCCTCTGTTATTTACATTTACCACTCTGCGTTCACCCTGAGGTGCTATTTGTGGGGTAATCTAGAAAGGTTTGCATTTTCTAACCATCTAAGAATCCTCTCTCAAACTCATTTCACTTCATTTCATGGAATAGCTTTCATTTCTTCCAAATTCATTAAGATTTTTCCCCATGTACCATACATTTCACTGTTTTATTCAATAGATGTGCTCTCATCTGATAAAGGTATCAAGGATAGACCAACTTATTAGTCCCTTAAGTGGGGCAAGGTCATTTATTCAATTTACTCCCACACTTATATTAATACCAGACCCACAATGATTACTCAAAGGGTCCTAGGACCCTCTTTCTTCTGATGATAACAGTCATAGGAGCTAGCACCCAAGCCAAAGGTCTTAGTGTGGTTCCAGGATATTAAAGTTTAAAATGCCACTAACACCTTTGGGACAACTTTTACAAGGATACCCCTGCTTCCAAGGAAAGAAGTCCTTTATTTGAACCTGACTCAGACTAGTGTTTTGGAATTACAACTCTCGTTCAGTTGAATATGGAGAAGTTCTTTTTGAAGATGTTTCATTGTCTTTTTGTCACCTGCCTAAATTGCTTTTTTCTCTTCCATATTTAATAGTTAGTCTAAATTATCCAGTTTTACAAGGTCTTATAAAACAGGAAAGACTTTAATAAATTTCTCCATAGATATGCTACATATAATTACTAAAGTCAGCTACATATGCTTCTCCAAATCAAAATTCTTGGCTATATAGCTGCATTTGTATTAATTAGTACTATTTACTGTTAGAGTCAACAGTTCTCTCATGTAAATTAACTTCCTTCCTTTCTACTGCCTTCTTGTCATTTTAGCTTCAAAATGTTTGTTATTCTCTTCCACATTCAAAAATCTTTGAAAAAAATTGGCACCCTCTTAACTTTCCAACCTTACATTACTATATACACCCATTCTTCTCATTGGCTTTTCGGACTTCTTTTGCCATTTGTGTAAGTCTTATTTTTTAAGGTGTTATTTTCTTCCATATTTTTTTGAGTCTCTTTTAGTAAGTTGTTGACTTGTTTTTCATAATTTTCTTGCATCACATCATCATTATTCTTTCCAATCTTTCCTCTAATTCTCCTTTTGAAGGGCTCCTTTTTTGAGCCCTTCTATGGCCTGCAACCAATTCATGTATTTCTTGGAGGCTTTCTATGTTGGAATTGACTTTTGTTATCCTCTTCTAGTTGTATGTTTTGATCTTCTTTGTCAAAATAAGATTCTACTGTCTGATTTGTTTTCATTTTTGCTTATTTCCTATCAGTCAATTATTTGACTTTTTAACTCTTTGTTGAAGTAGGGCTTGGTTTCAGCACGAAGGGGCTGAACAGTGTCCCAAGCTTCAGGGGTTTTGTGCAGCTGTTTTCAGAGATCCTCTTAGGGACCTGTACATTTTCAGTGCTTCCAAGGCAATATGATCAAAGGAGACATGTTTACTCTTCTCCTAGTCTCTGTTCTGCTCTGTAAGAGGGAAGGAAAGATTCTTTTCTTCCTTGCAACTGTGAAAGGAAGATTCCTTCTCCAGGTGATACAAACTGTACAACACCAGTGTTTATCTTTGCCCTAGGATTGCCATCTAGAACTATGACCCAAATACAAGGGCAAAGCAAGAGAATCTTGCTTCACCACCAGCAAAAGTTTCCACAATCATCCTCTGATCAGCTGATTGATCCCCCTCACTGTCTGAGAGGTGAGAGCTCCCCAAGCTGCCACCACCCAGAGGTTAGTGTGGGACCGAACTTTCCTACTGACCTTTCAAGTTGCCTTCTGTTCATGGCAAAGAAGTTTGGAAACTGCCATAGCTGCCAGTGACCAAGTCCCATGTGGACTGTTTTAGGTTAGCTGGGACCCTGATCTGTGCAGATACACTTTGTGCTGGACTGCGCTCCTCTCCAAGGCCTTTCCTGTTGACCTTCCAGGTTGTTTCACTCTTATCATTTTGTGCGTTCTGCTGCTCTAGAATTTGAGTCATTTTTTAACAGGTATTTGTAGGGATTTGGGGGAGAGCTCAAGTGAGTTCCTGCTTTTACTCTGCCAAGTATACTCTCACTGACAATTTTTCAGATTACATGGCAGTGCTTCCAGATGTCAGATTGCATACCACCATTGGGCAGAAGTGGAGGGAGAAAAAAAATTTGTAACTCAAAATCTTATAAAAGTGAATGTTGAAAATTATCTTTACATGTAATTGGGAAAAATGAAACACTACTAAGTAACAGAAAATTAAACAACAAACTGAGAAATCCAAAAAATAAAATTCTTACCAAAGTCACCAAATATTCATATAATTTTTTCCAGTTTTGTCCTCTTTAGTCCTAAGAGTTACATACAAATTACCTCAAGAACCACAATGCTCTGGAACTATTAATCTCCAAAACAAATCTACAGTTCCTTCAGTATCTAAAACTACATTCCTTTCCAACATGTTTCTCCAGTGTTTAATAAAATTTCTTTCTCTACCTCTTTAAAATAGCAAATTATTTTCACGAGTGAGGCATCTAATGCTACATCATTCACAATATTTGCAACTTTGTCACACTTCATTGTTTGTCCAAAACTGCTCACATTTCATCTAAAAAGCTGTCTTTTTCATATATGTATTAAAAATTTCTATCAAAGCAAATTTCTTTTCCTATTTCAATTAGGTATTAAAATATAACAATACCTTCTATAACTGTGGCAATATCTTGCATGTTTTAATTCTTAGTATGAATCTTTCCCTTTACCAAAACAAAACAATTCTTTGCTCTTTTAATCACTAACTTTTCTTTTTTGAAAACTGAACCTTTGTAAGCTGATGATCGGAAGGACTAGTTTCTAATCCCTGGATCACCCACAACTAGAATTTAATCCATTTGTCAATATCCTCCCTAAAATATGGTTCCCAGAACTTACTACAGAACTCTAGAAGTAATATAGCTGAAGAAAGGCAAAGTGAGTACAGCAGGACTAAACTGTTTATAAACAAGAGATTTTAATCAAGTCAGTCCCTAAAAAACTATGAATTTTCTTTACCTGCAACTTGGGTGATGAAAGAAACAAAAAATCTTCACACACGCTGTCCACTTCTTCAATCTTCCCCCAAAACCAGTTTTAAACTTCCGACTAGGAAATGAAACATCCTCTTTCCTTCAAGATTTGGTATAGAATAACAATCTTCATATTTCATATTAATTCTTCTAAGTAGATTGTTGATGTATAATGCACCTCTACATGTAGAATACTGGAGCAAACTAAAGGCAACTTTCAAAGTTTTCTTATCTCTTTTTGCATACTATAATGAGAAGGAACTGTCAAGAACAAGCTTACCACTTCCTCAAGGTCACTCAGAGCCAGAAATAGAATTCTGCCTGTCCTACTAGGCCAAGACCTCATAGCTAAACCACATTTCCTCTTCAATGGGAAGTGAAAGCAATGAGGAGCCACCTAGAATGCCTGTGTTAAACTGAGGAACAGAAGAAAAATACAAGATGGAGAATATTTAAATGACTTTCAGACTGATTTTTTTCCCCTTATCATCTCCCTACAACATAGAAGGAAGAAAACTGACATTTTAGGAATTTACTTTTCAATCCCATGATATAGTGTACATAAATACAACTGTTTTCTTAAATAGGGATAAAAACTTGTTCCTATTATGAATCTGATGCAGAAGTTGTATTTCCTTTTCCTGGTGATAGGATCTCAAACTTAGAGATAGTTTCAAAACAAGAAATAAGTAGGAGACTAACTTTCTGGATATGTGAAGAAGGAAGCGACAAAATCTGGCAACTGATTAAGAATCTAGGGTAAGGCAGGTGTGTATATGTGTGTATACATTATATATAATATACATATATATATATGCACACAGATACACAAACATATATACACAGATCCAGATATGTGTGTGTATGTTAGATGGCCATTGTGCTTTATTCTTAAAGAATAAAATCGCTTGTGTTGGGATCAAGGTACAATATGTGTCCAATCAGATCAGCACTAGCTCAGAAGGCTCTACCACAGGATTTGAATGTAGATGTCTCTAAATTTCCACCTCATGTTTCTTTTGTATCACTGCAATTATGCTTCACTCAGAGTGCTGCATCTTTGACAAGGGCACACTACAAGGGATAAGTCCTCTAAGTTCTTTCTGAGAGACCTCAAAAGTATCATTATATGACTTCTTCTGTCTTAAGTGAGCTCTCCACAAAATAGTCTTTTAGGCATTCAAACATAAGCCCATAAGAACTGCCTTGTCTGCAGTAGACTAATGAATACTTGGCAGTTTAGTTTGAGAAAGGACCTCAGCATTCAGTCTTTGCACTTGCAGGTCAGAATCTATTCAAATGGTAGCAATTCTGATCCCTGTTTCACAGGCACACAACAATGATAGCAGCACAACAATTCTGAAGACCTTCAATTTGGTAGGCAATACCTCTTTTCTCCCATGCTTTCCTTCAGAGCCTCCCAAGCACTGAGCTAGTTTGGGCAATGTGTGTATGTCAACACTGTCATCCACGCGTATATCCTTGCAAAGTATACTGTCAAGATAACTGATGGTTCTATGTTTAGATGGTGTGGTGCTGGCTAGTGGAGATCTAATAATAGTTAGGCCAAAATTGACACAAGTAGCAGAAAACTGATACAAACTTTATTGTATGTCAACCTCACAGGCTACACTGATCAGACAATGATCTGTGAATAAAAAGGTACATACCAACTCTTTCCACTTTATTCTTGGCTTGCAGTCTTTTCAAGCTGAATAATTTATGATCAGGGCAGTAGATGCCCTGGATGCCATGTTCATACACATTGAAGGCTTCTGACAACATTGCTGAAAACGTCATGCTAGAAAGCATAGGAGTAAGCACACGGCCATGCTTGACTCCCTTGATGACTGGGAAAGGGTGAGAGCATCATCCACTATTCAGAAACAAGGCATGCAAAGTCATCATGGTCTGCAAAATCACATTTTGACATGATTTTCCACAAGCCCTCGCAACCACAATCAATTAAAGCAACCTTAGCTCTCAGATAGATGACAATCTTTCAGGTGAAGGACTAGCCTATTAAGGAACACTAGCAAGAAGTTTGCCAGCAATGACTAAGAAATTTTCCTTTATACAATGGAAGCACTGCCATATAATCTGAAAAATTACAGTTTTTGTATAATCAGTAGTTCCCCTATCTTGCAAGTATCAGCTGGAACAGAATCAGCACCAGAACCAGCACTTTCTCACAGGAGAGGAGTCTAATTGCATTCCAAACCTCTTCTACTGTAATTCTGTCTAGAAGGAGAAACCTCAATCTGAGGAATATGGTCAAAGCTTCAGGATTGATTGGTGATGATCTGTTAAGAACTCTATGAAGTGTTCAGCCCATCTGTCCAGGATCATGCCCTTATCAGTAATGAATCTAACTCTATCAGCACTAAGCATCTGAGATGCATCATAGGTCTCTTGTACATAATCAGGGCATCATAAAAGTACTTTAGATGGTTACTATCAACATAAAACTGAATTTCATCTCCCTTAACTGAGCCAAGAATCCTGCATCTCTCTAAGCTTTGTTTGCACTTTACTTTTGATGTTTAAACAACCCTTCTGGGAAACTCTGTGGAGTTCTTGTTTTTCTTTTAATTGCTTGTGAATTTCCTCATCATTTTCATCAAACTAATCTTGATTGTTAGGAGTGTTCTTGCCCAGATGAGTAAAAGCTGTACACCAAATCTAAAGTTTGTACACAAAAACTAAAGTTGCCCACTCATTTTCTGATTCACGGTTGCCAATCCTGGGTTGGCTCAGTTTTCTCAAGTTAGCACAAACTGTTCCCACTTAGAGAAGCACTCTAAGAGGTTAAGTCTATATGATCAATCCAGCACGGAGAGCCACACACATATCTGCCTTTATCATTCACACATCCTGTACCTTCTTTTACAATGGCAGTCTATTAAATGCCACTGTCTACTGTAATCATACATCTGTGAAGTTTTATTATATTTAGGTAAACTGAAGACAGTTCTGGTGATGAGGTCAGGTGAAACGCAAGTCTTCAGCATTAAGTGACTGTTACTGTTTCTGACTCCATTCCATTGAAGAACTGTCACTTCTGCTAATCTGTGCCTATTCTGGGGTTAAAGTTATTCAGAATTATAAGTTTGAACTCTTTTGGCACACTGAGAATAAGCATCTCCACGGCTTTGTAAAATTTTTCCATTATTTCATCAGGGTTCATCATGGTGGTAGCATCCACACTGATGATGGTAGTGTGCTTTCCTGCAAGGGGCAATCACATTTTCATAACTCTGCCATTCCCTCCTTTTGGCAGACATGTAAGCTTGCTGAACAGATTTATTCTAATTGCAAAACGTGTGCCAGCTTCACAACACTCCCTTAACTGTGACCACTCAGGAAAAATACTTATCGAACTCTAACTATGGTAAGTTGACCTTCATTTGCTAGCTTTGTTTCATTCAGTACTGCTTTTAAAATGAAATGCAGTACATTCCATGTACCAGTGGTAAGTGGAATCATTTTTTGCAAAAGTTTTTGTATGGTTTTTTTTTTTTGGTTTGTTTTGACCACATGGTAAGATACACCCCAAGCAGGCCTGGGTTGAGTGAAGCTGACATTTTGAGGGAACTTTTTCTAGCTCTTTTCTCATGTCAGTGGTGAACAAGGCTGCTATGGGGCTTTTCTCCCAAGCTCGGTTACAGGTTCTACTGTCAGTTGTGTCTCAGAAACAAGATGATGAAGGTGAGAGTAAAGAAATTTAGCCCTATTTGATTCATGGTAACCAGTGCTGAATTCACCTCAGGTGTATACATTGTGGCCATCAATGACCTCAACTACATGGTTTATTGTTTCAATATGATTCCACACATGGCAAGTTCAAGGGCACTGTCAAGACTGAGAATGGGAAGCTGTTGATCAGCCATTACCATCTTCATGGAACAGGGATCCCATTAATATTAAATGAGGAGATGTGTGAATCAAGTATTTTGTAGAGTGCACTGGAGTCTTTACCACCATGGAAAAAGCTGGGACTCACTTGAAGGGTAGAGCCAAGTGAGTCATCATCTCTATCCTTCTACTGATGCCCAATATTTACAATGGGAGTGAACCATGAGAAATATGGTAATTCCCTTCAGATTGTTAGTAATGCCTGCTTGGATCCCTTGGTCAAAGTCGTTCATGGCAACTTTGCCATTGTAGATGGACTCGTGACCTCAGTCACTATTGCTACCCAGAAGGCAGTAGATGGCCCCTCTGATAAACTGTAGTGTAATGAGTGAGAAGTGCTGCCCAAAACATGATCCTTTCTTCCACTGGTGCTGCTAAGGCTGTAGGCAAAGTCATACCTGATGTGAATGGGAAGCTCACAGGAATAGCCTTTCATATTCCTACTCCCAATGGATCTGACCTGCTGCCTGGAGAAACATACCAAATATGCTATCAAGAAAGTGGTAAAGCAAGCATCAGAGCAACACTTGTAGAATGAGTTTTAGCATTTTAAATTTAGACTTCAATTACAAGTAGACCACAAATTTATATTCTATAATTACATATTTATAATTTATTCTAATATATATTCTATATTACAAATTTATATTCTAGAATTACATAATGTAAATCCTTAATTGGAGCTTTTAGGGCAGAAATTATTACAGTTAATATAAGTACTTTCTGGGGCCCTGTAATACATTTTTGGTTGTTTAGCATTCAGTATTTAAGGGGAAAAAATTTCTGGATCGATTCAACTAGGTAAGTGATCTTGTGATTGTTCTAATCTACAATCTCTATGAGTGTTCCAACCTACAAGGGGAGCTTTGTTTCTAGAAGACTGGTTAATTACAGAATCATTGTATCTGAATGATAAATTAACATGGTGTCATTAATACATTGACTTTTAAAGGATGAAAAAACTGATCTTATTCCCTAACTTTTCTCTGTGGCTTAAGAGTCATCTACGCTCAGTCTGCTCAGCTCCTCATTATAAAACATCTAAGAGTGTAAATAATATGGAAAGCTAGACTAGAATCCTGTGAAAAATTATATTATTTGTTCAGGAGAGAATTTGCTTCCTTTATCTTCCTAACTACTTTTAGAAAACACTTTCTCCAATAACAATGTTTCTATATCAGAAGAAAAAAAGGCTTCTCAGCATTCTCTTCTCTTGTGTTTCTCAGACAGGAGACCAAATAACATGGTATCTTATATCTTGCTTCCTTTACCAAAATTTCTTTTTCCTCTAGCAATCAGAAAAAGGTAACTCTGGCAACCACATGGATAGTTTATTTTAATTCATTCACTTGCCTTCCTCATTTTTTTTCCCAAGATTCACTTAAAACAATTTAACAGCTTTTTCCGGTTAACAGAAAGCTCTGCATCAGTTTCAAGAACAGCTGTTTTCTGAAGATCTAAAAGCACATCTGATCACAACAGGGCTGAATTTGTAAATGAACTGTGCAGTAGCTTTCTGCCAACCGCTGATCCAGACATAAGGAAAGGAATTTGAAGGCAGCACCTGAGGGAAGAAAATGGGGGCAATTACTAAGTAAATTTAATCTCCTTAATGCAGGTAAGGGCAATTGTTAGGTGGCAATAGCAAGAGTAAAAAAAGATGTGTGGAATCCTAGTTAAAATATTCCTGAAATGTTATTTTCAGCAGGGAAAAATGTCCATATCGACATAATGGCAGAAAATGTAAAAAATACATAGCAATTCATAATCCAAATATGAGAGCGTCAGGGGTCTGGAACTCTCAGGTTATCAGGGTCATGATGCCCTCGGGAGAAATCTCTTGAGATGACATGTCCTTGCATGACTTACGTGAAGGACCACCCTTATGCAATAACCAACCTTCACAATTATCTTGAGCAAGAACAGCCAAGCGCGTAAGCTCAGCAGTGTTTACAAACCTCTTGCATGAATGGGAAGTAGAACGCCTGTATATACTCCGAGCTAGCTGAGAATAAACAGAGTGCATACCATCCTTGCTCCTGCCTCATTCATTCGCACCCAGAAGAAAGATCTTATACAGGTATGAGATCTTTGGGAATGTAACATGAGAGGAAATGAAATGACAGAAAAATAAATCCTCTCATTTCTGTTCCAGTAATGAACTTAAAACTGCCAGTGCAATGAACTAAAGTGGACCCACCCGGAACTTTATAATTGGTGAAGTGTTACAGTAAGGAAAAGATATTAACCTCTTCGAAGTTTGTAGTACAGAGAGGCAGGTGAGCCCAGATAGTGGAGCTTTTGGTTAATGGCTGTAAGGACTGTGGTTCCTTATCTGCACGTGGCCATTCAGCAAGGAGAAAACAGCATGTGAGCATGCTGTGTCCTCGAGAACTGTACTTTGAACATTTACAATGTTAATAAGGTTTTTAAACCTTCCAGCTTTGTTGGGCCTTCAACTTTTGTATTTAACAAGACTTTAAATTGTAACGTGTAGGAGAGATGCACGTGGCATGACCTTCTTCAGGAAGGAAGCAGGAAGAACAACTATTCAAAGTTGCCAGAATGAACTGAATTTTGGGGCGGGGGTGGGGGATGGGGAGTGGGGGGGAATTAATATAATTTTATCCTCACTAAAAATGCCATTCAGAACAATGAATAGATTTAAATACTAGGTTCTCCAACAGAGCTACAAAGTGGTCATCCAAACTTGTTAAAGACTTGAGGAGGGAATTCCCTATCCTGAGGCAGCTCATTCCATTTTGTGATACCTTTAAGTTTGTTCTTATATCAAACAGAAATCTACTTCTCTAACTTATACTAATGACCAGTTCTACTCTCTGAGGTTAAGAACAAATCTAATGCAATTTCTTTCCCAAACACTTTTTAGAGACAGGAAGACAACTAGCGTCTACTCAACAGATGGTAACACAAATGCACAATATCACTCAGTCAACAACAAGCTTACTTAAGTGTTCACTATGTGCTAAGCACCATGCCCACACTGATACCCTTTGCAGCCTAGGGGTGATGGACTAGACCTTGCAATATGCAATAGGTAGATAATAGAACGCTTATGACCTTGCCTGATTTCAGAGCTACAAACTGCCTGAAGTTGTTAGGAGGACTATTGAAGACTTTTAATACACTGGTGCTATGTGGACACCCAAATTGCTATTCCTTTGCCTTCATTAAAGATCCTGGTTTTTGCTACTTTTGTATCAGGTTGACAATTCCTTCTCATCTATAAGTATCTCTGGTGAACTCACCTTAAGTTCCCTTGTGTCTATATAAAAAGAGTCAATTATCTCCATTTTATAGAGTGAAGTTCAGATGTTAAGGAATGTTAAAGGGTCCCCAGAACTTAACTTTTAGAATTGCCATTATTTTCCAGAAACACTGGACCCAGAGCATGCAGAAGGCCCTAAATGGACAACTTCCCTGGCTACAGCTGATATAATTTATTATGTGCATCCCAAACTGGACTCCCTGTGTGTCCTTGGGAGTCAAGACTGGAGTTGTCACTTTGGGCTAGGCTGAGAGACTGTTTGTCCAGCTGGGACCTGTTAGATAAGCAAACCATCCTATCTTTCTAGTCTAGCAGTTGCCAAGAGAAATGAATGAAGCTTTTGCAACATGCTCCTCCCCTTGGGGGTGGGGTTGTGTTCTGCTCTTCCTACCCTTAATGTACACCCTTCCTTCTCTCCCGTACCACACCTCTTTAGATGGAAATTTGTTTTTCTTCCTCATTCCTTTGTCCTACTGTTGTAAAGACTTCTGTATGGATTGTGAACTTTGGGTTGCATATGCATGTTCATTTCTATAGTAATAAACCTTATTTTCCTGTACATTTCATGAAGTCACGATTGCCTCCTGAAAAAGACAACAAAGTATCTAAAATAACTTCTGACTTTCCATTGTTCTATGATATACTGCCTCCTAGTGTCTAAAAAATAGATTAAGGCACTGTCCTTTCCTGTGAATTAACTTATCTGACTGACTTCACCTACTAACTATGGTCATAAATAACAGTTCAAGGAGTCATTCCCATTTTCCACATATATAAAACATGAAAAGAATCAAGGAAAAAAAGAGAAGAGGCTAATCTTTTGAAAATAGAATCTTAAACATGGATGTAACATTAATGCTGCTGAAAGCCATTAATTTTCAATCATGTACAGTAACCAATTCAGAGTGGAAAAATGCTAGTCATTATAAATACTGTATACTTAAATTCAAAGTTTACAAGTAACTGCAACACTTTCCCAAATCCATCTCAGTGTGGGCATTCCCCTTACCACCATATACTGCTACTTCTTAGTAGATGGCAATTAATTAAGTCAAGTGCTTACTATATGCAAGGCATTGTGCCAAGCACTGAGAAAACTAACACAGAAACAGCCTTGACCCTCAAGAGCATCACATTCTATTGAGGGATGAGGAAGGGAGAAACATGCAAACAAGTTGAAACAAAACATATACAATAATGGAAGATGAATTTCAAGAGACAAGGGGAGGAAGTACAGTATTCAAGGCATGGCTGGAATATATGAATGAGATTAATGTGTAATAAGCCTGGAAAGGTATACTGGAGACAGACTGAAAAACTTTTAAATGCCAGACAGAAGGGTCTGTTTTATCCCAGAGGCAAGAAAGAACCATTTGAGTTTTCTGAGCAAGGGAGTGATATAATCAGACCTGTGCTTCTGAAGTGTCAATGTACTAACTTAAAGGAAAATGAATGGACGTAGGGGTGATTATTACAAGGCTACTCAAAAGCTCAGTAAGATGTGACAGGCCATGTGAGTGGAGAAAAAAAGATGTGAGTGATGCTATGGAAATATATTATCAAAAGAATTTGGCAATGATTTATATGTAAAGGGAAAAAAGACACCTAAGTGACTAGAAGGATAATACAGTCACCTTGAATTATGCTAAGAATGTGTTGAATGTGAGAAAGATATCCATCCTATCAAAGATGCCCAGTAACCACTTGTTGAAGAGGCACTCTTGAGAAAAATGAAGGAACTAAGGGCTGGCTATAAATCTGGAAGAATCCATGGGGGCTGTTGAGGCAGCCTAGATGTAGAGAGGGAAGATAATATGGGTCCAAGACAAAGCCTTGGTATACATCCTTGCTGGGAGGGAGGGAAGGTCCCCGATTTGCTAGGTGGTGGATGACTTAGTAAAGGAGCCAAAGAGCAACTAGTCAAGAGCATACCCTACTGACAAAGGTGAGGCTACTTTTCCCTCAGAAGTAACTAGAACTGTCCAAGATTTAATGGGCTAAGAGAATTAAAACTCTTGGTTCTTTGCAAGTACAAAAAGATCAGGGACATGAGGAGTTCTTGATATTCCTTTCTGCTTCTAACCAGTTTCTTAACCAGCATAATTTACTGTTGGCCAGCTCTTTGATCAGGATAAAAGAAATTACCTTATGAAAGTGTTTGAGTGAAGTTAGCAAGAAAATTAAATACTACAAATGGAATGTTTTTTAATAAATGACTCCTCAAAACTATCAAGTAACTTGGATTCTCTTAAAAATGTAGGTAGAATTACCTTGTCCATGTCTGTCTTATCATGGTCTGTTTCTTTGTAAAATGTGGGAAAATCTTTGTCTTGTGTCATGTTTGGAGATTCTGTTGCCTTGAAAGATTTAAAATGTAGCCAGCCAGGAAAAACTTATAAGGGTTGCAAGCCAGAGAGTTTAGAACACTTGGAAAGACTGAAGCAATTGTCTCAATAAAGAGGACATCTGCCCCACTTCAGGGTTCCTGCAGGAGATTAGGCTATAAAAGATAAAGGAAAAAAAACTGTAAGATTTTCTTTTTGTCATTTCAATTTTGGCCACATTGGAATTACAGAAATAAATCAAATTATCTAAAGTTTATCAAACTACTAAAAACATCTTAGATGATTTCAGGATACTGGAGATAAATAATCATTTTAAGATTGCAGAGAACACCTGGGATTTGGTGTAATTGCAGGAACTCACTCCCTTGTGAAGTTTTGGCACTTAAATATTGTTTTTCCCTAAAGTTGGATAGTCTCATTGTTTTAGGGCAATGAAAGGAAGCAATGAGTTAGGAAGTAATCCTAGAAAAAAAAATTAGTCAAACAGTTTAGACTTTATAGCCACTTCTTGTTAACCCTGCCCTTGACCATGAAGATCTTATGTGATATTTTCCCTCCCCCAGTTCAAAGATCCTCTCCCTTGGATCCTATTTAACCTGTCTCACCTCAGATCAGTTTCCTGAATACAGGTGTTAATTTTTTTTAAAAAATGCTTGAAATATGTAGGGAAACTTGAATAGGTTCCAGTTATAGAAATTTATTATTTGTCTAATGTGAAGTTATCTATTTGCCTCAGTTTCCTGATCTAGTATAATCATTATAAGGTGCTTATCACAGTACCTAAGGTATGGTAAGCACTATATTAGGATTTCTTTAATTGAATGCAAATATTCCATTCCTGATAACTCTAAAAACAATTTAAAATGCCAAATGTAGTAGTAAGATTAATGATTTTCATATGGGATAATTTGGAAATGGAATTAACTGAATTGATGGCATTTGAAGTTTTATTTCATGCTTTAAATGATGTTGTTACTGCTATATTTATGAATTCTCTTGTGAACTTTGGGACCATTTTTAACAAAAATGATCTTGGGCAAAACATTTTAATCTAGATGCTGTTACACGTGAATTGGGCTTTTAAAAAGATGTGATAAAAACAACAGATATTGAAAACTGTTACATGCTACCTTGTAGGGAAACATAAATATTTGAAGCCTAAGTTTTAGTGAAATTTTCCTATTTAAGGCAAAAATTCTTGGGGCTGTAATTTACTATTGCTTTGAGCTTTCAATACTGGGATAGTCTGAACTGTTCTGAAGACAAGAGTAGAAAATGATGAGTGTTGCAGTCTAGGAACTTTTAAAGGTACATATCTATACTTAGGAATTTTTGGTGTGACCTTGGCATGGCCCAAGTTAAGATCCTCTTGAATTTCCCAACTATGCCATTTCCTTTCTGAAAAGGAAATTTCCCCACTTGATTAAATTTTGACCTTTGCTTTGAACACCCTGTGACTATCAGAGATGACTCATGCATGGAATCAAAGTTAAGGAAGTTTTCTCCTGTTATTTAACTTCGTTATAACTATGTCCTTCCTCCTTTTATAGCAAATTTCTACAATAAAGTTTGATAAGTACAATACTAAATCCACCAAATAGATCGAGTTCATTTTATGGTGTGAAGGTCATAGATTTTTAAAAGATTCTGATCAGGTATAGGATTTAAGGAGAGAAATAGAAAATGGCATAAAAACTATAATTCTGTGATGTTTCAAAATTAGAACCAAATTTAAGTGATTATACTAAATTTTATGACATCAGAATTAGCTAGGAACCTCCAGATTTGGAATCAAAGAAGCAGAGTTCGTTCAGAGCTGTCCTGACAATGAAGTACATTAAAAGGTCATCCAGTGAAAGTGTCTCAATGCCAGACATCTTCACTTTTGTCTTCCACTGGACTCGTACAGATTCCATGAAATACTTCCTCACCCGAGTCAGACTTAAGCATGAGTCAAAAGACATGATCCACACCATTTTAGCATCCATAGCATTTTACCTCAAAATCTTGTGGCAACAGGCTACTGACAAAACTTCAGGTGCTGATGTACTATAGTCACAGCCTTGTACGTAGGAGGCCCAGGCCAAAGGATTATAGTAGAAATGAGACAGCAGTGAGATTCAGCAGCCCCCTTGTCTGAAGGGCTGCACTGGGTACCCTCCTGGTATGAGGAAAAAGCCAGAAAAAAGCCCTAAATACTGTCTGTTTCACCTAAACTAACCCTGGCCTGCTTACCACAGCAGGCAAGGATCCTACCCTGCAACACACACACACACACACACACACACACACACACACACCAAAAAGTTTTGCAAAGATGACTCCACTCACCTTCAGTACATGGAACGTGCACACACTTCTGGACAAGGTAAAATCTAGACCTTAAAGATGAACGGCTCTTGTTGCTAGAGAACTTTACAGCTAGGATACAAGCAGCCCTGAGTGAAACAAGACTGGCAAATGAAGGCCTTCTCAGAGCTGGATACTTGTTTTTTTCTGGAACAGCTGCAGTAATAAGGAGTACCCTAAAGTTAAGTGTAGTTTCAAAAATCAAAGCTAATCTAGTCACCAGCTTGTATTTCTCCCCAAAGGAGTGAACAGGCTAATGATAATTATTTCCACTTGCAGTTAAGTACTGTGCCACTATCACCAGTGTACAAGGTCCACCGTGACAATCAGTGATGAGGTAAAACATTTATGAAGACCTGGAGATCCTAATCAATGTGCCAAAAGATTAAAAGCCTTTTAAATAAAATAACAAAATTTTACACAGTAGGCACAGACTATCAAGAGACGGCCACAAGCCCCTGGGAGGAATGAAGTTAGCAACTCTTAATGCTCATCAGCACAACTCTCTTCAGTTTACCTAAAATGCACCCTCAGGGATGCACCCTCACAGCAAACACTGGCATTTAATCCCGTCTGTCACTGTGAGAAGAGACAGAATGTGAACACAGCAAAGGAAAATATGTGGCTCTGAGTGCTGGATTGCTCATTGACTTCCATTTTCTTCTTGTCCAAGCTAAATATCCTCTTTCATCAAAGGTGGGGACCCCAAGGCAAGAATGCTACTAGAAAACTTGATGTCAATACATTAGAATGCTTCTCCAAACAGAAACAATTGCTAACTTGGAGGGAAAGCTGAGCCAACACAGGGCTGGCAACAGTGAAGCCAAAAAAATGAGAGGGCAGCTTTCAGAGATTTGGTGTGCAGCGCTGCATTTACCAATTTGGGCCAGAACGGTCAAAAACATCAAGATGGTTTTGATGAAAATGAGGAAACTGAGCAGTTGCTAAAGGAAAAATGAGAACTACGTAGGGTTTAACCAAGATAGTTCACTGTCCCTGAAATGGAAGTGTTCAACTTAATCAAAAGTAAAGTGCAAGCAGAGCTTGGAGGGATGCAGGATTCTTAGCTCAGTAAAAAGGCAGATGAAATTCAGTTTTATGCTGACATTAACAATTCAAAGTGCCTTTATGATGCTCTGACAGCTATTTATGGGTCAAAGACCTATGGTACATCTCAATTGCTCAATGCTAATGAAGTAATCATAAGGCTCCATAATAAAGAATTGATCCTGGACAGATGGACTGAAAAATTCATGTGTTTAACAGATCACCAATCAACACCCAAAATATTGATACCCCGGGTTGGTGATCCCTTTCTAGAAGAATTTACAGCACTGAAGAGGCTTTGAATGCCATTAAGGCTCCTCTTGTGGCAAAGTGCAGATTCTAATCCAGCTGAAATTTACAAGGTAGGTGGGTCCACTGCTCATACAAAAGAGGACTGTAATTTTACAGGTTATATAGTAAGAGCTTATTCCCCTTTACGAGTTCAAGGATGCCTCCCATGTCCCTATCTCTAAAAGGAAAGGGATAGATTGTCCTGATGTGACAATCACAGGAGGGTCTCTCTCAGCATTGCTGACAATCTTCTTGTCAAAGTCCTCCAACAGGCTAATCTTTCACTTGAAAGATGGTCAACTACCAAAGACCCAGAGTAGCTTCACAAAGGCCCAAGGAAGGGGCGATATGGTATTTGCTGCCTGGCAACTCCAGGAGAAATGCCAGTAGCAGGCAGAACAGCAGTCTATATACAACATTCATCAATCTGACCAAAGTCTACGCTATCTTCAGTCAAGAGGGCATGGCAAAATGTGGATGCCCTGAAAAGTTCTCAGAACTGTACATGAGTTCCATGATGGTATGCATGCCTTGGTTCTGGGGGAAAAAAATGGAAAAATGCTCTGTAGTCACCAGTGGAATCAAACTGGCTCATGTGTTTGCTACCATGTTTGTTTTTTTTTAGCATGCTGCTTTCACTAATGTCAGAAAGGTTAATGATAAAGTATCAAGGTCAGCTACTGCACTGATAAATTATTTAATTTGAATAGGCTACAAAAGCCAAGACTAAAATGAAAGGAGACATGGTATGTGACTTTTCAGATGATAATGCAATAAATAAACTATGGATAGCTTCTTTGTTCTTTGTGCTAATTTTGGCCCAACAATTAAGAAAGCACAGGTTTATCACCAGGAATATATACATGAATGGTAAGGTTGATATGTGCACTGACAGAGCTGTTAAGACTGACTACCAAACCAAAGGTCTACAAAGCCATTATGCTGACCTCACTGCCGTATGTCTGTGAAACCTGTACCATATATGAGAGCTTCATGCCAATACTGAACAGTGAGGTCCCTTCCTCAAGCTGAGCTGCCAAGCATTCAAACTCCACTACTTTACAGAGAAGTCACACAAGGGAAACCCTCATAGGAAGGTCAGAAGATGTTGATATACAAGGATATTCTCAAGGTCTCTCAGAACTTTGGAATCAGTTGTGAAACATGGGAGACACTGGCACAAGACTACCCAGCATGGCATGCCTGCATCAAAGATGGTGTTGTGTTCTATAAGCAAAGTAGAATTGCAGTAGCTCAAAAGCAACATGAGATATCTACACTCCAAATGTTCATATGAACTATTTGCTACCAATCTTTGGTATACCATTAGAGCTCATATTGGTCTGACATAGTGATGTCATTTTGGCCCTCTCTGAGCACAAAGGACAACAACCAACCAACATTTCAGAAGCATTTCTGGACAAGGTATATGCCTTTAATATTGATAAAGTTTGGTATGTGATCTCAAAAGAAATGTTATTTTAACCTTCTACATTTATCTAACAGGAAGAACTCCATTTCAAGCTGGCATTTTATTAAATTATAATACAATTACTTTTAGAACATTTTCATTTCCAAATGTCTCCTTTTACTCCCCCTCCCCAAAGATCATTCTTCTATAATATTTAAATAGTTCAACAAAACCATATCTGACAACACATGCAATATTCTACACCTGTATCCCCCCCAACCTGTGCAATGAAAAGAGAAAGTTGTAGTTTAATAAAACCTAGAAAACTCATTAACATTTTTGGCCACCATATCAAGTTGCTGACTCATATTCAATAAATTTAAGTTAATATTGAGTCATTATGACTCACCGAGTCAGTCAATAACACCAAGTTCAATAATATTCCAGGATACAGATTACCCACTGTCTAGTTATTTTATCAAAGAATTTCCTTCCAAATTCACAAGTCCATTTTTAAAATCCAAATGTTGTATATCTGTCTCTTCAAAATTTCATTACGAGACTTGGCCCAGTATCCTAGTTTGTCAAGGTATTTTGGAATCCTGTCTGTCATTCAGAGTTACCTAACATACCTAACCCTATCTTTCATTCTCACTGATTTATGTTCCCTGTATTTCATTCTTCTTTCCCAGACTATCACCCTTGCATTGGCTACAATCCCTTCCCTTCCTTTGCCTAACAAGATAAATCAATTTTTACCTGATAAGGTAAATCAATTCAGTCCTGTACTATTTTTACACTCAAATTCTTTAGTCCTTTTCCCTAATGCCAATAATGTCTCACCGAATCCCAACTTTGAATTATTCTTACCATCTACCTCCTTCACCCTATTCACATACTGCTGAATGGAGGTGTAGAAAAAAATCATAGTGGTTGGCACCCCAATAAGTATTCCCCCTCTCCAACACATTATGGTTTGGGCTATATTTATTCCCCTGCAAGGCAACAGAACTGTTTACAGGATTTGACTTAACCCAGGAACTAAAGCTATTTCTCTCTTTCAAGTAAGTTCCTAGTAAACTCTTGCTATATTGATGTGGTCACATAAGGTCATAAAACTAAAAAAAAAAATCACTAACCTTCCACATCCCAGTGACCATAATTGTATCTGTTCCAAATCTTTTTATCCCTTGCAGCTTCCCCCATATACAATAGGTCCACTGTCTCATCAAGATTTCCTCCTCCTCTCTATTCCTCCAACAAGTCATATCTACAATATGAAGAACTTGGAAAAATCTGTAAGGCAAATCATTCCCTAATTAATTCCCCAATTAATAAATGGTCAAAGGCAATTTTGATGAATAGGCAATTTTTAGATAAAGAAACCAAAACAACTTAGTCATATGGAAATGCTCTAAATTGTTATTCATTAGTTAAAAACAACCTTGAGATATCATTTTACAACTATTAGATGGGCTAAAATGATTGAAGGGGAAAGTGACAAATGTGGGAAAACTGTGACACTAATTCACTGTTGGTGGAATTGTGAACTGATCCTAGCACTTAAAACAATCTGGAATTATGTCCAAACAGTTAATGACTATGCTCTTCAACACAGGAATACCACTACTAGGTCTATTTTCAAAGATGATTAGAGATAAAGGAAAACAATCTATATGTTCCAGAATATTTATAGCAGCTCTCTTTGTAATGAATGGAAATTGCAGGGATGCCCATCAGTCAGGGAACAGTTAAACAAATTGTGGTTTATGATTGTGATAGAATATTTATGTGCTAAAAGCAATGATAAGCTCAAAGGTCTTAGAAAAATATCTGTAGTAGATTTGCACCAAATAACAAAGAGCAAAATGAGCAGAGCCAAGAAAATATTGTATACAGTAACAATAATTTCTGATATTGTTTTAACAGCTTTGAGAGACTAAGTCATTTTGACTATTACGAAATACCCAAATTAACCATAAAGGAGACATCATGAAGGAAGACATTGTCTGCATATATGGAAATATAAGTGTGTGTATTTGTATATTTCACATACACGTATACATATATACACATAATTGTGTCTAATGTTAGCCATTTCTAGGATAGGGGGTGGGGGGAAATGATAAAAGGGGGAAAAATTACATAATCTCATGTTTAACAGGAATACCAAGTTGTACAATCCCTTTTATACTATGTTACTGAAATGCTTGTTTTAATTCATAAATTAAAATCATCTATATAAAGTTGGAATGGTCAAGTAAGACCAACTCTTTCATTCTAAGAGGCAACTCAAGCACAGAGAGGATAAGGGACCTGTGAAGGGTCACACAGACAGGTGTCTATGGTAGGATTAGAATTAGAGTCTTCCAGTCTCCAAGCCCAACACTCTACCTACTGTACCATCTAGCCATCTCCCTACACATGTACCTCACTGTACTGTATTATCACTGTGCTGTCTGAAGCTCACAGGCTTCTGAGATTCCATGTTTTGTGCCAACTCTTCTTGCTATACATTACTAAAAACTAATCAAACCTACTGGCTTATTTATTAACAGAGATGACACTGTTTAAGATCCATGATTAGTTACCCCCTAGAACCTGAGAATAACAGCCACTCTCTGGAGACCCAATCTGTGAGTTTGAGCAACCCTGGAGGGACTATTATATATACACATACACACTCTCAAATGATACAAATATCATTTATATACAGATAGACAAAACAGAAATGAGAAAAACAATTGACATGTGCTGACAGGCAATGGTACTCTTAAGAGAATGATGAATGGGAATTCAAAGAAACACTTCCATTAGTACTTCTTTTACTTTCTTTCTTGGAGTACTCATCTACTTCCACAGTAAAAAAAAAAAATCCCTTCTTGCCCATGACTCCTATATCTCCATCTCAAATCCCTACCCAGTGGATGGCTACAAAATATACAACTGACACCTCAAAGTTAATATTTCAAATACTGAACAAATTATCTTTTCCAGTGACCTGTTCCTCTTCTGAGATTCACTAGTACCATCATCCTTCCTAGTAATTATATTCAAAACTTCCAAGGCAATGTGGTATTGTGGAAAAAGTGCTCAAGGAGAGACCTGCATTCAACAATTACTTGTGCTTCCATAGACCGGCAACAAAACCACCAGTTGCTTTATCTGTAAAAGAATCTCCATAATACCAGCCCTATCTATAGTACAACATTGGTAGTGAGGAAACTGACAATAAGCTTTGCTTTAAAGGGATGTAAATGTAAGCTACGTAAATGTAAGCTACCATCTTCTTTTTCATAACTCTCAATCCTTTCTTTTCAATAAAAGATCACCAAGCTCTTGATTCTACCTATAACTCCTGTGTCTGACCTCCTTTTAATCACTCCAAGACTCCAGTTTCCTATCTTTTCTCTGTTACAATCAGTTCCTAACAGGGCTCTCCACTCTCTAATCAATCCTAAATTTGTCTCCTATTAAGCCAGGCATTAAGAAATTAGCAAAAATATAAAACAATTCCATTTTTCCACAATTGTTTTAGATGAGTTTTTTCACCAAAAAATGCTTGTTATCATATAATGATTTTAATGAATACATTTTCTTAAATTTCAGTTTAATTTCTGATATAGTAAATATCAATAGCTCTCTGGGGTACTCAAGTTGACACCAAAATTTTGAGAACTCCTACTCTACAGTCTCAGTCTCACTCACCCCATCAGTTCCTGTGGGTTTATCGACTCCCTAGTATTTCCAGCCCCCTTAGTTTTCCCAATCTCCAGAACCTGCCACAAGTGTCTATTAGATATTTCAAACAAATATCCCAGCAGTATCTTTAAAAAAAAAAAGAGCAAAAACAATTTATCATCTTTTTCCCTCAAACCTACTCCTCTTCTAAATTTATCAAAAAAAACAACAAAACGCTGGAGATTAGAATTCCATAAAAATCAAGTTAGGAAAACTAGAATATAGTAGAGTTACTGTATTTAACTGCAAATCAATCAAGCACTTATGAAGCAAGCTCCTTCTATGTATGGGAGGCACTGTGGAAATCATCTAAAAACTAAGAAGTAAAAATTAACCTTTGGATCAGCTGTTGAACCTAAAAATTTGTTAGTGAAAGAAACTGCTGAAAACAAAGGGAAAGATTTAATTGTTACAGAAAGACAGGAAGATTTTCCAACCAAAAAAAAATACAAAGAGAACAGGTGCTAGGAGTGGAGAAAACTAAAATCTTGGCTACATTCTTCATCATTTTTTCAGTTGTCTGATGTTTCCTGATTCCATTTGGGCTTTTCTTGACAAAGATATTATTAGTTTGCCATTTGCTTCTCTAGCTCATTTTAGGAGAAAACTAAGATAATGTAGGGTTAAAGTCACTTACTGAGGGATTCACACTGCTAGTGTCCCAGACCAGATTTCAGCTACCTAGGGGCCCTTCCTCATCATAGTATCATAAAATGTCAGACCTAGAAATGACTTTAGAGATCACCTCCAATCCCTTAATTTTACAGAAATATAGCTCCTTAATTCTTTTTCTTGTGTTTTCACATCCTAACTTGTTTTGCTACTGTGATTAAGTCCCACTTCTGTCTTCTCTGTGCCATAAAATGAGAAAAGTCTAGAAGATGAAAACGAAGAGGAAAATTAAAAATAAAAACATTCCAACATTTATTTTACCAAGTTACAATAGATTTGCTAAATTTATGAATATTCCTCTCCTGAAACGAGAGATGACCTATAAAGTTGTTTTACAAGGATACGTCACCTTTACTAACCACAAGTTTCTTAACTAAAAGGCCTAATTTTAACAATGATTTCAGTTTTAAATCTGGTAATTCTTCGAAAGGACTCCTAGCTCTTCACACGCTGCTCATTAACGCGGTCAGATCTAACTGAGAACGGTCAGAAACCCCTTGGCCATGGCCACCCAAGTTCTTAAGCGAAAGACCAGGTGTGGAGAAACAGACTCCGTTCTCCTGCATTACGGTATGTTTTCACTCAAGTTTCTTTACCCTTCAAGTTATACAGTATACTTCCGGGCCGGAATTCCTAAATGACCTTCCCAGGGAGGCGCTAGGGTAGGGTGCTGGGCAAGGTCCTTGGTGGAAAAGGCCAATAGCTTGGAACAGGTACGGAGGCGAGGAGGCCGCCCTCTGGAGCAGCAAAGCACAGGAAAGGCTTAGAGTTCATCTTCTCAAGGTTCACCCCCACCACCCCCAGACACACAGACACACACAGAGACAGAGACAGACACACACACAGAAACACACAGAGACAGAGACAGACACACACACGTACACAGAGACAGAGACACACAAACACACACACAGACACACACGGAGACAGAGACACACACAGAAACACACAGAGACAGAGACAGACACACAGACACACACACACAGACACACACACGGAGATACAGACACACACAGACACAGAGACACACACGCACACGGAGACAGAGACACAGACACACCCAGAGAGACACAGACACACACAGAGAGACACACACAGACACAGACACACACACACAGACACACACGGAGATACAGACACACACACAGACACAGAGACACACACGCACACGGAGACAGAGACACACACACAGACAGACACACACACAGACACAGACACACAGACACAGAGACACACACAGAGACACACACACACACAGACACAGACACACACACAGACACAGACACAGACACACAGACACAGAGACACACACACGCACACGCACACGCACACGCACACGCTAAGCTTACCTGTTGCGTCCTTGGGCACATCGTCGGAGGCAGCCAAGGCTATCGGCCTGGAGAGGCCGGTGGGTCGGCTCCAGGGGCGGGGGGCCGCGGTCAGCAGGCAGGGCTCCTTGGGCTTCCGCCTGATTGCCATCCGCCTGAAGTGGGTGCTGTCTTCCGCACTCATCCTTCTGCCCTTTGGATTCGCCCTCCCCACTCTCCGGCTACATGCTGTCCTTCCCGACTCTCCACAGGACGAGATTTCCCTTCCCTACTTCTGCGGGCTGTGCGCACTGTTTATCTCATGATGGACACTACTGCAGATAGCGCAGGACCTCGGACTCCTACTTCGGGCCAGCCTTATCTGCACACTCCCTCCTCTTTCCTTCCTGGGAGCTCCTGGACCAGGGCAGCGCTGCCGCAGCCCAACTTCGGCTCCCCACGCCTCCTGCAGCTGCCGCAGCTGCCGCAGTGGTCGCGTCCGCCCCCAGGCTCCAGCTCTCCAGTCCGCTGGCGTCCCCCCGCAGCTCCAGGGCAGGGTTCCCCAGCACCCTTTCTAGTTTCTACCTTTCCCTTTTCTAGGAAAGAGCAGCCAGCAGACAGAAGGCAAAAGATCCGGTCTCTCTGAAGTGTCCCCCCAAAGTACTACTTACGCTGGAGCCAGGAACAAGCTGCAAGATGGTTCCAGAGCGAGTAGCTCAGGTTCCTTCTTCCCCCTACACTTGCCTAGCCCCGCCTCAGTGTCTCCCATTTGCTCAGCTGATCAGCAGGTAACACCTAGAAGCTTCTCACCTGTTTCACAGAAACCATTAAGATCGTAGATAGAGAGCTGAGAGGAACTTTGGAGGAAATTCTTTCCTTAACAATTTCTCGAGCATCAAGGCACTTGTAAAGATTCAGGATAAAAATGAAGTGTACAGTTTGGACCCTTTACAGATAAAAAATGGTGCCCAGCGAGTTAAGGAATGGATACTGCACAAATTCTTAAAGGGCTCCCTTTTAACAATTACTTCTTAAGCTCTTTTTAATGATTCAGTTCATTTATTGAGTGAAAATCATGCCTTTAAAAATAATTAAAAAGTATTACACGCTCCTCATTTTTTCATTGGGAAATTGGAGGGTAGAAAAGTTGAAAAGAAATAGTGTAAAGATAGATTGAGACAGAATAAAAAAATAAAGATCTTTAATATTTTCTCCTCATCTTTCTCTTAGTTGTTTGCAGCTCTATTGGAATATATGTATACTTGACCTAGAAGTAATGGAATATTTGGAGCCGGTGAGGTTTAGGGGTGCTGGTACTCGGAAATATCAACACACTGACTGGATCCTACCCTAATTCAACTCAAGCTTTCTTTCAGCTAAAGAAAAACAAAGTTTATTAGAAATCTGCCCTATTTGCCAGACTCTTAAAAAACCTCAGCATTAGCAAAACTCTTAAGGAATCTGAGGATTTGTGAGCCTATATTGACAAACGGATCAGATAAAAATTAAAGCCTTGGGATGAAGGCAAGATTGAATCGGAGAACCTTGTCTGAGGAAAGATGGATCTTACATACAGAAAGACTGAGGGAGGGATCTAAGGGTGGCCAAGTAGTCTGGGGGTGACCAAAGGAGGGGTTTAGGGAGGGTCTTGGTGGGAGTGGCCAATAACTGGAGTGCCTATAGATCAGACATCCAGAACCAAGACAGAGATTAAGGATGGAAAGCAGCTGGGGGCAATCAGGAGGTAACAGATATTTGGTCGTAGCAATAATGAAAGGCTTATGGTCTCAGGCGACTGCCATACCAAATGGGAGGGTTCCAGGGGGTTCCCAGAGCCAATACCCCACCAGGGCTGCTTTTCCATTTTTCATATTAACCAAGTTTCTTCAGTTTTCTCTTTCAGAATCCCTCCCACAAATCCAAAAATATTACTCATGCACATCTCACAAGCTCTAATAGAGGTTAAATTAAAATACATCAGTTTTCAAGGGTTGAAGTTATTCAACTAAAGACTCACCAGGACACACTGAAATTGCAGCACCAAGATTATAGGCCTCCCCTCAGACTCATGCCCTTGGTCTTCCAGTAAGTCCTCAAAGAGCTTGTAGAAACTTGCCTTAGACCCTAGACTTTCCTTTTAAAAAAATTTATACTCTCTCAAATCATATTCAGGAAAAAAACTTTAACTATAATCATAATCCTTTTCCTAGGAGTGTTTCAGGGAAACATAACTTTGAACCACAGATGGATCTATCTATGCCTCAAAGTCATTATTGAAATAAAATCAGGTCAACAAGCATTTATTTGTTTATTAAGACCTACTGTGTGTCAGGCACTATGCTAAATGGTGGGGATACAAAGAAAGACCAAAACCCCTTTCAAAAAAAAAACAAACCAGTACCTGTTCTCAATGTAAGAAATAAAGATCTTACCAAGAACTCTGAAAACAAACTAGTGAATACAAGAAAATGGATCCAGGGGTCTAAAATTAATAGGTGCCCCCTCCTATGTGGAAAATACAATCATTTACAGCCTCTCTGGGAACACATACAGACCCTCCCTCCTTCCACCTGAATCTCAGTCCCAGTGACATTTCCTATTTCCCCCATTTTGGATGCAGTATTTTTCTTAATGCATTCTAGAATAATCCTCTTTCTCTGGATGTCCACATCATTCAGATTTACAATTTCAATAGCATGAGAAAGATTTTTTTTCTTGCAAAGGAGAGTTGACAAAAAGCCTGAGAAGAGAATTCGGCTCAAGACATCCACAACAAAGATCCTATTATCTGAGACAGAGCCTTGAATTAATGGATCTCATTGTTAAGGGAGCTTCACCTGGCTGGGCAGATTTTTTACACAGTTAAAAGGCATTCTCAGAGAACAAAGAAAAAGGGAACCAGATTTTATTTTTTTTCCTTGGCAATTCATTTATTTATTTTGTAGCATTCATTTCCACAAGATTTTGAGTTCCAAATTTTCTCCCCATCACTCCCCTCCTCCCACCCCAAGATACCATGCATTCTGATTACCCCTTCCCCCAATCTGCCCTCCCTTCTATCACATCCCTCCCTTCCCTCATTCCCCTCTTCTCTCTTTTCTTGTAAGGCAAGATAGATTTCTATACCCCACTACCTGTATTTCTTATTTCCCAGTTGCATGCAAAAATCATTCTCAGCATTCATTCCTAAAACCTTGAGTTCCAACTTCTCTCCCTTCTTCCCTCCCCACCCATCCCCACTGAGAAGGTAAGCCATTCAATATAGGGTATACCTGTGTAGTTATGCAAAAGACTTCCAAATAGTCATGTTATGAAAGACTAACTACATTTCCCTCCATCCTATCCTGCCCCCCATTTATTCTATTCTCTCTTTTGATCTTGTCCCTCCCCGAAAGTATTTCTAATTACTCCTTCCCATTTGGCCACCCTTCCATCATCCCCCACCCCACTTATCCCCTTCTCCCCTACTATCCTGTAGTGTAAGATAGATTTTCAAACCAAATTAAGTGTGCATGTTATTCCCTCCTTAAGACAAATGTGATGAGAGTAAGCTTCACTTTTCCCTCTTACCTCTCCCTTTTCCCCCTTCATTGGAAAAAGTTTTTCTTGCCTCTTTTATGAGAAACAGTTTACTCTATTCTATTTCTCCCTTTCTCCTCCTAACATATTCCTCTCTCACTCTTTAATTTTATTTTTTAAATATCATCCCTTCCTATTCAACTTACCTGCCATCTTGGCTCCAACCCCAAAACCAGATTTTAAATACGTTGATTAATACCCCACAGCTTTCTTCTGCAATTAAGTTAGCCATAAACATACAGTGGAAACAAAAACCCTATCCTTGGGAGGACAGAGACAAGATGGCAGAGTAAAAGGATGAACCTGTAGAAGCTCCCTCCATAACCCATAAAATGCCTGTAAAGAATGACTCTAAACAAATTCTAGAGCAGTAGAAGCCACAAAATGACAGAATGAAAGAGATCTCTAGCCCAAAATAGCCTGGAAGGCCAACAGGAGCACCACCCAGCCTTGGCCACGCAGCACTGTCAGGGACAGGGTCTCATTGGGTGGAATCCAAAGTAGCAGCTGTGGTTCCCAGATTGCTCAACCCACAAATGTAAAGACAGCTTCAAAGGTCAGTGAGAAAGCTCTTTCACCTGGGTCAGAAGGGAACACTGTCTGGTCCCGCCAGCAGTAGCCACTGCAGTGGCAGCATCCACTTTTGGAGCTGTCTGCCTAAAGACCCTGGAGGAGTTGAGCTGCTGATCTGGGTCTCAGCCCTGAGTGGTGGCCTTGGAATGAGGAAGAGCCCTGGTTGGCATGTGGAGCTGGTGGAGGCTCTAAGGAGAGAATTCTATTCACAGACCCAGGGCAGAAGAACGTGCAGTAGCTCCCAGACCAGAGTGAGGGCCAGGAGAAGAATATACTCCTCTCCCTTCATTGTGCCACCTTGGAGGAACTGAGATCTTACAGGAGTATACCCGTCTCTTGACAAAGGACTCAAAAGTCAAGTAAATGGCTGGAAAAATGCCCAAAACGGGGGGGTGGGGTGGGGGTGGGAATAAGACTATAGAAGGTCACTTTCTTGGTGAACAGGTATTTTCTTCCATTTTTTTGGATGAGGAAGAACAATGCATATCATTAGAGGAAGACATAAAAGTCAAGGCTTCTGCATCCAAAACCTCCAAAATAAATATGCAGTGGTCTCAGGCCATGGAAGAGCTCAAAAAGGATTTTGAAAATCAAGTAAGAGAGGTGGAGGAAAAATTGGGAAGAGAAATGAGAGAGATGCAAGAAAATCATGAAAAGAGAGTCAATAGCTTGCTAAAGGAGACCCAAAAAAATGCTGAATAAAATAACACCCTTAAAAATAGACTAACTCAAATGACAAAAGAGGTCCAAAAAGCCAATGAGAAGAAGAATGCTTTAAAAAGCAGAATTAACCAAATGGAAAAGGAGGTTCAAAAGCTCACTGAAGAAAATAGTTCTTTAAAAATTAAAATGGAGCAGATAGAAGTTAATGACTTCATGAGAAACCAAGAAATTACAAAACAAAACCACAAGAATAAAAAAAATAGAAGCCAATGTGAAATATCTCATTGGAAAAACAACTGACCGGGAAAATAGATCCAGGAGAGACAATTTAAAAATTATAGGACTACCTGAAAGCCATGATCAAAAAAAGAGCCCAGATATCATCTTCCATGAAACTATCAAAGAAAACTGTTGTGATATTCTAGAAGCAGAGGGTAAAATACATATTGAAAGAATCCACTGATCACCTTCTAAAAGAGATCCAAAAAGAAAAATTCCTAGGAATATTGTAGCCAAATTCCAGAGTTCCCAGTCAGAAAGAAACAATTTGAATATTGTAGAAATATAATCAGGATAACACAAGATATAGCAGCTTCTATATTAAGGGATTAAAAGGATTAGAATAGGATATTCTGGAGGTAAGAGGAGCTAGGATTAAAACCAAGAATTACCTACTCAGCAAAACTGAGTGTAATACTTCAGGGGAAAAAATGTTAATTCAATGAAATAAAGGACTTTCAAGTATTCTTTATGAAAAGACCAGAGCTGAATAGAAAATTTGACTTTTAAATACAAGAGTCAAGAGCGGCATGAAAAGGTAAACAGAAAAGAGAAATCTTAAGGGACTTACTAAAGTTGAACTGTTTACCTTCCTACATGGAAAGATCATGTTTGAAACTCTTAAAACTTTTCTCAGTATTTGGGTATTTGGAGGGATTATATACATATGTATACAGACAGAAGGCACAGGGTGAGTTGAATAGGAAGGGATGATATCCAAAAAAATGAAACTTGGGAGTTAGAGAGGAATATTTTGGGAGGAGAATGGGAGCAATGGAATGGGGCAAACAATCTCTCATAAAAGAGAAAAGAAAAAGCTTTTTCAATGGAGGGAAAAAGGAGGAAGGTGAGAGGGAAAAATTGAAGCTTACTGTCATTACATTTGGCTTAAGGAGGGAATAATATGCACACTCAATTTGGTATGAAAATCTATCTTATACTCCAGAAAAGTAGGGGAAAAGGGGATAAGTGGGGTGGGGGATGACAGAAAGGAGGGCAAATAGAAGGAGGAAGTAATTACTTTTGGAAGTAAACACTTTTGGGGAGGGACATGGTCAAAAGAGAGAATAGAATAAATGGGGAGCAGGATAGGATGGAGGGAAATGTAGTTAGTCTTACACAACATGACTATTATGGAAGTCTTTTGCAAAGCTACACATACATAGCCTATATTGAATTGCTTACCTTCTCAGTGGTGAATGAATGGGGAGGGAAGAAGGGAGGGAAGTTAGAACTCAGAGTTTTAGGAATGAATGTTGAGGATTGTTTTTGTATGCAACTGGGAAATAAGAAATACAGGTAATGGGGTATAGAAATCTATCTTGCCCTACAAGAAAAGAAAGAAGATGGGGATAAGGGAAAGGAGAGGTGTGATAGAAGGGAGGGCAGATTGGGGAAAGGGGTAATCAGAGTACACGATGTTTGGGGTGGGGGGATGGAGAGATGGGGAGAAAATTAGAAACTCAAAATTTTTGTGGAAATGAATGATGAAAACTAAAAATACATCAACAGTAAAAAAGAAGAAAAATATTTATAGTAGCTCTCTTTGTGGTGGCCAAGAACTGGAAAATGAGGGAATGCCCATCAGTTGGGGAATGGCTGAACAAGCTGTGGTTTATGAATGCAATAGAATGCTATTTTGCTATAAGAAATGATGGACAGGAGGACTTCAGAAAAGTCTGGAAAGACTTATATGATGATGACTAATGATGAATGAAATGAGCAGAACCAGGAGAACTTCATACACAATAACAGCTACAGCATATAAGGATTGTTTCTGATAGATTTAGAACTTCACAGCAATGCAAGGACTTAAAACATTCCAAAAGGACTCTTGAGGCAAAACATCATCCAATTCCAAAGAAACAACTGTGGAATTGGAACACAGAATGAAGCACACTATTTTCTCTTGTGTTATGCTTTGGTTTGGTTGGGTTTTTCCCATAGTTTCTCCCATTCATTTTAACTCTTCTATGCAACATCTATGTGTAGATCCCATATAGGACTGCATGCTGTCTTGGCGTGGGAGGGGAGAGGGAAGGGGAGAAAATTTAAGACTTATGGAGGTTACTGTTGAAAACTGAAAACAAAAAAATACTTTAAAAAAAAGAATTCACAGACTCAAGAATTCTTTAAGTCAAGTTGGTTAAGTTTTATTTTTACACTTTTCAGCAGGCAAAAGTTATTAAGGAACATGCAACCTTGAGGGGTAGAATTAAAATTTATATAGGAAAAACTATAGTAAAACATATGTCATGCTAACTAGGTGATTCAGGGCAAGATTAGTGAGTGGTTAAGGAGTGGTTAGTTCTTGAAGGAACATAAACTGTGCAGGCCTTTTACTCAGAATTCGCCAGGAAAAGCACATAGTGGTAGGTCAGAGTGCACAAGGATGTATGGTTTTAGGTCTGTTACATCACTAAACTAACTAGCAGTCAGGGCTGAATGAAGATTGCCCAGTCTGCCACCAATCAATGTCTTGTTTGACAAGATAGGGAGTATACATATGTCTAAAGTCTAGGATATACATAATGAGGAGTCCAGAATGCTGTAATGGTAATTTAAATGGGAAGACCTTTTCCATTCATTAATAGGCCCATATGACATGCTTAAATCACGTGGAAGCCTAAGTCACATACGATGGGAGTAGCTTGCTGAATGGGTGGAACAGGAAGGGTGGAGCAGAGCTGAGAGGAAGTTGGTCAAACTAGTCAGAGGTGAGAAGGACACAGGCAAGCAGGCACAGCTAGGCTCATGAGTATTTGTTTGTGGGAAGGTCCCAAGCGGGGTGTGGGGTGTGGGGTGTGGGGAGGGCTTGGGAATGACTTTGTCCCCTGCAGTGCTAATGTGTATTGACTTCTTGGTTACTATGATGGATTTGGCTTTCTGGTGTGGGGATTTGGCTTTCTGGAGTCTGAATAAATGTTTTTCTTCTACCTTCTTTATGGAGAGTGTGTTATACTTTGTGATTCAAAATTGTGCTGGCATATTCATAGTCGCCCTTGGTGCTATGAATACTGCCTGGGTGATACAGATGCATATAAGGAGGTAGGAAATTGGTATAGATAGTCTAGTGGGTACTGACTATCTTTATGAGTCAGTACAAACACAGTTCAAACTAGTAATTCCAACAGGTGCGGTTTGTTACTATACCAGGAAGACAGATAATTTTTTTCCATGGCCCACTCATGAGTAATTGCTAGGCATAGTGTCCATGGGCTGGGAAGAAATTGCCAGGGATAGTGTTTTGAGGCTAGGGAGAAATGTGATCTTGGAATTAGGGTACAAGCACAAGACTCAAGCATCCCATCATAACTAGATGTATGTGCATCTAAGATAATGTATGTGTGTGTGTGTGTGTGTGTGTGTGTGTGTGTGTGTGTGTAAACGCTTAATTGTAGCCTTTTGCGGGGGAGGGAGAAAAAAAGGACAAAGTAAAAAGTGTACAGCATAGAACAAAAGAAAATTCACAAGGAAGCAAAGATAAGATAGGCAGTTTTGAACATAATGTGTAATAATTATCATATGGGCTTTCTGGAAATGGAAATTTGTTCTGCTATGCACATGGCAATGCTTTTTTTCTTTTCTTATTTTGTACATAAGTTTGTAATATGTTTCTTTTTCTTTTTGATTGTTTACTTAAGCTTTAGTATTTAAGTTTCAAATAAATTTAAAAAAATAAAACGCTAATTGCTTATTGGGATACTTGTGAATTAGAAGTACAGAGTAGGAGCTTATAAGGTACAATAGGGTTGTATGAAGAACCCAAGGAGCCCAGCTTTGGGTAACCTCTGGAAAGCCAACCAGCAAGTGTGAATGCATGTTGTAAGATTATACCAGAGGAAATGCTATACACAAGATAGACACATACATACATATGTTTATTATATACCCAGATACATGCACATACACATACTATGTCTATTATGCTCAGACACCCCATGTCTATTATACAAATGTACACACATACATATATGATATATATCATATACACATATATTTCTCCCACATATATGCTATAGCATTTTTGTAGCATTTTAAGGTTTGCAAAGTGTTTTCCATGTATAAATGAGGATCATTTAGTCTTCACAACAATCCTGGGAGATGGTGCTATTCCTATCTCCATCTTGGTAGTGTTGTTTAGTTGTTCAGTTGTGTCTGACTCTTGTGACCCCATGGACTGTGCTATCCATGAAATTTTCTTGGCAAACATACTAGAGTGGTTTGCCACTTCCCTGTCCACTGAATTAAGGAAGATCATATGACTTGCCCAGGGTCATATAACTAGTGTCTGAAGACAGACTAAAACAGTTTTTACCATCTTCCTGAGTATAGGCCCAGTGCTTTATCCACTGAGCCACCCAACTGCCTTTTATTTCCATTTTAATGGATGATGAAACTGAGACTGAAAGAAATTATATGATTTTCCCAGGGTCACACACCTAGTGTGTGTCAGAGGCAGGATTTGAAATTAGGTCTTTCAAAGTCCAACTAGAACATTCTACCATGCCACCTAGGTGCCTTATACTATAGATTCCAATGATAGTACATCATTGCATTGATTCTTTTAAATAGAAGTGTCTTATTAACATATGAAGTCAGACATTCAATTCATAGACAAATTAAGACTCTGATTTCTTGAAATAAAATACTTTAATAATAGTTTTAAAAAGTTATTTTACTCTATAATAGCCAAAAGATGATCATTCAATTAAAAAAACAACTCTCCTCCCTTCAAAATCAAGTAATTTTATTTCTCTAGACCTCAGATCCCTCAATTCTAAAACAAGGTGGTTGAACTAGATAGAGTTAAAGGTCCCTTCCAGCTCTAAATGTGTGATCCTATGATCCTAGCAAAAGCTTAATAAATTAATGATACTATAGTTAACCCAATATTCTTTTCACTTTTCTTTTCCTTCTCAACTTTTTTGCATTGTTCAAAACTGCTTTTCTTTTTCTCTTGGATTTTTACGACACTGTTCTCTCCCAGTCCTCTCCTACATGTTTGACTAGCCCTTCTCAGTCTCCTGTAAAGGACTGTCATCCATCTTTCATCATCTACTATATAAAAGCTCACATTCTTTATTTTATTTTTTTTTTCCAATGAACAAAATTTCTGTCTTTCCCTCTAACCTCTCTCTCTTATGCCAATTAAAAAAAATAAAAAGAAAACTAAAGCCCTAGTAATAAATATATACTCAAGCAAAACAAATTTCCACACTGTTTATGTCCAAAAAATGGTCTCATTTTGCCCTCTGAGTCCATTATCTCTCTGTCAGTAGATGGGTACCAGATTGTCATCGTTCCTCTGAAGTCATAGCTGGTCATTATGCCAATCATTAATCTTTTAAAAAATTGTCCACACAATATTGTCGTTTCTTACACATGATAATATTCCATTACAGTCACATACTATAATTTACTCAGTCATTCGTCTATTGATGGGCACCATAGTTTCCAGTTCTTTGCTACTACAAGAAGAGATGTTATAAAGGAAGGAAGGAAGGAAGAAAGGAAAGAATGAGAGAAAGAAGGAAACAAATAAACATATATTAAATATATATTATAAATATATAAATAAAAATATATTAAATATCTGCTATGTTCCAGGCACTGTGCTAAGTGTTTTATGAATATTGTCTCATATGATCTCCATAACAACACTGTGAGGTACATGCTATTATTACCCCCATTTTACAATTGAGGAAACTGGCATACAGAAATTAAGTTACTTGACCAGGGTCACTTAGCTAATAAGTGTCAGAGGCCAAATTTATTTCAAATTATCTTAACGTCAGGCCTAGCACTCTATCCACTGTGCCTTTGTCATATTAATCCATTCATTCAAGAATTCTGGGCCCTCTATTTTTCCATTTATTGAGGTAAGAAGTTTCTCTCTAATCTTTAAGCTTTTTCTCCACCCCTACTCCCCCAGTTAAACATTTGCTGTCTTCCATTAATAAATCCGAGTGAGTTTGGCAAATTCCATAGTCCCAAATCGTGCATAGGTTCTTAGTGATTTGGCAAGGTTCAGCATTACTTTTTTTGAATGCCTTTCTCTAGTCTTTGTATTAAAGTCTCAGAAAAAGAATATGTGGCACATTTTATAGACAAATCTGTAAATTAACATTTTTCTATACTTCCAAATATGTGGTGATACATCTTAGCAAACAAATATGATTTTATAAAATTTTCCTAAGTTGGTGCTTCCAGGAGACATCCCTCAACCCTAAATAATAAAAGAAAAAGAAAAAAAGAATTCCCAGATCATGTGGGTCTCTCCCATAGGAATAAGGAAACTGGAGTCAACTGGGAGGCATTCCAACCCTTCAAGAAAAGAAACCACTTGGATAGCTGAGTGGAAGATAGGCTAAAATAAGGAGAGACATGAATTAGGGGGGCCAACCAAATGCTACTGCAATAGAGCAGCCATAAGGTGATGAAGACTTGGATTAAAGTAGTGGAAGTGCTGAAGTGAGAAGGAAGGAAGGGAGGGAGGAAGGAAGGAAGGAAGGAAAGAAGGAAGGGAGGAAGGAAGGAAGGAAGGATTCTTCCTTGGATACATACCAATACTGTGATGGTAGAATCAACAGCTTTGGAAAGAGATTTGGATATAAAGAGGAGGAAAGGCAGAAAAAGCGAGGAATTGAGGTTGTAAGTCTCTTTCTAAGTTAATTAAGTCTGGCTGATAATGGACCATACTTGATCAGAGCATGTGAGCAACAGTACTGTGGCCTCAGGTTACTCCTAGAATCCAGAAAGAAGTTGTCAGCTGCCCTCCAAGGATCCAACCCACCATTTTGAGTGGGAATTGGAAAGAATGAACCAGGGAGTACTATTTAGTATTTACTGAATGAAAATTCATGTAGCTATTACTCATTTACATAAATTGTTTGGTGGTTTCATTCTAAAACCAAATTTTTATTACAAAAGCAACCATGGTCAAGGAGTCCTATGTTGCGAGAGACTTTGACTTTTGTTGGCAAAGATTGGACAAATCCTAGATACTTTCAAATTAGTTTTTTTGTTATGAACTTAAATTACAAAAAAAGAGAACATTTCTATATACATCGCAGAACACAAAAAGACAAATCTCTATGAAATGATGAATTTCCATTTCATACTGCCTGCTTTTAAGGGGGAGCAAGTTTGTTTTGTACATATTACTTTCCTAATAGCCTTGTTTGTATGTGATTTTTTTTTTGAATTTCCTGTTTCCTTCTGTGCATTTTAAAAAATATTTCAATGGGTCTCCTTTTTTTGGTGAGAATCAAAATTGCTAATCTTCTTTCTATCACTCCTCCTCCATTAACCAAGACAGAGAAAGAAACTTTTTATAACAAATTAGCATAGTTAAGCAAGATGAATCCACATATTGGTCATGTCCAAAAAAAAAATATGTCTTTTTTTGGCACCTTTAGTTCATCACGTCTCTTTCAGGAAGTGGGTAACACATTTAATCATAGATTCTAAGAGATCACTGATCAAATTCTTAAGTGTTTGTCTTTGCAATGTTGTTATCTTTGTATATCTCTTAGATCTGCTCACATCATGTTGCAAAAATTTATACCACACAGGACTCTTTGAAATGGTCTCTTTTGGCATACAACACAATAATATTCCATAAAATATATTCATATATCACAATTTATTCAGCTATTTCCCAATCATATCAGGAAAAAAGTAAGGGAACTTCCCTCATTTTGCTTTTAGCTCTTCATTCAGTGGGGATTATCCTTCCTCTTAATTTCTCCTCCTTAACTGTTCTGTCCCACACACATTTGTTTCTCTGTTGAGTTTGATGTAGTTTTATACCAATAATCTGTCTTTGTGTTTGAGATGGCCTCTGCCCCTACCCCTTCCTCCACATACCTCAATTATGAGAGATAACAAGTTTCATCCCCCTCTTCCTCCTTCCTACTGTATTTCTTTTACCCTTACTTCTTTTTCTCTTTCTCAAAACCTCAAAACAGAACCAATCTACCTGCTTGGACCTCTTATTTTATCTCCCTAAATATTCTTCAAATACAATATGGTTCTGAAGTGACCCTTGTGATGTGTTTTATTATTATTTATACACTTAATGTGACTTTTTATGATGTTATTTCTTTTGCTATATTGTTAAAGATTTGTCTAACGTTTAAAAGTATCATTATTGTAAATAGGTAGCAGAGAACATGTGTTGTTACTTTGTAAGAAGCTGGTGGTGTAAATGGCAAATACAATGAGGTGACAAGGGCTAGAATGGTGAGTAAGGGTATATGTGAATTTTTTCTCAACATAAGGTTCCTTAGAGAATTTGAATGTAACTGTGTGGTAGTAATCTAGCTCTGGGAAGTTACACCTCTGAGAGTGAGGGCAGGTTATAGTACTTCTTTCTTATAGAGCGCTCAAAAGAGAATATGATTTTAAACCTTGGTGACTGGAAAGATGGTGGTACGGTACGTAGAAATGGGGAAGTTAGGGAAAAAACAGTTTAGGGGGAAAAATAAGTGAATTTTGTTTTAGCCATGTTGACTTTGAGACCCTCTTGATTATTTGGTTAGATAAATTCAGCTGGCAGTTGATGAAATAGAACTAGAGCTCAAGAGAGAGCTATAGATTTAAATCACTTGTGTGGAAAAGATAATTGAAATCTTGGGATCTGATAAGCTCACCCAGGGGGAATATAAAGGAAAAGAGAGGACTCAAGAGAGAGCCCTAGGGAGCCTGCAGAAAGCAAGTGGAACACAATGATTCAGCAAAGAAGGTAGGAGGAAAACCAATAGATAGTACCATCATAAAAATCCAGGAAGGTAGTAAAAATCCATATGGAAATGATCATCAACGCTGAAAAAGGCTAAGGGTAAGAACTGAGAAAGGATATTAGATATAGCAAGGTCATTGGTAGCCTCTGGAAAGAGCAGATTTAATCAAGTAGGAGAGTTAGAAATAATTTTTGGAGGGGTGAATGAAATATGAGGAAAAGGACAAAGCAAAATATAGAAAGCTTTACCAAGGAATTTGGCCTAGAATGGAGGAAAAGATAAAGTATGAGGACTGGTTAAGTCAACTTAAGGTTATTTAAGGTTGGGGAAGATACTGGCATATTTTTAGGCTTCAGGGAAGGAACCAGTAGAGGAGAGATTGAAAGTAAGGAAGAGAGGCAGGCAGAGCCAAAAGGTAGAGGTAGCAACCCAGTTGAATTCTTCAACATTCCCCTGCAAATAAGTTTAAAATAATGCCTCAAATTAAATTCTGGATCATCACAGCCAACAAAAGCTTGGGGTGAGACATTATTTTTCAGCCTAAGACTACTTATGAGGTCAGCAAGACAGGTCTGTGATATCTGGAGCAATAGTTACAATTGTGGCAGCAGCAGTTTCAAGAACTCTCAACCTAGACATGGCAAAGGAATCAGATGACTGATCAGAAAGAGATTATAGGGAACTCTTTGCTGACACTGGGTTCAGGGTCTGTTGGTGTTTGGCAATCCTATTGCTTATTCCCAGTTCTGGGTCACAGTTCTAGATCACAGTTTCAGGGCAAAAAGGAGTGTGAAGCTATGGTGGAAAACAGCTCTTACTTGGGTAAAGACCAGAGCACAGAGCAGGAAAGCAGGAACTTTACCTCCCCCTTGATCACATCACCTTAGAAACACCGAAAACTTGCAGACCCTTGAAACTGTCTCTGAAAGTAGCATTAAAAAGCTTAAAGCTTAGAACATCTTCCCACCCTCAAGTGAGCAGAGTCTAACTTTAACATAGAGTTCAGTCAAGAAATAGTCTGGAAAAATGAGCATTCAAAAAAGAACTTGACCATTAAAAAGCTACTATAATAGCAGAAAAAACAAACACACAAACTCAGAAGAAAATAGCAATGTGAAAATAGCTACAGTCAAAACCTCAGAGGAAAAAATAATAATTGAGAACAAACCCAACAATAATTCCTAGAAGAGTTAAAGAGATAAGAGTGGTAGATGAAAAATTGGAAAAAGAAATGAGAGTGATGCAAGAAAATTATGAAAATAAATTTAGCAGTTTGGTAAAAGAGACACAAAAAATACTGAAGAAAAGAATGCCTTAAAAAACATAATAGGCCAAATGGAAAAATTCACTTAAGAAAAGAACTCCTCAAGGTGGTAGAACAAAAGCAGGGACTTCCTTGAGCTCTCCCCCAAAGCTTTCCAAATACCTGTAAAAAATGACAGTAATCAAATTCCAGAAATACAGAAACCACAAAATGACAGAGTGAAACAAATCTCCAGCCCAAGACAAGCTGGAGAGTCAACAACAAGAGCCTTTCACACATGGCAGGGAACAGAGAGCAGTCCAGCCTGGGATGTACTGGCACAGACCAGCTGGAGCAGGCCTCAGGGGACTGAATCCTTGACAGCTGTGGTAGTTTCCAAACTTCTCAATCCACTACCTACGTGGAAAGATGATATAAAGGAAAACTACCCTGATATTTAGGACCAAAAGATAAAATAAAAATGGAAAGACTCCACTGATCACCTCCTAACAGAAATTCCCAAATGAAAACTCCCAGGCAATTTTCAGAGCTCCCAGGTAAAGAGAACATATCCAGAAAGAAACTATTCATATATCCTGGAATCACAGTCAAGTTTACATAAGATTTAGCAGCTTCCACATTAAAAGAGTGGAGGGCTTGGAATAGTATATTCTGGAGGGTAAAGGATAGGATTACAATAAAGAATAGCCTACCCAGCAAGTATAATCTTTCAAAGGAAAAAATGGAAATTTAATGAAGTAGAGGATTTTCAAGCATTCCTGATGAAAGGACTAGAGCTGAAGAGAAAATTTGGCATTCAAATATATCTCAAGGGAAGCATAAAAAGTAAATATGAAGGGGAAATCATAAAGGATTCAATAAGGTTAAACTATTTACATTCCTATATGAGAAGATGAAAGTTGTAACTCTTAAGAACTTGATCATTAGTAGCGTAATTAGAAGGAGTCCACATAGAAAGAAGGCAGGGTTTTACCCTGTTGAAAGAGAGGAATGGCAGTGGTTTAGTGAGAGAAAAGGTTAGAAATAGCTATTGTGGAGAGTGTGTTGGAGAGTTAATCAGGAAAAAAAAATAAAGAAAAAATCAACTAGGAAAGAGTAAAAAAGATTGATGTGTAGCAGTAAGGGTCCAGTTGAGATGCACAACTTGTTGTGAACCCATACATCACTCTTACATGACTTTCTTCATTGATTTTCAGCAGTTAAAATGGATGTTGAAAGTAATACAATATTGAGATTTACCAAGGAATAATTGGTGATAGGACCACGGTGATTGGGATTCAGGGGTTTAGGATTGACAAATCTTCAGACTGTTCCCCAATGGAACAGACATCTTCAATTTACATTGCTGTCTGATGCTTGCATTGTTATGTTTGATTAGTGTGGGGTTAAAGAGATCATGAATTCACCTCCCAAATGACTTAGGTTTGTTATGGTTTGTGGTCACAAAGGCGGAGTAATGTGATGTAAAGAGCATAGAAATTGGGAGTCTAGAACCTAGATCCCATTTACCCATTGTTTCCAGTGCAATTTTAAAAATCTCCCTTAACTTTTCTCGATCTGTATGTTATGGCATCTGTAAAATGAAAGTATTTAAATGACATGCCATATCTTTCAGCCTTGGCATTCTATGATATTATCACCGCTTTCCTAACTATTGCTTGCTGTTTTTCAGAGGCAGGAGATGAGATAACACTAATAGAACCATTCAAGTGAAAAACAACTCAAAGGGCATGCCCTACTTTAAGCAGTTCATTATCATGTGACTTGAGTAGAAGGCCTAGAGTAGTGAGCATGTAGCATTCATAGTGCATGGATGCAATGTTCCCACAACTGATGCCACAGGATTTATCCCACACCTGATAATGTACAGGTGGTAGCCATGTTTACCTGTTTATATGTACTTGGAGACATGAAGAGTCACAACAGGTATATCTCTAAGCTAAAAATTGATCTACTATCAAGGTGTGCTGGAACCAGCTGAAACTGAGTCACAAAAGTCAGTTGTTAAATTTTCGGTGTGAGCATTTACACTTCAGAAATATGCTACCAATCTTGGCTTGATTTTTTTTTGTTTATCTAGACTTATGAAAGTGATAGAGAAAATGTTAACAATGCAAATTAAACTTTGAAATGTGTCATATCTTTTTGTTCCTGGACAACTGGTTGTTAGATATTTGGCTAGCACACCTCTACTTACTATCTAGATATGGTTTCAGCTCAGAAAAACTAAGATAGGAACAAGCAGTTGAATGACTGTGCTTAAAATCCAAAATTCTGAGGAGGGAGACCTGCAGAGAAATCTTATTATGCAGAGAAAAACCAACCCATGGAAAGTAGATGAAAAGCTGGGCAATTTGCCAGTCTTTAAAATCACACCAGAGGTCACACACTGTCAGGTCCCTAAAAGACAAATACATCTCAACCACCTCTTTCCCAACAGTTGTTTGAAGTCCTTGGTCTCCAGGAGGGACATATCAATGGAGAGACTATTAATCAGCCTCCAAGAAGATGAATCCATTCAGCAGTTGCCAATAGAGACTATTGGAGCTAGAAAATAGTTCTGAAGGGAAATGTTGTCATTCATCCTTCATTTTTGCTGAGGACCATGAATTGGATTTAAGTGAGGCATGACTGCATAGTCATCAGTCTCATTTTTTCTTCCAGAATAATCAAGGTCCAATGGAAAGATGTAAGTTGGGATGACTTGCAATGGCCCAGAATGCAATGAATGGCCTTGGTGTTTTCAATGTCTGCCATTAGTATAAGTAAGAAACCATGAGATTCACATTAACTGACTTGATTAACTGACTTGACCGAAAAAAAGACCCCTTGCCCAAACAAGGGCAGTGGGTAAATCTAGAGCCTGCTGCTTTCATGCCTAATATGTCTACTGAGTGCTCTAAGGAACACAGAACTTGAACATAGTAACAGCTAAGCTGAGTGATACATAAGTTCTGAATTGAGATTCTCTTGCAATGTGTCTGAGGATGTGGACCTGGGCTATCAACAAATGATTGGGACTGGAGTCCAAGATGTCTGAAGACACAACAGATACAGAAATGATAGGTCATTGCTTAGGTTCTAGGATTAATTGACCAGCAAATAAATTAACTTGTGCAGTGTGGCTGTTTCATTTGTGGCTCATAGGTAGGCAAGAATAAATATCTCTAGTGTCTCTTCCCCTTCCCCTTCTCCAAAGGAAACTTAGATTATTGCCAGAAGATTGGGGCCAGAAACTAGTGACTATCTGCTCCCTTAAATATTTTTATTATAGGGAAAGTAAATTTTAGTTTCAAACTACACTCCTGGTCACTATCTCTTAATAAGAAAGAAGTGCCCCAAAGCTATATATCCAAGGCTTGATTCCCCACCAAATGTCAGATCCACAATGAATATACATAGCAAATAGTAAATAAACTTATTTATCCAAAGTGATTTCAAAATGGAAATCTGAGAAAATCTACATAGGATAATACATACCAGACAATACACGAAGTAAATGAACTCTCCCACTTTGAATAACTCAGTTCAACCAAGAGAGAGTCCCAGATGTGAGCCAAGGGTAAATTCTGGGGTACAACAATCTGGGAATGAGGACATGATCAAAGTTACGTGGCAGCTTCTTCCCAGGCTTTCTCTCCCTTCAGTGAGGTGAAGAAAGGTTGAAATGCTTCTCTCTTAAAGCTGAAAGTGAGAAGACAGGATCTTTCTTCCTTTCTGCTCTAGATAATTCTACCCACCCATCACACAGATATAGGGCACTGAGTAATAAATTTCCACCAGTAAGATAGTCCCATACCGTTTGCCCTTTCAGCCAAGGGTTACACTAATGATGGTCAAGGTAAAATGGATAAAATGGCTATCCATGTAGCTACATGATACTCATTGTTAGAGTGCTGGTAATATATGTTTTGTGTCATGACATTATATTGCATATCAAAGGTATTAAACTTGCTGCCCTAAACCAATTCAAACATAATTGAGAAATGTTTAATAATAATAAACAAAAATATAATACAACTTACATAATTTATGGTTTTCTGAGTTAGTATGCAGTCTGTGGGGATCCATATCTATTTGCTTGCTGCCACAGTTGTGTCCTATATAATATGACTCTTATTGTATTGTTTTTCTTTGCTATGTATGTTAATACCATATATACATCTTTTATTTTGCTGCATATCACCTATGTATTTGATTATTGTGTTAAACCTTATATAGGATGCTATCTTTTCTTTTTACAATAGTATTTTATTTTTTTCCCCAGTTACATGTCAAAAACATTTTTTGGCATTCATTTTTATAAGATTTTGAGTTTCAGACTTTTCTCCCTCCTTTCTTTTTCTGAAAATGGTAGGCAGTTTGAAATAGTTTATACATGTGCTATCTCATGAAAATATTTTCATATTAGTCACAGTTGTGAAAGAAATAGATCAAAATTAAAAAAAAACACGAGAAAGAATAAAGTGAAAAAAAAATGCTCCAATCTACATTCAGAGTCCATCAGTTCTTTACCTGGATATGGATAGTATTTTCTTTCATTAGTCATTTGTACTTGTCTTGGATTATTGTGTTGCTGAGAAGAGCTGAATCCTTTGTAGATTATCATCACACAATGTTGCTGATTGTGTATACACACAATCTGCTCATTTCACTTTGCATCAGTTTGTGACATCAGTCTTTTCAGACTTTTCTGAAATCTATCTATTCATTACTTCTTATAGCACAATAGTATTGAATTACATTCCTGTAGCAGAGTTTGTTCAGAAATTTCCCAATCATAGGCATCCCTTAAACTTTTAATATTTTGCCACCACAAAAAGGACTGCTATAAATATTTTTGCACATGTAGGTCCTCTTCCTTATTTTTATGATATCTTTGGGATACAGACCTAGTAGTGGCATTTCTGGATCAAAGGGTATGTATACTTTGGTTGTCCTTTGGGCAGTTCCAAATTGCTCTCTACCATGATTGGATCACTTCACAACTCCACCAATAGTGAATTAGTTTCTCAGTTTTCCTTTTCTGTCATGATAGGCAGTCTGATAGGTGGGAGGTGGTACCTTAGAGTTGTTTCAATTTGCATTTCTCTAATCAAAAGTGATTTAGAGTACTTTTTCATATGACTATAGATAGCTTTGATTTCTTACTCTGAAGACTACCTGCTTATATCCTTTGACCATTTATCAAATGGGGAATGGCTTGCCTTCTTGTAAAGTTTACTCAGTTTTCTATATATTTGAGAAATGAAGCCTTTATCATATATACTTGTTGTAAAGATTGTTTCCTAACTTTCTGCTTTCCTTCTAATCTTGGTTGCATTAGTTTTGTTTATGCAAAAGCTTTTTAATTTAATATAATCAAAATTCTCCATTTTACATTTTGTAATCCTCTCTTTCTCTTGTGTGATCATGAATTCTTCACATCACCATAGATCTGACAGGTAGACTTTTCATTTCTCTTCTAATTTGCTTATGGTGTCACCCTTCATATCTAAATCATGCCAAAAGTCTGTCATATGTAATTCTCTAATATTCTATCTGCCTCTTAATTTCTTTCTTGTTTATTTTTTGGTTGGATTTGTCAAGTTCTGAGAGAGGTCTCCCACTGGTGTAATTTTGCTCTCTATTTTTTCCTGTAACTCACTTTAAGAATTTGAATGCTATACTAGTTGGTGCATATATGTTTAGTATTGATAATATTTCATTGTCTATGGTGACATTTAACAAAGATGTAGTTTTCTTCCTTTATCTCTTTTAATTAGGTCTATTTTTGCTTTTACTTTGGGATCAGGATTACTACCTTTACTTTTTTTTTTACTTGAGCTGAGGCATAATAGATTCTACTCCAGCCCCTTACCTTTATTGTGTGTATGTCTCTTGGCTTCAAGTGTGTTTCTTGTAAATAACATATTGTAGGATTTTAGTTTTTTATCCACTTCCATTTTATGGGAGAGTTCATTCCCTCATATTACAGGTATGATTGCTACATGTGTATTTCCCGCCATCCTATTTTTCCTCCTGTCTATCCTCTCTCTCCTTTCTCACTGTCCCTCCTCACCAGTGTTTTGCTTTTTCTACCATCTTCTCTGATCTGTCCTCCCTTCTTTCAGTTCCCATCATGTCCTTTTCTTGATCTCCACCCTTCCTACTTTCCTGTTGGGTAAGATAGATTTTTATATTCAACTGATTGTGTATATGATTCCTCTTTGAGCCAATATTGATTAAGAGTAAGATTTAAGTAGTGCCCAATGTTCACCCTCCCATCTTCCTCTCCACAGTATTAGGTCTCTCATGCCTCTTCATGTGCAATAATTTATTCCATTCTATCTTTCCCTTCCATCTGCACCCATTGTACTCCTCTTTCTCATCTCTTTTTTGATGTCACTCCTTGAAATTCACCTTTTACCTGTACCTTGTGTCTCTGTTTCCCTCTCCCTCTTCCCCCTCCCCTCTCTCTCTCTATATATATTATATATATATATATATATATATATATATATATATACACACACACACATATATGTGTGTGTGTATTTTTGTATTCCTTCTAGCTGTACTATGAGTGATACAATTAAGAATTACAAGTATCATCTTCCTGCATAGAGATAATTTAGTTCCATTGAATCTCTTACATTTTCTTTTCTCTTTTTACCTTTTTAGGCTTCTTTGGGTCTTGATATTAGAAGTCAAATTTGTGGTATAGTTCTGGTCTTCTCCTTATGAAAGATAGAAATCATTCTATTTCATTGATTGACCATTTTTTCCCTTGATGCTTCATTTGTCTGGGTAAGTGATTGATAGTTGTAGTCCTAGCTCCTTTGCCTTCTGAATTATCATGTTCCATGACTTTTTCTCCTTCAATGTTGCAACTTCCAAGTCCTATGTAATCCTTATTTTGATTCCCTGATATTTGAATTGTTTCTTTCTGGCCACTTGCAGTATTTTTTTCTTGACCTAATAGTTCTGAAATTTGGCTACAATGCTCCTTGGAGTTTTTATTTTGGTATCTCCTTCCTGAAGTGATAGATGGATTCTTTCAATGCCTATTTTACCCTGTGGTTCTAGGACAGCTTGGCAATTTTCCTTGATAATTTCTTGAAAGATGCTATCCAGATCTTCCTTTGTATTATGACTTTCAGTTAGTCCAATGGTTCTGATACTATCTCTCCTGGATCTATTTTTCAGGTCAGTTGTTTTTTCCATGAGGTATTTTCTTCCATTTTTTCATTCTTTTGAATTTTTTCATTGATTCTTAATGTCTTGTAGAGTCATTACCTTCCACTTCTCCAATTTTCACTTTTAAGGTGTTGTTTTCCTCAGTTAGCTTTTGGACTGTCTTTTCATTTGGCCAACTGTACTCTTTAAGGAGATGTTTCTTCAGTGGATTTTTGCATCTCCTTTTCCATTTGATCAATTCTATTTTTTTAAGCAGTTTTCCAAGCTGATGGCTCTTTTCCATAATTCTCTTGCCCATAATTGTTTTCTCACTTTCTTCTTCTTCTTCATTTATATGACTTTTAAGTTCTTTTTAAAATTTTTCCATGAGTTTCTTCTGGGCTTGAGACTAGTTCCCATTTTTCTTTGTGGTTTTGCCCATAGGTGTTTTGACATTATTGTCCTCTTCTGAGTTTGGGTCTTGGTCTTCCCTGTCATCATCATAATTTTCTATAGTCAGACTCTTTTTTTTTTAATCTTTTCCCTTTCTTTTAAATTTGTGTTTCTAACCCTTGAATGGAAGAGGCATAGTCTCAGACTTTTTGTGCTAGTGGCTGCAGGCCCTAGATGTTTACCTGGTGTTGTGGTGATGTTGTCCTGAGGCCCCTGGGGGAACCCTCACATATGGTGCTCTACTGAAGGGTTGGGGTGAGGGATGGTTGGTGCTGCTGTAGGCTGTAGAGGTATGGCAATCTATCTAGTACTGACCTTTGCTCCTAGTGGTATTTTCTGGCACAGGTTGAGGCCCAGTGATGTGTTTCTGCATTCCCTGGGGCTACACTGAAGCATATGAAGGTCTAGATTGCCCTGGAATGTGCTGAGGCATGTGGTGCTTCTCAGAGTGAAGTCTTCCAGTTCCTCTGGCCATGCTAAGGTGCAGGGGTCCTCGTGTTGGCATCTGCCTGCTTCACCACACTGGGGCTCAGGATCTCCTGCTGGTTTGCTGAGGTGGGGCTTACTGTGATGTTTCTTGTCCTAGAATTTGCTTTACTTTTTACCCAAATGAGAAAGGCCTTGATGAACTTCTAAGTTTCTTGGGCTAAAAGATTGTTTCATCTCATCTTTTTGCTGGTTCTGTTCTTGCAGGATTTGTTTTGTGGCACTATTTTTTGGTTATTTGGAGGTAAATATGGGAGAATTACAGTGATTTACAGCTTATTCTACCATATTAGCTTCAGCTAGGATGCTATTTTTAAAAATTGTATATGACCTATATATTTGATCTTTAGTGTTCAATTTTGTATATGTATTTTGCATATATATTATGTTATATACACATGTTATATGTGCCATATATTTCATTTCTGTATGTACTCATGATGATTGAATGGAATTCTAATGCATTATGTACCTACATTTGGCACTGTACTATTTACCTGTGATAATTATCTGTTATATTATCTTAACATATTTATTTTATATGCTTATGGACATCCCAGTGTACCTATAATGTGGAGAGATTGCATCAATATGGGTGGAGTTCAGCATCATGAAATATTTATGGATAATGAGCATACCTAGAGTAGGAACACTCCCCAGCCAGGTATAGAAAGGACAGCACAATGATAATGTGTCTCTACATGGACTTGGATTGAATTGAATGACTTAACAAAGCCACCATGAAGGTGGCATAAGAAAGACTATGAAGTAGAAAATAGAGAAATTGTAGACAAGAATGTGGAGAGAAGTAGTTAGGATTCTTTTTGCAAGCATACATAAATAAATGCTATCATTCTTTTCATTATATACGATTAATGTTTTCATTAGAAAACTGGATTTTTTTTTCAAAATTAAATGCCTTTGGGTTATTCTGCCTCTGTTCACTCCCAAAGCATTTTGTCATGTTGATAATTCCAGATTTTTAAACAACGCCAGTCAAGGGCCAGTCCTGATAGGTCCTACTGAGTCAGAGAAGTGTCAAGTAACAGATAATATGTCTTTCAGTCTCACACTACCTTGCTAAGTTCAGAGAGGCCTATCAACAGAAGGTAATGAAGTTCTTGGTCATATTAACTTATAAAGATTGCTACCTAATTTACAGAGGGGTTATAATTTTTATTAGTATAGAGGGAATACCCTCAGAGATAAAATATTGAAAAAACCTTGTGCTATATAGGATATCCCCAAAAATCTTAGGGCAGTTTTAAAGCTATTAAAACTAAAAGTTTTAATTAAAAGTTTTTAAGTTTTATTCACATCAATAAAGCCTTAAAGCTTAAATAAATCTTTAGTTAAGTTTTAATAGCTTAAAAATGCACTTAGACTTTTGGGACAACTTGCATATTCCTTGCCTCCTTAAGAAACTATTTAATGTCATTAATAGAAAGGAAACAAGAAAATTTTTACTTTCCCTCCATGAATAGGCAGCAAGGGTGTGTGAGCCTGGAGTCAGGAAGACCTAAGTCCAAATTCAGCCTGTGATTGGTTGGTTGTTGTCCTTTATTCTCAAAGAGGACCAAAATGACATTACTGTGCTAGAGTCAAGCTTCAGGGTGTCTTAATATGGCTGATCAGACCAACACAAACTCGGAATGTTCTACTACAGGTTGGGCACAAATATTCTATCTGAATATTTGGGGTGGATTCTCTAAATTTGTGCATCTTGGATTTCTTCAATTCTTGAGTTACTTCAATTCTCCTTTGCTCACTAAGTACAGTACCTTCTCTGATGTGGGCACACCATACTGAGTGGTCCTGTGCCAGTGTCCCCCATGTCATGTAATCAATTCCAAAGTTCTTAAGAGAGACCTTGAGAGTGTCCTTGTATTGCTTCTTCTGACCATCATGTGATCCCTGCCCATGCGAGTTCTCCATAAAATAGTCTTTTTGGCAAGCATATGTTTTGCATTCAAATAATGTGGCCAGACCATTGGAGCTGCACTGTCTGAGGTAGAGTTTGAATGCTTGACTGTTTAGTTTGAGAAAGGATCTCAACCTCTGGCATTTTATCCTTCCAGGTGATCTTTGAAATCTTCCTAAGACCATTCAAACGGAAGTTAGTCAGTTTCCTGGCATAGCATTGCTATACTGTCCAGGTTTTACAGGCATACAGCAAGAAGGTCAGCACAACATCTCTGTAGATCTTCAGTCAGTCTAATATCTTTGCTCTCCCACACTTTCTTTCATAGCCTCCCAAACACTGACAATGCATGCATCAACCTCATATCAATGTGTACATTTCTGGAAAGTACCCTACCAAGGGTACTTATCCATAGCATTCAAAACGTCATTTGCTGTAACCAGTAGTTCCATATATGGATAGTGTGGTGTTGGCTGATAGGGAACCTATATTTTCTTGGTGTTGTTAGGCCAAAATTAGCACAAGTAGCAGAGAATCGATCTGTACTTTGTTCTATATTAGCCTCACAGGTTCACTGAGTTGCACAATCATCTGCAAACAGAAAATCTTGCACTTACACTCCCTCCACTTTGGTCTTGGCTTGTGGTCTTTTCAAGTTAAAGAATTTAACATCACTGTGGTAACTGACCTTGATGCTGTGTTCATCTTCCCTGAAGGCATTCGACAACATGGATGAAAATATCATGCTAAAAAGCATGAAAGCAAGAGCACTGTCTTATTTCATTCCACTAGTGATTGGAAAGCATGAAAGCATTGTCCATTATCTAGAACTGAGGCAGGCATACCATCATGAAATTGATATACAATGCTGATGAACTTCTCTGGGTAACCAAATTTTGACATAACTTTCCATAAGCCCTCATGACCAACAGTGTAAAAGACCTTTGTTAGATCTACAAACATTGTATATAGACCTCTGTTCTGCTCCTGACATTTTTCCTGGAGTTGTCAGGTAGCAGACACCATATTGGCCATTCCTCAGCCCTTTCTGAAGGCATGCTGGCTCTCAGGTATATGCCCATCTTCCAAGTAAAAGATCAACCTATTAAGGAGGTCTCTGGCAAGAATCTTGACAGCAATGACTAAGAGAGAGACCTCCTCTATGGTTGTCATAGAACAATCTATTTCTTTTACCTTTATGAAGATGGACAATGGAGGCATCCTTGAACTCCTGGGATTAAACTCTTCTTGCCATATAATCTGGAAAATTTCACTCAGCTTTTGTGTAAGCAATGGACCCTCTACCTTGTAAATCTCAGCTGGAACAGAATCAGCCCCAGGGGTTTTGCTACACAAAAGGAGTCTAATGGCATTCAAAACCTGTTCTTTAGTTGGAACTTCAGCTAGGGAGGGATTGATTTCAACCTGAGGTGTGTGTGTTCACCCTTCATTGCCAAAGAAGACCACGCCATCAGAGAAATAATGACATGACTTGCACTCGACTTTGTTTTGAGTGAGGGAGGGCTGTGCAAGTCACCAGCCTCACTTCTTCTCCAGAGCCATCTGAATCCATTGACCAGATATTCATCAGGTTGACTGGAGATGACCTAGGATGAGGCAATTGGGTTTAAGTGACTTGCCCAAGGTCACACAGCTAGTGAGTGTCAAGTGTCTGAGGTGAGATTTGAACTCATGTCCTCTTAACTCCTGCACTGGTGCTCTATCCACTGTACCACCTAACTGCCCTCGACCTGAGGTAAATATTTGATCAATGGCCTCAACATTGATTGATGACAGTCTGTTGAGAACACTATGAAAGTGTTCAGCCCATCTCTCTAGAATCATGTCCTTATCACTAATCAATGTGCCTCCATCAGCACTGAGTAGTTGAGATGCACCACAGGTCTTTGACCCATAAGTAGCCTTCAGGGCATCATAAAAGTATTTTGGATTGCTACTATTAGCATAAAACTGAATTTCATCTGCCTTCTTACTGAGTCAAGAATCCTACATCTCTCTAATCTCTGCTTGTACTTTACTTTTGATGGAATTAAATTCTACCTTCTTAGAGATAGATGAACAGGGTAAACACTGTGGCATTCTTGTTTTTCATTTAGCATCTTTTGAATTTCCCCATCATTTTCATCAAACTAATCTTGGTGTTTGTGAGTGTTGACCCAGATGAGTAAATGCAGTGCTATACACCAAATCTCTGAGAACTACTCACTCCTTTTCTGCTCCACTGTTGCCAACCCTGTGTTGGCTCTACTTTCCCTCCAAGTCAGCAACAAACTGTTTCTTTTCAGAGAAGCACTCTAATCTGTTGACATTAACTCTACTGATAGTCATTTTGTTTTTGTGACACTGCTTTTGTTGAATGTGAATATTTAGCTTGGAAAGGATAAATCCAGCACTCTGAACCACACATTGCATTTATCACATCCTGTCTATCTTTTCTCCTTACAATCACATAGTCTATTAAATGTCAGTGTTTGCTGTGAGGGTACATCCATGAAGTTTTATTGCATTTAGATAAATGGAAGACAGTGTTGGTGATGAGAAGGTCATGAGATGCACAAGTCTACAGTAGTAAGTGACCATTGCTGTTGCTGACCATTCCTCCCTAGTACCCTTTGCCAAGTCTAGTAATCTGTGCCTACTCTTGTGTTAAAGTCACCTAGAATTATAATTTGAACACTTTTGGCACATTGATGATGAGGGTCTCCAGGTCCTCATACAATTTTTCTTTGACCTCATCAGGGTTTGTCATGGCAGGAGCATAGGAACTGATGATAGTGGCATGGTGTTTTCCTGCAAAAATATCCCATTGGCATGAGCCTGTCATTCACTCCTTTTGGTAGGCCTGCAAGTTTGTTGACTAGATTAGTTTTGATTGCAAAACCTACACCAGCTTCCTCATGTTCACCTTTACTGCAGGCACTCCAGAAAACATATATCCAGCTCCAATTTCAGTAGGCTAATCTTCATTGGTAAGTCTTGTTTACTTAAGGATGCAATTTGGATGCAATACTTGCTGAGTTCTGTTGCATCGAGAGCTGTTCATGTTTCAGGTCTACTGGATTTTTGTACTGTCTACAAGTGTATGCAGATTCCATGTGCCAGTAGTGAATGGAATCATCTTTGCAGACTTTTTTTGTACATTTTTTGTGTTTTGACTGCAGGGTATGATCTCTGCCTGTTGTGGTAATCAGGTGAGGACTGGGTAAGCCAACAATTTTTAGGGCACCTTTTCTAGCTACTTCCTCACATCAGGAGGTAAGCAGCACCATCCTTAAAAGGCTGCTCAGACACCCATTGGGCTGACAAATCCCACTGCTGCTTCCAGTGAAGATAACCCTATGGCCTTGTCTGCTTGTGTGCAGGATTGTGACTACAGCTCCCAGTGCATCTTCACTTGCTGCTTTTTTGCTTACCTGTCACCACAGGCCTTTGAGATAAGTAAAAATGGTAAAATGGTATAATGTCTTTTAGTTCATGTGTCAATTGGATTTAAGTGAGGCAGAATTGCTCAAAATTGTAGGCCTCACTGTCTCCTCCAGAGTCATCACAGTCCAGTGAATCAAGATGACTAGTGATGGCTCAAGATGCAGTGGATGACCTTAGTGTCTTCCATGTCTAATCAAGCTCTAAGCACTCCACAATACCGGCTCCAGCTGCCTTCATGGCTGTTGGAACAGAATGTTCTCATCCACCCATTCTACCAGGTGAAGTCTTTGGGGTAGAAGATCCCCCCAACTCACCAATAGGTTTGAGACCCCTTGGTTACCCTCAACCTGATTTAGCTGGTCTGCCAAAACAGTTTACCAAGGGGTGGTCATTGTGCATGCTACAGCTTCTTGATGAGTTAGATGGAATTTGTGGACACCAAAGATGGAAAGCAGCCATGAAAAGGGCTCAGCAGTCTTCACACCAAAGGTACTAGTCTTCTCTGAACATACCCTATACCCCAGCCTGAGATACTTGCTAGCTATGTGGCCTTGGGCAAGTGACTTAACCTCTATCTGTCTCAGTTTCCTTATTAGCCAAGGGGGAATAATAACTACCTCCCAGAGTTATTGTGAAGATCAGATGAGATACGATTTGTAAAGCACTTAGCACAGTACCTGGAGTATAGTAGGTATTTTAGTTGTTATAATTGGAAATTCAAAAAAAGATGACATATTTCAAGACTTTACCCAAAATGAAGTAGAGATACAGAAATTATCTGGTTAATTTGAACAGTGCAAATAACCATATTAGATAATTAAAATCTTACAGTATGAGTTTAGTTAACCCATCAGCACTTATTAATTAGATAACTGTCAGATCTCCAATTCACTTTGGATCATGTACATAGAAACCTTTCATTCTTTGGTACATATCTGTATACTTATTGCTTGATGTTTTAAAGAGACACAATGACTCCCTCTATGCCTATCGAAGATGATGTACCAGAATCCTTGATTTGACTGCTTTTCAATCAGGCAAGCTAACCCCATTTCAATTGTGGCTTCAAATTGAAATTAATGTGTTGTCCTAAATGAATCAGAAAGAGTGACTGCTCTGATGACAGAATAATTTTCTTCCTGTCTCTTAAAGGAATTGTCAAACTCTAGTTGCAGATTGGTAGTTGAAGACCAAAGAAATAAAAGCATAAGGGAGCAATAACTTATGGATAGTCAGTATTAAGGGAACCTAATGGGACATATCTTAAAAACTGTATAAAAGCAAATTATTGTGTTTTTAAAATTGTAGACTTGCAATTTTTTTGTATTAAACTACAATAGTTACTAATGAATACTAATCAATAGTTACTAATGAATACCAATATTTTAGTTTAGTAAGCTAAAATATTCTATGCCACCACTGAAATATTTCCTAACATTTCAATGATAAATTTCATCTTTTATCCAACTATAAGGATCTTATTTTGTTGTACATAATGCAAACTTTTGGAGGGGCAAGATCAGCAGCTATTGTTATTCCTAGCACTTTTAACATGTAACATCATAATCAAATATTTACCTGATATACCTTGACAAATTATGTATCCTATAATGGATACTGCAAAGGTATCAAACTCCCTCCATGAGTTGGATGTTCTCAGAAACTCTTTTCTTGGAAACTCAAGATCAGTTCAATTTAGCAACTAGAAACATTTCCCTAAACCTAAAATTTCTTCTTGCCATACTCTGATCATATGGAGGAAAAAAATTCACATATCAATAAAACTTTATGTAGGAAATTAAGATCCTAACCATGTACTTCACATAAAACCAGTGGATTTAGAATATGGTAGAGTCAGAGGTTTATACATCTCATTTTTAATATTCACTTAAGCCTTTATTCTGTCTGTCTCAGTGTTAGGAGAAACATAAGGTTCAATAAGATTAGTCCAGAACCTAGAGATTCAAATTATTCATGTTTGGGTCTTTGACTTTTATCATAATCTACCATGTATCACACTTGTTTGTATATATCGCCTTCCACTGTCTCTCCCCTCCTTCATCTGTAAATGGGGTGCCCACTGGCTAGGACAGAGTTGTCATCTGTATACTCTTACTGCCTTATCCATAGCAGGCACTTGATAAATGTTCATTGAATTGAAATTCAGGGTGCAACATTGTAGGAATGACATTGGCAAGCTACAGCATTATGTAGAGGACTAAATTGGGATAATAAGTGCACTAGAAATCAAGCAATTTGAGAATCCAAAGAAATAAAGATACTTAGACTGGAGAAGAGAAGACTTAGGGAGATCAGGATAGCTCTCTTCACAAATATATGAAGACCTCCCACATAGAAGATGATTTGTTTTGCATACATTTGCATGGCTCTAAAAGGCAAATGTAGAACAATGGATGGGATTTACAGAAACAAAGATTTAGCTCCATATGGAGATAAATTTCCTTGAAGAGTATGCACATATGTAACTAAAATGCAATGAATAATTTCAGGAGTTCTTGAGTTTCTTAGGATGAAATGTCTTCCAGTAAATGCTGGATGACCAATTCTGAGTAATATTGCCAAAAGGATTCTGATTCAGGTACAGATTAGACTAGATCTATTTAGTCACCCCTGCGAATCAAGCTAATATATAGACACATATCCTGTGTATTCCTCATCTTTTTGTATCATCTGTGTACTCCAATGTATTCTATACACATATTCTACACACAAGAAACTTGAACTGACAGGAAGTCATCATTGGATAATAGTATAATCTTGGGAACTAGTATAGTTATTATTCTATCTCATGTCAAGGAATTGAACAAAAATTAGTTCAGAGGTCTATTAAATTCCAACCAGTCACATGTTTGGCTTGTCTATAGTTTCTTTCTGACCTCCTATCTATTATTTTAAAATTCAGATGACAACAAAAACATGGTAAACATGTAAGATTTAGGGTCAGAGAATGTGGATTGAAATCTTGGCTCTTTCAGTTACTACCTATACACTGTTGAACAACTCATTTTGTCACCCTGGGCTTCAATTTCTTTATTCCTAAAATGGGAGGAGGGAAAAACTGGACCAAATAATCTAAGATCTCTTCTGGCCCCCAAATTATGTTCCTAAAACACTTTATGACTATTCATATGGTTTTTGTCAAAAACAGCAAAGGGGGAAGAATGTAGAAAGTCACAAGTATTGTTGAATGTCACATAAAATGAATTGGTTAATGCAAAATATTGAGTTTTTAGTTTAATTTTTGTTCAGAGTTCAAACGCTTAGTTTAATAAATACTAAAGAAATAATAAATTCAATTCATTGACTTGTATAATTCTCAACTTGTAGAAATTAACTTGCATTTTACAATAGTGAAAACCAAAAAAGGGCTAATAGGAGAATTTGCTTATGGTGATAAAAAAGTAACGCAGATGAAATGAACAAAAGATAACCAGTTTATTTACTGTTGGAAGAGCTATCTATGTTACACGGCATTCAACTGGTAACAGAAACAAAGAGGTAAGAATCAATATAATTAACTTCCTGGTATTTTCTTAGCTCTAGATTGGCTTTTCCAACTATTTCAATGCAAGAACTACACAAATACAAGCACATATTGTATGAATCCTTCACAAGACATTCATCTAGGATTGTCCACAGTTAAAAGAAATAAAACAAGGGATGATAAATTTGCATGAAATACATTTTCTAAACAAATCCATACATACTTGACAACAAAGTTTTTGAGTTTTAAAATAATTCACAACACAAGAAGAGTTTTTTGTATCAGTTTTGAAATCAATCAATACATGGGATTATTGCCATCTAGAAAAATTCCAATTCTTTAACTCTGATTGGGTAAAACAACAAATTTTTAATGAGAAGTTAAAGAATTAAAGCAATAATTATGCAGGGTAGAAACCAGAGTTTGCCACAAATTGCACCAATGTTAATTCTATAATGAAAGAAATCAGGATCTTGAATGGTTCATTAGATATGTAACATCATGCAAATACAAACATAATAAAATATAAAAATGTCATAAAACTAATTTTCTAAGGCTTAATAGATTGATGAACAATCAAATATGTTTGAAATTTGTGACAACAGTTTAAAGGTAATTTATTTCCCCAGGGGTCTATTTTGTAATCATAACTGGGAACCAAAAGGGGAAAATGATTTTTGCTTTTTTTTTTAAGTAATAAAACAGATAATTGTTCTTCTGGAAGACTGGCTAGATGATTTTTTAACATTTTCCTTACTTTTTTTTGGTTCTCTGGTGTCAAATGTTTACATACAAATATTTCTTTAAAAAGTTATACCTTCATAGAGAGGACTACAAGATTAACTTTCTAATGTTTGCATTTACAAACAATGATTAACATATAATTCTAAAAGATGTTAATTTTAAAAATCAATATGTTAGCAGCCAGCAAATAAATACCAATCACACAAAAAGTGATTTGGCCCAGCAGTTTATCTAGTCTTCAGTTTCAACAGGTAAATTTAAAATAATTCCACAGTAAAGATGTTCAAAATGAACTGAAGATTAAAGCCATGCATTTCTCTATGTAAAGGGGAACAAGTACATGTATCATATATATAATGGACAAAGAATCACAGGAGAAATAAAAATTGTAATGGATGTATATGATGATTATGAGAAAACTTACATGACAAAAATAATCTCATGCAAACATTTGATATTGCATATGTATGTACCTGTGCCCTTAGGCTAAGGTATTTTTTAAAATTTCTTTTTAAATAGAATATAATTAAGGACAAATCATCAATAGGGAAATATTTTTGAATCCTGAATATACTATTATGTGTAATAGGGGAAGAAAGTCTACATAAATGACAGCCATAATGTTTTGGGTGTTAACATGATCAGGCTGCAAAAGTAAAATATCAGTTCAGGTTTCAGTGTCCCCATCTTTTAAAAAAAAAAGGTCCCTTTCAGATAGCATTTTGTGAAATAGATAAATTTGTCATGGACATCAAATAACCACTTGAAAAAAATCCAGGAACTGAGGAATCTGTTAGTCTCATATTAGTAGTAGTTATGCTATCAACCCGAAGTCAACAGCTTTCTGAAGAAATGGGTTTTCATCCAAGTTCTTTTCAAACATATTTAAACATAGCAATTTAGTTTAAAATGTCCTATGTTTATAAACAGCCAAAATATTATTTCCCTCAAAAAGTTTCCTTCAAATTGAGTGCTATTTCACATCGACAGTTAATGAATATATTTGTGGCCATAAAATGTTGCACTAGCAAAACCCAGAAAAGATTTCTCCTAATAAGTCTTTCTGAAAGACACTTTCGTATGTGGTTAGCAATGAACTTGGAAATTGACACTCATACTCTAGTAGAAGATACATTATCCCTTATTTGCTTGCTCCTCCTCACACTTCAGAACATGTTCCTCATTGTCCTTATGTGGCCAAGGTTAAAATCATGTTTGGAAACAAGTGACTTTTCCAACACATGGAGAAGAGTAAATGTATTCACTTCCAGGACCTGCTGCTTACAAGAATATAGGCTCAAACTACTTCTCTGAAACTGACTGATTTGAAGGGTTTTTGTAGGGGAATGTTCACCAAATAGTTTTCTAAGTATGACCAAGCATATTTGTTTTACTGTTCTCAGATAATCATGTTGGTCTTTGCCTATTAATTTCAGTGTTATGAATAATTACAAAAAAGAATATAGAGTATTGCTTGATAGAAAGAAACTAACTATCCTTGTATGCTTTTCAAAAAAGCAAATTCTTGCTAGGTACACTGGAAAAAAGCTAAAACTATTAACTTATTTTCAAAGGTTACTATGTGTCCTTATGTCCAATCTGAGAATTTGAAATATTTTTTCTTTTAGATTTTCACAGAATTGTGTGCTTATGGAATATTAGAGCTATGATATTTTAAGGCATAATACCCTGAATTAAGGTACTTAAACCATATCAAACAACTGTGCCTCTACTCTAAAGGAGATTCCACAAACTTTCATAATAATCCATTTTAATGCAATATTTACTTGAAAAGTATTTCTTTTAGCTAAACTAAACTTCCTAGCTAACCTAAATTTTTAACCATCTTATTACTACTTCCTCTGTTCTCAGTGATGAGAGACAAAAAAAAAGGTTAGTTATCTTGTGTTTAAAACTCTTCCTGTCTTTGAAGATTCTTCCTTTTCATTTCCTAGCTGAATTATTCCCATTCTTTTAACCTTCCTCAACAAGAATTTTCTCAATATTTAGTGATTTCATTTTTTTTAGCATTCTGAGCAAAACTCTTGACTGTGAAGCCTAGAAGCAACTTAACTTATCTCCCGATTCTTTCTGGCTTCATCTACTCCTATTAATGGACACTACTATTGTGCTTCCCTGAAACAGCAGTAATAAACTACAACAATAACAAAGCAGCTAGTGACAGCATCTTTAGCTATTGCAATCTTGAAATATTTTCTGTTTTAATCAATGCTTTTTTAATTTATTTGTTGTAGTGGGCTATTTTTATTTTTCAACTCTGTTACCCAACCCTTGTCCCTACTGAGGCTCAGGCTATTTGTAACCAGTTTTACAATCTTAAAGCTTATTTTCAATTTTGATGTTTGCTTTTTCTAGTGTTATGGTTCGTTTGGACAAACCACACAAAATTTCAGGGCCTGTATCATTCTGGATCTATAAAGAGAAGGAGTACTAGATGATGGTTAACATCCTATGATTTTATGAATACCAACTGTTTTTGTGTGGAGACATAGATATTCATTTCTAAGCTTTCCCATTCTAGCAAGTTTTAGCTAAAATAATTATTTTATAAATCCTTCAAAGCAAACTTATTTTTTTCTCTTGGCAATTCAAAACAGAAACTTTTAATATCAAAGAATTAGAGATAATACTTTTATCTGAATTAGAGGGAAGAAATGTTTTTTGTATTTTCTACTGTTTTTTCAATGGGCCATAAATCTAGTCCAGGAAACCAGATATGCAACAGAGCATTATGGACACATATTCACATAATTTTAGAATAGTATTTCCCACTAGTACCAAACATGAGAATAAGGAGGATATCTAGGAAGGTGTTCTGAGGTCCTTTTTAAAGGCAAATCTTTCCTCAGGCACGAGAGTGTTTATTTAAAAAACTATGTAGCAGCTATGTTACATTTCAGGTCCAAAAAAGCATGATCATGCTTCCATAAAAAAAAATGCTGATTGAACTGTAATAAAAATGCGTACACTGTTTATGTAGGTCACTGGATGGCCATGGTAAAATAAGATAAGAAAAATGTTCAGGAACAGTTTGGAAATGCATTGAAAAACAGACCAGAAAGTTATGTTGACGTGGTCACCCTTTGGCCAAGATTGGTTTCCAATTTTCTCTGAACCTAAACCTTATTGTTTTGGTGCAGAATCTCACTCAGTCACCTGAAGTTGCATTGGTAAATAGCACTGTTGCACATGCCACATATGTAGGTAAATTCTTTAGTTGTTTTGGAAATGATGGTTGCCACTTCTTAACTGGCAGATACACGTTTCTGAAAAATAAATGTACTTTATGCCTTAGAGTTTAATAACAATTCAATTTCACTGATATCCTTTAAACTCCTGAATGATTCGTTTGACTTTATCTCTCTGAGCGTAACTTTTCCATGTGTAAAATAAGAGAGTTGGATTAGATGATCTCAAAGTTACCTTCCATTTCTAAATCCATGATCCTATGAAAAGTGTGGGCTATTTTTAGTGTGACATCTGTAGAGAAGTCATGGATATTGTCACACGAAAATAGCAAACTCTATTTTTCTCTAAATAAATTAAGGCCACCTGGCTAAGAACAAGGAATGAGGGCTAAGAGTAATTAATTGTTAGCACTTAATAGGTGGATTAGGAGCCCAAGATTTTTACTGTATAGGTCAATTAGCTACTTTCCTTGTCTGTCAGGTTACTGTGCAAAATAAAGTCAGTTATTTTCGACTTATGTAAATTCACTGCTTTAAATTATGTCCTAGGAAGCTTTCTTAAAGAATCTCTAACTTAGCTAGGAACACTGGACCGTCACAAGATTATCTGTGTATCATAGGCACCTGAGTATTTGTCATGAGCTGACAATGCACTAAGGTTTAATATTTATTGTTTTTGGCAAGGAAGTTTAGCAGAAAAAAAAGATCACCCTTGTCATACCAACTTTATCCCAAACTTTTAACCCCAAGTGAACTAATTTTTTTTAAAAGATGCCTTTATACATGTATATGTTTTGCCATTTCTTCTTATCTTTTTACAGGTAAAGACTCACACTGGGGCCTTGAATTTTGGAGAAAAAAAGAAAATTAAATGAACACATGATTTTACTTCAAGTTGTTTAGCATTCCTTTATGAGTTACCACATAAAAATAGAACAGCACCAGTTCATCTACATGTCTGAAATCCTAAAAAAAAAATATGTAATCAAACAGCTGAATAAAAGTAAATGATCATAATTAAAGTCTTTCTTAGGTTTAATAATTAGTTTTCAGTGGAAAACTATTATAAAATCAGAAACTAATGAATAACTAATTAGAAAATAAGTGCATCAACATAACCAGTGCAAATACAAAGTTGACATGAACATTCCAATGAACCATTTTTTAAATTTTGTGCAATAAAAATGGCCAAATTCTGGCCAATTTTAAATAATTAAAATCAAATTTAATTCAGCTAATTTTTCTTATTTAAACATAAACAAATTAAATACAAAAAAATTGTACAATTGGTTTACATTTTACTAACATAAATTGTGGTGCAAATAAAAAAATAAATAAATACCATTAACTGAAAAAAATTTGAATCACAATTCTATGGCTGAATGCCGAGGATAGGATTTTGTGATTTTTCTAGCATACATTTTGTATTGGCTTAAGTACCTCTGATTTCAGAGATAAAGCCAAGCATCTGGAAACAGAATTTTTTTTAAGTTCATATCACTGAACATTCCTTATCTAAGTTTGTAGGTGATCAGAGAAACCATCAAGTGTCCTGTCAGATTGGCCTCTGCGCTTATTATGGCGTACTTCTCAATCTTCTCTCCATTTCCAGTAGTGTGGAAATAAATCAAGCTTTATTCCTGTTACCAACGAGGCGAAATGCCTGTTGGAGCCTGGGGAGTAGTCTGCATAATAGTTGTGCAAGTTCCATTCAATTTTTTCCTCTGTTGAAGATGAAGACTAGGGATGAGGAGGCTGAGAGAGGCAGTTGAGAGGGGCACACTGAGAGCTGGAATGTGGCTGCTCTTCTGGGAGAATGACATTAGGACTGAAAATGAAACACATAACAGAACAGAGAAGCAATAAGAAATGTGTACAATGTGCAAGGCAGAATGGCACATCATGATCTAAATACATTTAGCACAGATCTCATATTTAAATCTTAAGATCAGGCAAATAAATGTCATTTACATAATTTTCTGTAATAGCCATGGAAATTTCACTTTGGAGTCTTGTTATTGAATCATTTTTCAGTCAAGTACTACTAATTGAGATTCCATGTCGGGGTGGCATCTATTTATATATAAAACATGCTCCCCAAACCTGGCTGCCTTGGGAGAGTCCTAGGGGAGCAAAATGTACACAGCAAAAAAGTTAGATGTTTCCTCATCTTCCCTTCTTCCTCTTATCCCTTCAAAGTCATCACTCTTTATTTATGAATATTTAGCCATACTAAGGAAATTCTTGCAAGCACTCATTTTTCTGATGGGTCCAAAGACATCTGAATAATTCATTTGACTATTTAAAAAATCTGGTTGTGAGGAGGGTCCATAGAAGTCTTTTTCAGTTCAGATTGGCAGTGTGAACACATCACAAAAGTATTTAAAAGAAGTACCTTTTTTTACGGGGGGGTACCTAAAGCAAACTGCCAAAAAACATCACCAAGATGGGACCTACTCCAGATTTGTTTATGGGATACCTGTAAGATGGCTGAAAAAAAATCATTCTTATATAAACTATTTTGCTCTTCAAGGACAGTCTTTTTTCCCTCAGTGTCATCCTTTATAAATTTTTCAGATTCTTCTTTCTATAAAGCTTTTTTAAAAAATGTTCATTATTTCTTTTGGCTTCACAACAATCTTTATGCCTATTTTAGAAACACCTACGTGACAGTGGATAGAGTGTTGGAGCTGGAATCAGGAGTACCTGGGTTCAAATCCCGCCTCAGATACTATCAGCTGGTTGTGTGAACCTGTGCAAGCTACTTGACTTTTAGCTGCCTCAGTTTCCCCAGCTATAAAGTGGAGATAATACCACCTCCCCCATGGCTATTGTGAGGATAAAATGAGAGATTTGTACAGCACTCTGCAAACCTGAAAGCGTAATATAAATGCTAGTTCTTCTTCTTATTACACAAAATGTGATGCAGAAATTGGGGCCGAGTGATAATTTCACTTTATTAGTGATTGCTCAAGGTCATACGGTTGGGAAGGATGCAGAATTAGAAGCCAGGTTATAAGGTTCAGATATGAAGAAATAAACTGCTTAGCTCTGAACTCCTTGAGGCAGACCATGGGTTCTCATCCTTAACCTAGACAATTTTCTATAATGCTTGCTGTTGCAACTTCACCCTCTAAAGTAGACTTCCAGGGTTCATATCCTGGTCAGTTCAGAATTCCATGGCAACACATATTGTTTTTCTCCTTGACCATTTCCCTCCCAGATGACACATGTACTCTTTTCCTCTCTTCATCTTTTGCTGCTTCTGAAAAAGGATGTATTAATGAATTGGTTTTTTGCCTCTAAATTGTTATATTATTCTATAATAAGAAGTCTGAGTATCCCCATTAGACTGAGTGCTCCTGGAGATCTAGGAGTGTCTTTTGCCTTTCTTTGTATCCTGAGCGTTTAGCACAATGCCTAGTTACTGCAGAACTGATCAAGTAAATAAAATACTATGGGAGGTGGGGGGTCGAGGTGGAGGTGGCTTAATTTTAGGAGAAGTATCCATACTTGGGAGCTACAGAATTAAAAAAAGTTTAAGAAATGAGGAATAACAGGTAGGAAATGACTGTTCATTTCTTAAATGCTTCTCTTTTCGGTCTTTCCTCTTAATTATGTGATAAATTTAATTTAATGTTAGCAATATAAATACATCCAAACAATCTGTAATGAAGTGGAGTTAATATAAGATATGACTTGGGGCAAGTCACCTACACTTGGAATTGTGTGTGTTTGTCCTTCATTGCCGAAAAAGACCATGCCTTCAGAAATGATGGCATGACTTGCACTTGACTTTATTTTGAGTGAGGGAAGTTTGTGCAGGTCACCAGCCTCACTTCTCCTCCAGTGCCATCTGAATCCAGTGACCAGATATTCATCAGGATGACTGGAGATGACCCAGGATGAAGCAATTGGGGTTAAGTGACTTGCCCAAGGTCACACAGCTAGTGAATATCAAGTGTCTGAGGTGAGATTTGAACTCAGGTCCTCCTGACTCCTGCACTGGTGCTCTATCCACTGCACCACAACTTCTTTAAATGACAAATGGGAAAAATAATCTCTGTTTTATCTATTTCATAGGGCTGTTGTGAGAATTGATTAAAAAGCTGTATAGAAATGCAAAAAAGTATTGTTATTAGGAAATTACTAAGAACTATCTCTGAAAAGAGAAATATCTTCCTAATCTCTTCTCTCCCCACCCTCTACTCCATTCAGACACCTTTTAAAAAAATTCTAAACTTTATTTTGGAGAGAAAAAGTAAAAGAGGGAGATGATACAAAAACATTTTTTTTGCATTAGATTGTGGGAGCAGAAATGGACTTTTGTGTTTCTTTGTATCTTCAACACAGCACAGTGACCAATACATGGTGAGTACTTTAAAAAAACTATTTGACATACTGAGGTTTATCACAACCTTTCAATTCATTATTTAGGGTAAACTTTTTGGGGGTGGTTTTTGGTATGATAATGTTTAATATAAAATTTTGGAATAATCTCTTTGTTCTCTCTGAAGCAAACTCAGAGAATGACTCTTCTTATATCAACAAAAGCCAGCCAAAGCTGACTTAACATTCCTTTAGAGACCTTTAACCTAAGACACTATCTTGAACAATGGTACATTTTCCATTATCTTAATATTTGTAGATATACACTATGTTATGGCATGTTAATGGTAAAGTAAATACAAACATCTTAGGCCGTAATTTCTATTTGAAACTTTGTCAAATTTTATTGTATTTACAACCTATGCAATTAAGAAATTCCTTTCTAATGGTCTGGTTAATCACTTATGGAGATCATAAATCTGAAGGACACAGAACACTTCTTTGTCCTAAAACAGATTTAAGGCTGCCCAATCCTTTGTATCAGTAGCCAGAACATTTTTCTGGCTCCATAATGCATTATGTTACCGTTTTCTTTAATAGGGAATTGATTAATTATTAAATCATAAAATGTATGCATTTAGCCTGTTGCCTTTTCGTTAACAAAGTTTTCAGGTCAACAGGAAGGAGTAATTTAATTCTTTCTGGTTTTCTAATCAATTAGTAATTTTATTCTTAGAGCTATATTCACTTGGTTTGTTGATTTTTGTGGTCTGTAATTTCTTCAGTGTAGGGAATGCTCAGGAGGGAATCTTCCTTCACCCAAGCATATCAATAACTTATCTGCAACCTGCAGTTAGTTGCCAGTGGTACGGAGAAGTTAAGTAACTTTCCCATAGTCACATAGAGTCTAAGAGGCAGGATTTAAACCCAGGTCATGCCAGTTTTTAAGACTAGTTTTCAAACCACCATGTCACTTTTAAGCTTGTAGGATATCTTTTCTTAATATCTCACTGAGATTGACTTGAACAACTATACACCAAAAAATGTATGCTTCAGAAAAAGAAAGCATTTTGTTTCTAACTAAACATATACAGGCAAACAGACTCTCTTCCCAGAACTGCTATAATTTGTGGGGACAAATCATGTTGCACACGCTATAAACTACAAATGAAACTTCTGAACAACAATAACAAAATGAACATTATATGTAATTGTTATTTTTTAATTTTTAAATGAGTTTCATTTTAAAGTATTTAAGTTATTTAATAAAACTTATTTAATAAAAATAAGTTATAATAAAAATAGAATTTGAATTATTGAGCAAAATCAGTTATTTGTTTAAAAATTAGTTCCATTTCCCCCCTTGTATTCTAAAAGATCTAGCTTTGCTTTATTTGTAGTGAAGTTCTTATGTCAGACACCAGTCTGAGTTATTTTGACTCGAATTTAAGTAGTAGGTTCAAAGATTGTTCTGAGGTAGTACTGAGCTGACCTTTCAAAAAAATCAATTTCTTTAATAAAATAGAATGTAATTTAACAATAACATAATATAATCTGTAACATATTAATATTATATATAACATAATAATATATAATAAAATAAAATATAATTTCTTTAATAAAATCAATACACTGAGTTACCTTAATACTGATAAGAAGACTTTAGGGGGAAAGGGTCCCCACAAAAAACTTGGCTGGTTAACTGGATACAAAATTGATGAGGTTTAGGCTCTGGGACTCCCTTTGAACTCTCCTTGAAGCTTCCCCACTAGATATGATGTTCTCTTGAGGCCAGAAGCTTTTCATTATCACTATGCCCAAATCTTTATTACCTCTGGATTGTTTCCAGCCACTTCTCACCCTTGATCCTATCAAAATCCTGTTGTCTTGATTCTGGGAGTCTGGACCTCTAGTTACTCCAGTCTATAGACCACTCCCGTCAAGACCCTCCCTGGACCCCTCCTCTACTCACCCCAGACTGCTTCACCACCTTAGATCCCTCCCACAACCTTTCTGTTTTTAAGATCCATCTTGCCTCCAAGAAGGGATTCAGATTCAATCTGACTCAGAGTCATTATGGCCTGCTTGTCAATATAAAAGTCACAAAGGCTCAGATTCTATCTAGCCTGCTTTATTAGCATTACAAAGGCTCAGGTTCCATCTGGCCCACTGGCATTAGTGATATATGCTTAGATTCCTTAAGAGTCCATGCAATATGGTGGATCTTTCATCAACTTTGTTTTTCTTTAGCTAAAAAAAGGTGTGAGTGGAATTCATTTGGACAGGACTCAGCTTGTCCCTATTTCGGGATCCCAGTACCCCTAAACTTCAAGAGTTGAAAGAGCGAAAATGGGTCATCACAAGATACACATGGTGTGAATGCTTGAATTTTGGAAAACTGCATCATACAACTTACCTCTGCCAGGCAACAGAATGAGATTCAAATATGGTAGGCCAATATAAGAAAAAGTTTGTTTAAATTTAGTTTTATTTGTTTCCCTTTACCTTACCCGATCCTTAATTCTATCTGTTCTTGACTTTTTCTTAGATAGTTTTTTTTAATTAGTTTCATTTTTTTCCATTTTGATTCTGAAGAATTTAGCTGTGGAATAAGCCACAGACAAATAACATAGGGACAGTAGATTAATTTTCTGCTCCTTTAATTCATACAGCTCATCCCTCCATAATTATGACAACTAGACCTTTGACCCATAGGTTGGAGATGTGAGGTGTGCTGGAGACTGCTCTTACCAGTTCAGGAGAGCTGACAATTAAAATTTTCAAAGTGATCATTTGTACATCAGAAATTGACAAATGCTAAATATAAATCAGGGCTTGATGTTTTTTGTTTTGTTAATTCTCTAGACTTAAGAAAGTGATAGAGAAAATATTATTAATTCAGATTAAAAGTAAAAGTGTGTCACAGGTACATTCTGTCCCCCACGCCCCAATAAGCCGGTTGTTGACCAGCACAGCCCTGACTGAAAGTTTATTAATGTTGTTTACAAGTTAATAAGAAAGTTCGAAGTTAAATGTTAGTGTTTAGATCTACTGTTTTATCAACTTTCAGGTCTTATAAAGAAGAAAGAGTAGAACTCAAACTAGAAGCAAAACATTTAAAGAACTGTCATAGAAGTCACATTATATATCTTTGTTTTTATAGGAAGTATATTTCTAACACAAAAGTAAGAAGCATGTTAATATCTGCAGCATAGACATTTCAGCAGATAAAGAAGATAAAAGTTCAGGATAGAATATAATACAAAAGCTACCGTGGAATTATACAACCTGATGAAATAAGAACGATTTTCTGACTCCTGATCAAGTGTTATTCTGCCACCTAGTGGCTATAACTGCTATTTTGCAGTTCTCAAATTCCTTTGCAATCCCCTATACTGAGACCCTGCTAGAGTAAATATTGCAGGAAAATACAATCAAATATGTAAGGTGAAGGTAAAGTTACGGTTAAGTGGTGTATGGATCTGAAAAGAAACTAAATGGAGTAAGAAAACTTATCTAAACATTACCTGACAGTCTGGCAGTCTTGCCTCCTGGCTAGTTGTGAGCATTGTGGCGATATGGAGGCAGCAGGCTGCTGACAATCTACAAGAAACTGATAAATTAGACATATATACAAAGAGATGACAGAGCAAGGTGTTAGTAACAGCATTAAATTGTAAGCAGCTGGTGAGATTTAGTGAGGAATAAATGTGTGCTTGAGTCCTAATCTGGTAGAAATCTTTATTTAGCATTTTTTGTTTTGATTTTTCTAATGAAAAGCACAGCAGCTACTTTTATAAGTAAAAAATATTGCTAAAACATTTGAAGGTTCTGGAATTTAAAAATTTTAATATTGGTTAAAATTAAATTCCCTAAAGTCTGCCTCTCAGTATTATCTTTTCTCAAGTACATTATTAAATATTTATTAGCAACCTAATGCTCAGCAGAAGTTTCTTGAAATAGTAAAGAAAAAACAAGGGTCTTGACTTTGAATTCAATAAAGAATCAATTTAATAACTTCATTTATTCCCAGAACCCCATTCCTTGTAAATATACCTATGTGCTAAAAACTTGTATGTAGTCAGGATAACAAACATCCTCATAGGCTCTGGAACTGGAAGGACCCTTAGTGTTCATGTACTTTATTTTACAGATGAGGCATTTGAAACTCAAAGATTCTCAGTGACTTTTTAAATGCCCAGAGGTATTAAGCAACAAAGTGAGAATTCAAACCTAGGTCCTGACTCTAAACCTGGTGAGCTTTTCTCTACTACACTATCAATGAATGGCTGTAAGAAATACATAGAAACATCAAAAGAGGCTAGTAGCATGATAAATATAGACTGTTCATTATGCCACTTGGAAAAAAGAAAAGTATTCTTCACTGTCATTTAAAGCATTTTGGCCTTGACTGCATTATTTATATACATGCCCTGTTTTCTTCTTTCTACTAGATGGTTAGCTCCTTTAGGGCCAGAATTGTATTCGATTTCAGCAGAATGCATTCTAGAAATGCTTATTAAATTTGAATTCATTGAATAAAATGAAATACAGCTGCACCAGTATATTTGGACAAATGTGGTAACACAACATAAAAACTTAAAATTAAAGTCATTTCTGCCGACTTTAGAGAAGTAGACTAAATGCAGAGGGAATATACTTCACCAAGCCAGAAAGTCTCAGATACAACCATCCTTCCATCTTCCCCTAACCCCCATTCACCAAACTTCTAGGAACTTATTTGATCCTACCACATGCTAATTTGGGACAAGTCATTCAACCTCTCTCAGCAAAATCCTTCCCATTCTGTTAATTAAAATGAGAGTTGGACTACAGGAACTCTGAAGTCAATTTTAGTATCAAATTCTATGACTTAGTAGTCTTGCGAATTCTATAATACTCTGCTCTCTCTATGCTATATTACTGTTAAATATTCTATAGCACTGTTAAAATTAACACTGTGGTAAAGTCTTTTAGCTTGAACATCTCAGTAAATCTCTGTATGATTATTTGGATTATGCCTTTCCTATTTCAGAGTGCTCAAATCTGATCATTGATGAAGGTTGTAGACCAAGTAATTAACATCTGCCTTCAGTTTCCAATCTGGGACCAGGAAAAAATCAAGGGAGACAAGTGGGAATAAAGAATGGAAGAGTCTTGCAAGAAAGATAGTAAGGTTTTGGCATAGGAAAAAAGCACTGGACTTGGGGTCAGAAGATGGGAGGGTTAATCTTGAATTTGCTTCTTCCTAATTTTGAGTGCAAGTCACTTAATCTCACTAATCCTGTTTCCTTTTCTGTAAAATGGGAATACTGTCACACTTTATCTCACAGGATTATGTGAGAATTAGATGAGATAATGTACATAATGGATTTGTAAACATAAAACTTTACATATATGTAAACTACTATAATTATGGATGAATTTAACTTTAAGAAAAAATTTCAGTATTTATTAAAAATTTAAGATAAATTCTCCTTTAAAAAATAATATTTATTTTTAGATTTACAGAAAAGTCTCAGAGAAAAATGGCAAGAAGTAGGCAAGGAAAGGTCTAAAGTATTTAAGGATTGGTTAAAGGAGTGAATAAAAAGGTTACAAAAGAGATTCAATTTATATGGAAGATCTTTTTACAGACAATAGGGCAACTATAATTTGTGCTAAAGGTATTGGTAGGAATCTTGTAATTTTGGAATAGATGATCAAGGAGTCTAATATCTGAGAATAAATAATCAAGTTTGAGGGATTATACTGGAAAAAAAATTCTATACATAAAGCTTCACTGAGGAGCTGTGAGCCAGAGAGCACAAAGAGCAGGAGTAGCAAACAGGAAGTTTACTTAAGTGATTAGCCATGAGAATTAACTATAAGATCAGTCAACACTAATGAGAGAAATTGGGATATCCTGGTTTCAGAAAGTATGGACAGCAAAATGTGTTATCTTATGACATGCAGAGATCATGATATTTTTCTGGTTTTACTACTGCTAAAAAAAACCACTACAACATCACAAAATGCAATTTAGTGTTATTGTTACTCATCCTTTGCTCTCTAAGAGGAGGATGATGTCTTGCAAGCAACTGGATCTAAGTGGGACAGGGCTGGTGAAGTCATCTTTCCTCCAGTCATCTATGTCCAGTGGCAAGACATAGTTCAGGATGATGGGAGATAGCCCCAGATGCAATGGAAGACCTTTGCTTTTTTAAGTTCAGGTCTTTCCCAGGACTCAGCTTTTCTGAGGCAACACCCATTCAGTAATTAAAGGCAAGAATTGAAGCAAAAACTGACTTGTTTGTCTTTACAAAAGAATCAATCTGGGAGGGGAAGACCCTCAGAGTTTCCAGCCAGAACAGGAAAAATTGCTATTTATACTCACTCTGAGCAATCAAAACCCAAACAATGAGCAAGTGAGTCTTGGACTGGGACCTTTATTGATCAGTCAGTGGAAACTAGAGTGATTTGGCTTCCTGGTTCATCAAATCAAAGCCTGGTTTACCAGAGCTATATTTCAAGAATTTGAAATAGATATGAAAATTACTTGACAAAAGAGTTAATTTTCTCAGTTTTGACCCCCCCCTCAAATTAATAAAAATAAATATTAGGGAAGAAAAAATCTAGCCCCCAAACTTGAAGATATTCTGTGAAGTATTAATGATCCAAATTCATATTCCTTTGGACAGAGCACCCACATATAAGGGTTTGACTCCCCATATGGACAAAGAAGAGAGAAGGGAGAAGGAAAAAGAGGAGGAGGAGGAAGGAAATAGCAGGATTACCCAACTGGAACTGGCCATTTGGGTCCCCCTTGGAGCAGCTACTAGATTTCAGAAGAGGCCTGATGACATCAGAAGTATGATGTGTTGATTTGGATTTAAGTGATGCAGGGAGGTACAAAGTCATCAGCCTCACTCTCTTCTCCAGAGTCATCAGAGTCTCTATAATGGTCTCATTAAAAGAGAAGGTAAAGAATCAGAAAGAATTAATCCTCTCTTGAAGGCAGGGCCATATGTAGGAGTCTCTGTGCCTAGGACAAGGGCTGGAAACTGAACTTGCGGCAAATGGCATTAATGGTGTTTCAGTTGAAGGAGGAAGGTGTTGCTTGATAGGGCAGAAGGGAGATGGAGACTGTGGGACACTGACTCCATGTTGCTGTTGATGAGGCTTTTGGGGGGAGAAAGGGAAACAAGGTGAGGAAGGACCTGATCTAATAGTATCCTATTTTAACTAGTTATTCTTGCTATCCAGGGCTAAGCTTTATAGTGCTAAGTTGCAGAAGGCCTCCTACTGCTGTAATCACCCAAATAATCAGTTTGTTTGTTTTTGTTTTCAGTTATTCTGACTCTTCAGGCCTCTTAGTGGGGTTTTCTTCAAACTAGAGCAGTTTGCTGTTTCCTTCTCTAGCTCATTTTATAGATGAAGAACTGAGGCAAATAGGGTTAAGTGACTTGCCTAGTAAGCATGTAGTGCCAGATTTGAACTCATAAAGTTAAGTCTTCCTGACTTCAGATCTAGCATTCTGCCACTATTTATAATCAGGATCCTAGGACAAAGCCCTGGCTTCCTGACCCTTGTTACTGAAGAATATAAGTGCTTCTAAAGGAAAATAAACTTCTAAATGTATATCTCACAGAGACCACTGCTTTCTCAGAGCTCAGATAATGTTATTTTAACAGTAAGAACTAAGATGAAATTGGTGAAAGAACAGTTGATTGCACTTGGGAGTAACAGTTGAGAAATATTTTGACATGAAGCATCTTTCTGGGAAAGAGTATGTGTTTATCTGTGATCCAGAAAGATCTGGGAAGTATTTGAACTATGTATGCCTTTCCTCATGGAGTCAGGGCAACTATGTATGTTTAATCTGTGATCTGTGAGTATCAATGAATAATCTACATGAAAGAATGTAAGGTCTCATTCTTCCTTATGAGAACTACCAAGTGCTGTTCTCTGGAGAAATCATATAAAGGAAAACTTATAAAGGGGATTCTGTAAAGAGCTTAAAACAAGCTGAAAGATGGTTTCTCATCACTGCTAAAAAAAAGAACAGACAAGAAAAAATCTTGAGGAAAAATAATAATATGGAATGAATGGAATGATTGGGACAAATTTCAGACAAACGAAGAGTTAACTAAAAGTTACTGATACTTCACAGGTTTGAAGTGATTCTGGCAATGACGTGAGTTAAAGTATTTTAAATAGTTCTGCACATTTATCATTGCTTTCATTTGCTAATTATATATTGAATAATTTTAATATTTATTTAAATATGGAAGAAATAAGAGCAATAACTATTAGGAAAGGAGGTTTCTCTAGCTCACTGAGTAATATTTAATGAATTTTATTGTGGCCTTGAGCTAATCAATTAATTAAGAAGAAATTACAAAACTTTTAACAAGAAATAAATTATCCAACATAGTCCCTAGGTCATTTTACAGCTCAGGAGTAAAAAATTAAATATCTAAGTATTACAAGTAGCAGGCCAAAGTTGGATGGCTTGTAGATGAGACAGTTAGACCTATAGGATATACCACTCTGTTTAAAAGAATGGAGGTACTTCAAAAAGGAAAACAAATAAAAGTTATCTGAAGTTATAAAAAGGAATCTTTATGTCATATGGTGTAATAATGTTACACAGATCAGAAAGAAAGAGGGACCAGTGAACTTTTGGAGCTTTTAACAAGCATGATATTCTTGCGATAAGAGGTGGGAGCAGCTTCTTGTGTTCTGTGGATCCGGAGAGAGATCATCAGGAGAGGGGCCATCCCATAGGGTAGAGGAAAATGAACTCAGTCAAGACATGAAAGTTGTAGTGGACAATCTTTCTTTAAGGAAAAGTAGTGAAGTGGCCATGTGTCCCCTGTACATAAACAATCTGGAAAGAATTCTATCTTCCTGAGCTGCATATCTTCTTATACCTGACAACCACTAATGTATCATGTGATTCATTAGGGGACAAATCATATACCTGAAGGAATCCAGAAAGAGTTATTAGGGACTACGAAGTCTCGAGCAAAAAGTTCTCCTTGGGGAAAATGTAGTACTACCAAGGGAAAGTAGGGGCTTTAAAAAAAAACGTAGATGAGAAAAGTGAGCAGCTGGTATTTGAGAATAGAATCCAAATTTCTGGACCAGGGCTTAAGATACAGAACAGTAAAAATAGATTTTTTCCTAAGATTTGCAAATCTCTTCAAGTGAGCTTTAAACCAAATGTGCAGGGATAGGGGGAAAAGCCCTCACATATATCCATTAAGATAGAAACCACAGAGAGTAACGTTAGGGCTTAAGAAAAATTGTATCCATTCAGCAGACTGGCAATTTATAGGAGACAATGAAGAGTCAGTAATAAAATTCATGACCCCAGGCATCTATATACAAATTACAAAAGAATGAACAATAAAGTGAACTAGGAATTTTAATACATGGAGGTAAATTCAATATCACTGGTGTCACTGAAGATTGGTAGGATGTGATTTATGACTAGGAAATGGCTATAGAAATTATATTCCTTATTCAAGTCCCTCTCCATTCTCAAATCAGTCCTGCACATAGTTGCCAGCTTGATCCTAAATGACACAGCTAACCATGTCATGTCCCTGCTCCAGAAACTCTAGAGGATCCCTATTGCCTTTAGGACAAATATAAAATCTGATTGCCGTTTAGTTTTCCAGGCTTATTACCTGTTAATTCTCCTTCAAGTACTTTGCATCTTGGTCAAATTTGCTGTTCCTTATATATAATATTTGATTATCTGTTTCTCATACTGCACACCTAGTCTAAAATTTACTTTCTCTTCCTCTTGTCTCTTGGAATCCCTAGCATCCTCTGCAGCTCAGCTAAAGGGCTACCTCCTCATGAGTGTTTTCCTCGTCTTCCAGTTGCTAGTGTCTCCCCCACCAAAACTGCTTTATGTTTATATTGTATGTATTTTGTATTTACTTGTTTGGGCAAATGCTGTTTACCTCAATGTAAGCTCCTTGAAGGACTATTTCATTTTTGTCTTCATGAACCCAATATCTGGCACATAATAGGTATTTAATAAACGATTATTGATTGGGTAAGAAAGGATATAGGGAGAATCAAAATTAATATTATTAGAAGAATTTACTACAGACCACATGACTAGAAGGGAAAAATGGATGATCATTTTAGGAGACAGATCACAAACTTTACATTGAACAATGATAAATGATATAGTAGTGATGGGGATCTTCAACTATTTGGACAGTTAATGGAGATTTCTGTCTATCTGTGTGTCTATGTCTCTCTGTTAAAGCTAAGCAACTAAAAAGTTTCTGACTTGCCTTAATGTTAATTTCATTCTTCAAAAGATGGAGGAATTAATAAAAAAAATTTTGCTACCTCCCTTTCACACTTCCATATCCAAATCAGTTTAAAAAGCCATCGTTCCTACCTTTGCAACATTTCTTGTATATGCCCCCTTTTCTTTTCTGACGCTATCTTCACTCTGATACCTTATGCCTGGACTATTGCTATAGCCCGCTGCTTGTTCTTACTTCAGATCTCTTCCCCTCCAGTCCATCCTTCATTCAGTTGTCAAAATGATCTTTCTGAAGTGCAGATGTGACCATAGCATTCCACTATTCAACAAATTCCAGTAATTTCTTATTACTTCCAGGGTAAAATATAAAATCCTCTATTTGGCTTTTGAAGCCCATCATAACCCTGCCCTTTATCACCCTTTTAGGTGTTTTACCCCTTAGCCCCCTCCATAGAAATACTCTGTGATTCAGATCATAGAGCCAAATTATTAGTCTCCTGACATTTTCTCACACATGACACTATCTCTCTACTCCATGAATTTTCACTGGCTGATTCCCATGCCTGGAACTGCCTCTTTTCATTTTCACCTCCTGAATTTTCTAGTTTTCTTCAAGTCTCAACTAAAGTCCTAGTTTCTTCAAGAAGTCTTTTTCAGTCCTCAATCCTCTGAGATTATCTCCAGTTTATCTTGTGTATGTCTTGTTTCTACATAGTTATTTGCATGTTGCCTCTCTCATTAGACTGTGAGCTATTTGGGAACAGAGACTCTTTTTTTTCCCCTTAGTATCCCCAACACTTAGTACAGTGCCTGGCACAGGATAGATACTTAACAATCATTTGTTGATTTGACTAAACTGATCCTGATTCACAGCAATAAGAAGCTACAGGGTGCTGAATTAGAAATGATAGGAACTTGAAAGAAACTAACTTCGTCAATGTAGAATTCATGACAGATGAGAAGGGGAAGTTTGGGATATACTCCAGATTTTTGGAGAACATATTTGAAAGAGTTCAAAGAAAGGATAAATTTCTTCTGGGTAAATTAGCTGAAGAAGAATTCTCAAGAATTAAAGTTTGATGTCACAAATAATTTTGGTAAGGAAACAAAGGGTAAGCTTTTTAAAGAGATATATATGTGAATACATAGGGAACTTATCAACTTGGATGTTTAACAGCACACGCAAACATAGAAACATCTGTCTATCTACATATCTGTCTGTCAGCAGCTTGAATAAGAAGTTACAATTCTATAAAAATAATACTAAAGGATACTGAATCTAATTAAAAGAGATTCCATAGGGATAAATCTAAAGTGCTATGTTCGCATTAAAATATCAAATGCACAATTATATGATGGAAGAGGTGTGGCTAGATAAAAGTTTTTATGAAAAAGATCTGGAGGTTTTGGTGGATTGCAAGCTCCATATGAGTCAACAATATAATATCACAACTACAAAGCTTAAGCATATTGAAGTGTCACCAACAAAATTACGGTGTCCAAAATAAGAGTAGTGACAGTTCTGTTTTCTGCCGTGGCTCATATCAAAACTAGAATATTGGGCTTCAGTAGTGTATACCACATTTTATTAAGTACATTGATGCTTGCCCCTTGTAAGGAAAGCTATGGCAAATCTGGACAGCATACTAAAAAGCAGAGACATAACCTTGCCCACAAAGGTCTGTATAGTCAAAGCTATGGTTTTTCTGGTTGCAATATATAGCTATGAGAGTTGGACCATAAGCAAAGCTCAACATTACAGAATCAACACTTTCAAACTGTGGTTCTGGAGAAGACTTTCGACAGTACCTTGGACAGCAAGGGGATCAAATCAGTCAATACTTAAATTAATTCAGGCTATTCACTGGAAGATCAAATACTGAAGCTGAAGCTTTAATACTTTGGCTATGTAAGAGAAGACAGCTCATTTCATAAATTAAAAATGAAATAAATTTTTGAGGATAACATGTTTTCTTGTTATTTAGTCATTTTAGTAATGTCTGACTCTTTGTGGCTGCATTTGGGGGTTTTCTTGGCAAAGATAATGGAGTATTTTGCCATTTTCTTCTCCATTTCATTTTACAGATGAGGAAATTGAGACAGAGTTGTGACTTACCCAGAGTCACATAGCTAGTAACATTCTGAGGCCAGATCTGAAGTCACAACTTCTTGACTCCAGGTCTGAAACTCTATCCACTGTACTATCTAAATGCCCATAGCTAATGTCAATATAATAAACTAGTTCCATTCAGCTTTATTTGGAGGGAATTCGGAGGGGGAGCTACTGTGATGTCACTGGGTGTAGGGAACTCCTGTCAAAATCACCTTCACTAATGGAGATGGACAACTTTTTTGCAATTTATGAATTTAGGGCTACCTGGGACATCACGAAAAGATAAAATAATCTACCCAGGGAAAAAAGCAAATTTGTCTCAGAGGTTGGACTTTAAACTTTGTCTTTTTAACTCTAAGGCTGGCTCTCTTACTATTACACCATGTGGAATACAGATTGTCCTTTAAGAATAAAAAATGTTAAATGTTTTCAGCCTGAGAGATCTGCAAAACACATGATTACAATGGAAAAGATCTACACTTTTGAAAGTTCAATGCTATAAAATCTCCTCTAATACAAATTCAGTGTTAATGATAAAAAATCTATAGCCTTAACTGTACTGTTTTCCTCATCAAGATATTCAGGCATAAACCTAAGTTTAATTGCTCAAGAAGAGTTATAGAAAATCTTATCTTAAAATGATCTATGGTTTTCTTTTGAATTATATGGAAAATTAAATAAATTTCTTTTTTTTAAATTTTATTTTTTCTGAACCTAAATACAAAAAAAAACATATACATAGAAGAACAGAAAGATTATATATTCAATCTCCATTTCATAGTACTTAATTTTACAAAATTATATAATATATAAAATATATAAGTATATATTATAATATATAGTATATAAAATTTTATAATAATTCCATGTTTTCCTTCTTGCCTTTGCTTCTTTCTTAACTTTTTCTTTTCTTCTGTACATTTAAAAAAAATGTTTCAATGTTCCTCTTATTTTTCTTTACATTACTATTGCTGGCTCTTCTTTCTCCCTACCAATCCTAACCCCTAACTAAAAATTGGGAGAAAGGGAAAAAAATCCCTGATAATAAGTGACCGTAGTTAATGAATTCAACATAGTGGCCATATTAAAAAATATGTCTCTTTCTGCACCTTGAATCTATGATCTCTTTGTCAGAAGGTGGGTAACAAAGATCTTTTGGAGACAGGATTGGTCACTGCATTTATTAGAATTCTTAAAATCTTTAAAAGCTGCTTTTACTCACAGTGTTGTTGTCCTCATATAAATCTGATTCTGTTCATCTTATTGTGCATAAGTTCGTAGTACCAGAATGCTTTGAAATCTTTTATCATTTCTTACTGAGCACTAATATTCTGCTACATTCATATACCACATTTTGTTCAGCTACTGTCCTACTGATGAATATTCTCTTACATTTTAGTTTATGTGTTTCAATTTTTTCCTTTTAATTCAGTCCCTCTCCTCCCCAAATCAGGAAGTTCATTTTGCTTGTGACTATTCCCTCCCTGGTATTATCTTCTCTTTTAACTCTTCCTCTCTATCCCTGCTTATTTTCCTATTCATATTTTGACATATTTTCAAACCAAACTGTGTATTCAGTCCTCCTTTATTTCAAATAAGAGTGAGGTTCATCTCATGTCTACTTCCTCCAAACCTTTTTCCACGATTATACACTTTTTAAAAAAATTAAGTACCCTAATTACGAGAAATAAAATGTTCCATACTGTTCTTCATCCTTTCTGTTGTAGTGTATTCATTTTGCCCTCCCTTCTCCTTTCCTTCTTAAATCCTTGTACTGGAACCCACCTCTAGGTCTTTTGTTTTTCTTATTTAATTCCCTCTGAAGATATGAGTTTTTTTCTTCTTTTCTCATCAAACTGTTATCACTTCCATCATATAGCAACTTCCAATTGCTCAAATAAATTTACCTGTTTAGATGTTTTTGCACTTGTATTTGTTTGTCAAAGTTTCTACTCAGCTCTGGTCTTTTTTTTTTTTGTTAAATCAAGAATGCCTGAAAGTCCTTTATTCTATTCAAACTCTATTTTCTTCCCCATATGATTATAGTTGGTTTTTCAGGGGAAATTATTTCTGGTTGTATGCCTTTTGGAATATTATTTTCTAAGACATCTTATGCAATAGAAGCTACCAGGTCTTATGTTATCTTTACTGTAATCCATGGTATCTTATCTGCTTATTTAAAGATGCTTACAGTATTTTTTCTTTGACATGTAATCTCTGGACCTGGGAATTTTCCTATTGGGGTTCTTTTTAGGAGATAATCAGTAGATTCTATCTTTATTTTGCCCTCCAGATCTATGGGCAGTGTAATTTACAGTATCTCAAAAATGTCTGTGATACACTCCCACATACAAAAATCATAGTTTTCAATTACTCTGATGGTTTTTGAATTGTCCCTCAAGCTGTTTTTTAGATCAGTTGTTTTCGATATTAGCCATCTTTCCTTCTGTTTTTTTCAACTTATGATTTTGTTTTAGTAATGTTTTCTGTCAAGAAGTCATAGAATTCAGTCTGTCAATTGGATAACGTTTACTACTTTCTCTTCTAAGCTATTACTTTTCTTTCCAAATTCTTTTCTCCAGAGCTTTTATTTCATTTTTCTATCTTTTGCTTCATTTCTTTTATATTACTCACTATTTCATATAGAAATTCTTATATCTTATTCATTTAAAAAGTATTTCTCATATATTCTTCGTGGAAAATTCTTTTTTTTCTTTGACTCTCTGTTGCAATTGTTATAGTTATATTCTCTTTCTAAGGCTGGATTTTTGGGCATCTCTAGCTCCATAATAATTTTTTTACACTGATTGATGCCTTCTGTGGTATATTCATCTCGCTAGTTTTAGTTCTGGAATTGGGGTTTTGTACCAGGGTCAGGTTTCGGCCTTGACTATACTGTTTGGGTGTGGTAGTTGGTTCTGCTTGGTCTTGTGCTGGGTCATGTTGGTCTCTCTACTGACCTTCAAGACCTCCCAAGGTTAGACCCCTCTGTATGTTGAAGGTTCAGAATCCTGGGCCTTCAAGGGCCTTTGATGGAATCAAAGTGTGCCAGAGTGCCAGAAAACTCAGTGCTACTGAGACAAGGTGGCCTTTGTTTACCGACATTCTTTGGGCCTTTCTGATCACCTTGAGACTTTCTGACTTTGGCTCATTCTAGGCAAGAACTTATGCTCTTGTTGCCTCCAAACACGAAGCCTATAAGGTTACATGTATCTCTGGCCCTTCATGGTGCGGTGCTGAGCTTGATGTCTGGTCTAATACTGGTTTTGCTAGCAGCTCCATTTTCTATAGCGGATGGACTTATGGCTGATTTTTAAGTGGTATAAAATAAATAATTTCTTGTGGTTTCTCATAGGATTTCTAGATTATTATTTGGTCAGGGCCACATTTCATGTTTTTTGCTAGATTAGGTATATGGGAATTGGGCTACCTGATAGAACCTATAAATAAATTTTTAGTGTTGATTATAGTCTATAGAATTCTTCACTACTTCTCTTTGACCTTATCCATTCAAAATTTCCTTATGTCAGGAAATAGATATTTAATTTTGTCCCTATTAAAAATAATTTTCAAAGGGTATTGTCTCTTTATGTAAAAAGGAATGTCTTGCAATGGGAAAAAACAACTGTCAGATATATACGTACTTGCTCTGAGGTGGCTATCCCAACTTCTACTGACAAGTTGGATTACCTCTACTACATCTCCCCTTGACTCTTGACTTGGCATTGAAGGGTTAGGGGATGTCTTTCCTAATGTTTTTCTAATAGTTCATGAGCCCTAACCAGTGTGCTTCCAAATATGATTATTAGTTAATTTATTTTAATCAGTCAGACTCAATTAGCTTTTAAAAGGGGGTATTACTAGGGTAGTATAGTAAAAGTAGTTGGGATGAAACATCCCCCCAAATGTCTCTTACACTTTCCCACAATACACACAGAATACAGGGGAAACTGGGCTCAAGCTGAGAGAATATGTGTGGCAAAGGAATAACACAGAGCTCCTGAAAGTCCTTTTGTTGGCATCTTTCATATGTTTACCTTAGGCATTTTGGAGATTCTCTTCTGGGCTTAAATCTGCATTCAGTCTGTGGCTCCTGATGCATAGACAGCCACCAGCTGTTCCCAGACACTGCTGGGATAGTGATGGGAAGACGGGAAATTCTTCGGGCCTTCGAAGTTAAGTCTTTTTTGTTCCAGAGGGAGGAAGTGTTCAAGATCCAGGCCTCTATTCTTACCCTCTGATCCCTTCACAAGGGTTTAGCAGGAATGCTTTCTATTCTGTGCATGCTTCAATTTGAATCTCATGGGTTCTGAACTAGCTCTTTGGTTTTATAAAACCTCCACAGGACACAACCGTGTACCTCAGTCAATCTGAATACATTTCCTGGGCCATGTCACTTCCAGTTCATACAGTGGCTCATCAAAGACACCTAAATTAAACAAGACTTTTACACATGTAGTTTGTAATGCCTTTCACTGATTCAATTCAATGGAAGCATGTTCTTATATAGTTAAAGTAATAGAGCTTAGCATCTTATCACTTACTTAAATGGAGCAGGTGACTTGAGTGATTTACCCCCACCTCATTTTTAAAATTTGCTATCCTCAGCTCCAAGCTCTATTACTTAGTACTTTTATGATTTACAGAAATTCATTTATCTTCTCTTGGTCTCAGTTTACCCATCTATTAAAATAATGGGGAACTAGACTATAAGGAAACTTCCAGCACTAAGCCTATGGTCCTAAATATACTTCATTTGTGAGCACATGAAGATTCCTAAATAGATAGCAATGTCTAAGAAAGCAAGTAATTATACAGAATACCATAGGTAACTTCAATAAATTTGAAAACTTGCTATGGATACTCCATGCCACCAAACTAGCTGACTATTGATGGCCACGAAGTAAAAGTTGTATCTTGAGTTTCTTTTTGTATCTGGGCATATACTTTTAATTTTTATTGTCTGAAATAAATGTGCTGCAATTTGTATCTTTGCCCTATGCAAAAATATGTTTCCATGGAACTTAATTAAATTCTATCTTTAAATGAAATGAAGATTTTCCAGTAAATGACAAAGCCCACTAGAATATAAGTTCCTTGAAGGTAGGAATTGTTTCTCCCCCCTTTTTGTATCCCCAGCTCTTAGCAGAATTTCTACATAATAAGATTGGAGTAAATCTTGTTGATTAATTGGTTGATTGATTTTAAGGTTGGATAGCAAATTCACTTTAGCATGTGAGTAGTGCTAGGGCACTGGAAAAGGTCCAAAATGAAACTGTTCTCTTTAATCATTAAATGACTAGCCCAGGGTCACACAGCAAGTCCATATTACAGGTGAGTCTTTGAACTCATCATCTTGACTCTGAGATTTACTCTTTATGTATTTGCTGTATCATGTTACCTCTTCAGATACTTTGCAAAAATGGTTGACATATTCCTGTATTATCTTGTTTCCTCTAAAGGTTAGACTAGTTTGAGAACCTTGGAAATAATACTAGTTGTCAAAGTCATTACTGGAACAGTGTGACTCTAGTTTTACCTCATGGTAATAAAATCTAGAGGAAACTGCCAGTCTTTTAATAGGTAGAATAAACAACTGAACTTAGCTTCTAATTAAGAAGAATAATTAGTTAAAATAGGAGACTACCAGATGGCTTGCTTTGGTTTCCTCCTCATCACAGCCTCACCATATTCTAACCTTTTCTTCAACAGTGGCGTCCATAGTATATGCTTTATTTTCTACTACCCCAGCACCATGGGGCATTATTGCTTCACCCCAAAGGGCATTGTGTTCCAGGGTTCAGGTTCTTTCTCTAAGTTTCCCTGGGACAACCAACAGAAGTTGTCTTAAAATGTGGATTTAAAGATGGCTTTTGGGCTTCTTCCCTGGGGGCATGTTTTGTGTTACTTGATGAAGCACTGGAATTACTAATTATGCCAACTGTATTGTGCAATTCATCCTGTTAAGTAGGGGGGGAAGAGAAGGGAAAGAAACTAATATTTTGTTCATTTAGAATTTGACATTTTTCTTTACTATATAGAAGCTCTACCTGTTCTCTCCTTTGAAATCACTATCTGATACAAAAATATATTTTAATATAACTTGATGCAAATTTTGAAAAAATAATTAACTATATGTGCACTCAAGATGTCAAAAATATTTCTGGTAGCAGTTATGTATAAGTACTTAAAACACTTGCACCCATTCAATGCTTTTATATGTTCATTTCTTTATAGAAAATTTTAACTACTTTAATACAACACATGTTGGTTAAGTGTCTACTATAAACAAGGAACTGTGCTAGGTAGTGGAGATGCAAAGATGAAAAGATTATGTGTATAGGATTTCAAGAAAAATTTCAGCCAAGAAACCCATGTTTTCAATGTTTTTATTATTAATATCTTGACATAATTTAGAAAAAACAATTTTGCTTCTTTCAGACCCCCTAACTGATAGGTATTTGCTAATTAATAACTGACAAGATAGAAGGCAAGGCGGCATCTAATTGGATGATGTGTAACAGGATTAAATATACAGATTTATGTTTAGCTTTGAAAAAATCAGTATTGTAAGTAGAGTAGGGAAAGCTTGGTTAGTCAGTAACTACAGGGTGAATGGAAATATGGAATTACTAAGGGTGTAGCCGAAGAGTAGATGGCAAGATCCTGGGGTTCTTAGGCTGTGTTAGTAGTCAGCTGACAATACCAAGGGTCTAGAGGTTATAGAGGCAGGGCATATGGTAAGACCAGGTAGTCCTCCATCTTACCAGAAAAATTACAATGACTGATTCCCATCTTGTACAGGTGGTGTGAACAATCATGTCACTCTTCCCAAATGGCAGGGCTGATGGAGTCTGGGCATCTGGCCCTCAAACTAGGGAGAGGCAGAGGGAAAGTGAAGGGGGAAGGCAACACTCCTGGTGGTTGTAAGAGAGACTGAGTATTAATTCTCATCTTTGAAAGAGTCTGTCATGAAATTTTGAGAGAAATGTGGAGAAGACATTCGGAATCACACAATTTGAGAGCTGGATAGGACATCACTTCTACCTGGTCCAATTTATACATTAAATGAATTTCCCCTATAACATCTACAAAAGGGCCTGTCAAGATTCTGCATTAAGAGAACTTGCCACTCTTTATTCCACTTCTAGTGGAAGAGTTCTAGTTCTAGTTCTAGTTCCTGATATCAAGAATGTACTTGTGAGTTTAATTTCTTGAACATAAGTGCACTTGAATTTTAATGCAGACACATATATAATCTTATTGGATTAAGTCCAAGATTAACTTCTCTCTTTTAAAGATATTTTTGAGTCTTTACTTGTCATCTAATTTAGTGGTCATCCCTACAAGTTCTCAGTCAACTAAAATTTGCCAAGCATGTATTAATACAAAGTATTAATTAAATTTTTACTAGCTATAGCTCTATAAAAACACAAATTTGAAGAATTCTACAGAATCAAATAGTATGAGAGTATGGCCCTGTTAACATTAATATACACAGATGTAAGTATTTCAGTATTCTGTTGATGTCTGATGAGAAATAATGTAGGTTCTGAAGTCAGTCCATATGGTCTCCCTCAAGAATTTAGAAAAATAGTCCTAAAATATCACATAATTATGAACAATATAAAACAGATGAGAAATTACAGAATATTACTGTGGAAATTTTTGCAGAAGGCAACACACCATAAGAGCACATATGTTAATGTGCTGTTTATGAAATGTGCTGTTATTAAAATTTCATCAGGGAAATGAAGACCTGAGATAATAAAATAAGATGAACTATATAGTTGTTGTTGTTGAGTTGTTTCAGTTGTATACAACTCTTTATGACCCCATTTAGGGTTTTCTTGGCAAAGATACTGGAGTATTTTGCCATTTCCTTTTCCAGCTCATTTTACAGGTGAGGGAACCGAGGCAAACAGGGTTAAGTGACTTCCCCCAACGTCACACAGCTAGGAACTGACTGAGGCCAGATTTGAACTCAGGAAGATGAATCTTTCTGACTGCAGGACCAGCACTCTATTCACTACGCCAGCTAGTTGCCAAGATAAACTATGCTAACTGATTAAAAAAAGAATTTGAACTAAAGTCTAAGGCTGTATCCTTCCTAACAAACATCTATGTAAATTCATATAGAATCACATGGGATCCCAAAGTTGGAAAGGATAGCACGTGAACAGAAAAATGAATTTGAAGGTAGAGGATCTCTGCAATTTCATGCCTGTGGAACCTTGGCCAAATAATTTTATTCCTCTGGAATGCAATTTCTTCATCTGAAAACAAAATGGGTTGAACTAGATGACTTCTAAGGTTCCTTCCAGCTCTAAATCTATGATCTTCTGACATCAAAAGTCATCTATTCCAACATGTACAGAAATAAACACCCTCTCTACAACCTCTAACAAGTGGTCACACAGCTTTTGTCTGAAGACTTTTAGTAATGGCAAAGAACCTACTACCTCCTAAGAAGCCCATTCCACTTTGGGATGTGACTGCTTTACATTAAGCCTAATCTTGTTTCTTTGACACCTCTAAAATTAGAGGGCCTCCCTCAGACACTTGCTTATATGACCCACAGCAAGTCATTTAAGCTCATTAGGCCTCAGTTTCCTCATCTGTAAAACAAGGGAGTTGAACTGGATGGCCTCTGAGATCCCATTTAATTCTAGATCTCTAGTATCAAGCAAAATAAGTTTAATTCTTCTTCAACATGATAGCCCTAGCCATTGAAGATACATATTATTCCACCGTTGCTTTCCCCAAGTCTTCTCTTCTCTAGGTAAAATCTTCCTCATTCATTTAACCAATCCTTGCATGAAATAACCTCAAGGCTCTTCACCACCTTGCCTATATTCCTCTAGACACTCTTTAGCTTATCAATGTCTTCCCTAAAATGTAGTGTCAAGAACTGAACAAAATTCTCTCCAGATGCTGTATTTCTCGTAATGAAGCCTAATATCACATTAGTTTTGGGGGTCACTATGTCACACTCTTGATTCATATTGGGCTGGCAGTCCTCTTCAACTTCTAGATCTTTTTCCCCTCTATTGTCTAACTATACCTCTCCAACCTGTACTTGATTTTTTTTTAAAAAGCCATATACAGATTTTATATTTATTTGTAAATAAATGATATTGTAAATTGATATTTGTTAGTATCATATCTTATTAGATATAGCCCAACATTCTACCTTGTCATTTATTAGCATTGTTAAAGATTCAGGGTCTAGAGTGGTCATGTGTATTTGAATTCATACTATTAGAAGTTATAATTATGAAAAATATGGTAATTTGTTCTAGTCCAGTGGAAATGTGCGGTGTGTTTCAGGATCCACTCTTTGAACTAACTGGGACCTGACTGTATTCTAAAACACATCAGGGTATGAATAATTTTTTTAAGCTGAATTTTTTAAGTTAAGTTTCACTGGCTGAAATTTTTCTTGATCCTTAAACTGTCATGTGAAATGAGAAATAGGAAATAGGAACATGTGAAATAGGAAAATCATTTTTATGTTCTCAATAAGACTGACTAGTGAAGATCACTAGTTAGAACACTCACCATTCTGTGCATGCCTATGGTAAAGACATCAAAAACTAGAGGGTTCAAAAGATTGTTAACAGAAAGGAGGAAGCACAAGGGTTCTTGATAGCCCAGGAAGAAGGGAAATCAGTAACTTCCATCTTTATGGCATCAGACTTCCTCTTTCAAGTCCAAGTTTCAGCCACAGAAAGGAGTCTGAGAAGGCAGTGAGATTTTTGTTTTTGTTATCAGTATATGCATGTGGTATTATAATGTGATCACTATCTCTCAAGATTCACATGGCATGAACCTACTTAGAATCCTAGTTCCACTGCAAAAGTATATACACTGTACAGTATCACATATAAGAGACATTTCTTTGAGTCAAACAATCCTTGACTTTCATCAACTAAAATCTACACTTGCCTCAGATTTCGCCCTCCTCAGCTGGGTGCTATGATAATAGATATACCCTCACTCCTGTGAACACCTCCAGAAATCTGGATGCTTTTTCCTTACATACAAAAGTAGATGGTCCCCCCAAAACACACTACCTTCTCTGAGTCTTCCTACAATTGTCCCACACCCCTGAAAAAAATTCTACTTTTCTATTTTTCCTTTTATTTCGTATTCCTATCTCCTTATAGAAATGGGCACATTGGATTTTTTTCTCCATCTCTCTCTCTCTCTCTCTCTCTCTCTCTCTCTCTCTCTCTCTCTCTCTCTTTCTCTCATACACACACGAACCTGCACACACACACACGCACACACACACACATATACCACCCATGAATATAGGATTCTCTCCCCCTTTCCCATACGCAAACAACACATTTTCATAAGCACTCTGAAGTATGGCTGGGAGGATAAAATGTGATCATGAATCATGCCTTTAAATTATGTGTTTCTGGATTTCCACCTCTCTTGAATTACTATCTTTGTCTCCTCCTGTACCTTATTCTTTTCTTCCATAATTTTGATTATGGATTTTCTGCTACATAGAAGAATCATGAAGTGCTAAGTTAGAGCAGGCTCCCTAACAGCAGAGTATCCTAAAGAGATCATGGGGAAATGACCCATATGTACAAAAATATTTATAGCAGCTCTTTTTGTGATGGCCAAGAACTGGACATAGAGGGAATTCCCATCAAATGGGGAATGGTTGAACAAGTTGTGGTATATGAAATGTAATGGAATACTATTGTGCTATAAGAAATGATGAGCAAGTGGACTTCAGAAAAACCTGGAAATACTTATATGAATTGATGCTGAGTAAGGGGAACAGAACCAGGAGAACATAGCACACTGTTACAATCACACTGTGCAATGACCAACTTTGATAGACGTGGCTCTTCTCAGCAATGCAAGGTTCTAAGACAAATCCCAAAGGCTCATGATGAAAAATGCTATCTACATCCAAAGAAAGAATTACATAGTCTGAGTGCAGACTAAAGCACTCTTTTGTTCTCTTTTTTTGGTTTTGTTTCTTCTTTCTTGGGGTTCATCCCACTGGTGATAATTCTTCTTTGCTATATGAATAATATGAAAATATGTTTAATGTGAATGTATATGTAGAGCCTACATTAGATTGCATGCCATCTTGGTGAGGGGAGAAGGAAGTAAGGGGAGAAAATGTAAAACTAAAAAGCTTGTGGAACTGAATATTGTAAACTGAATATAAATAAAAATTTAAAAATAGCAGCAGAGATATTTATAACTATTTAGGGGAATGGAGGTATCATGCTCTGAAAGTGCAAACTGTCTGAGTTCTATGTTGCTTGAAAACTTCTAGTAAGGGAGAACCCACTTTCTACCAAGCTGCCCATTCTATTTTCTTACCTTGATTTGCACTTTTCAGGATCATTTGAAAAAAATCAAAAGACTGCTGAGCTCTGGGAGAAAAAAAATCCAAGGAATGGAAAGAAATACTTTTAAGTAATTCTATATAGGAACCTATTGCTGTCATTTGCAAATAGATGCCAGTTCAGAAAAATATTTTACATCTTTAGGGGAAACAGCCAATATAAATAATGGTCTTTCAAGTATTTGATTAACAGTTAATATAATAGTAAGAAATAAGTAAAACTTGAAATGCATTTCCTATAGATAAGTTTATTGAAATATAGTCCAAAACTTCAGAGAAATCCTGTTAAGATTATAAAGCTAATATAAGCAGAGCATGGAGCCTTCAATTTGTGTTTCTGAGAAAAACTATGATTTTCCCAACTATCTCTTAACTTGGGTGTTAAGATGGAGAGAATAGAAAACTGCTCCTTCTTCCTTTCCCCATATCATTTGACTATGTCTCTTTTCTGAATTCAGTCCTTGGTGTTTTAAGGAACTAGGCACAAGAAAAAGAAGGGAACAGGAAGGAGAAAGATAGAAGGGTGAGACAGGGAGGCAGAATGAACCCTCCAGAACAGTCTGCACCTCCAGAAGCAATTTCTACTGCTCAACAGTGGGGACGAAAAGTGCTTTCATTTGTCCTACTGTGATACCTTAATCTCTAAAAATCTAATATAGTTTGCTTTCTTATCAAATTTTTTCTGAAAACTGCAATGAGAGGGTTTAAAAAATTATCTTTTGAGACTTACACCCACCCAACATGTAACATTAAATGAACATGAGGAAGGCTTCCAGTGCTTTGGGCAGATTCCTGACACAGGAAGAGAAGGTGTGGATGGATTTTAGTATGAAGATTGACAAAGGGAGAAGATCACAAAACGTCAGAGTTGGAAGGAGCCCCAGCAGCCGTCCAGTCCATCTCATCTTCCACTAAATAATCTATATGATAGCACATAGAATAAATCATCATCTAGCCTCTGCTTCAACAGCTTGGATGAGGATGAGCTCACTATCTTGGGTAGGTAGCTGGGACAGTGGACAAAGCAATGGACCTAGAGTCAGGAAGACCCAACTGGATTTACTATATGATTACTCACATTGATGAGATCATGCATCCACTGAAGCATTATTCTAGAAGGAACAAATGGGATAAGATGTAGAAAAAAGGGAAAATTCTTAAAGATGCAGAAAACTTTCCCCCAAATTTTGGCATAGATTTCCTTTTTCAGAAGCAAGTATTTTAGATGAGTGTAGAAAAAAAGAAAATAAGAGTAGTAAAAAATGGAGACAATAAGGTAATTGTTATCTTGTTTTAGCAGAAAGAATGGGCATTATATTTGTGAGGTTTAAAGAATGAAAAAGCATCCAGGAATTAACATACTTTGTTCAAATCTTATCCAAATCCAGGGTCAGACATGCACTAGCTATGAGACTGGGCAAGTCACTAAACCATTACTTGCCTTGATTTCTTCAAGTGTAAAAATAATAGCACTACCTTACACAAGGTTGTTACTGAGGTTCAAATGAGATAATATTTATAAGGTATTTAGCACGGTGCCTAGGTACTATATAAGTGCTTATTTCTTTTCTCTCATTTCCCAAAGCAGCCCATTTCACTTCTGGATAGTTCCCATTGCTCAGAAGGCTTTTCTGGCAGCAAAGTCAAATGTGTATCTATGCAACTTCTACTCAATGCTCCCTGCTCTGCCCACTGGGACGAAACAGTTGGATTTCTTCTCCAAAGGACAGCTTTTTTAATAACTGAAGACAGTTAAAATTCTACCTAATTCTACCTCCAGGCTAAACATCTCCAGTTCCTTCAACAGATTCTCATAAGGCATGATCTCAAGGCTCTCCACTATTCTGGTCTCTTTTTTCTGGACATTCTCTATTCAATCAAAAGCCTGCCCAAACTTCTGTACCCAGAATCGAACCCAATACTCCCAAATATGGTCTTTAACTGTCACATCACATCATTGTCTCATATGGAGTCTCTTAAACCATCCAGATTTTTTTTTCAGGCAAACTCACCTAACCATGCCTCTCCTACATTATACTTATGAAATAGATTTGTATTTATCTCTATTAAATTTCATCATATTAGATTCAGCCCAGCATTTTGGTTGTCAGTTCTTTTTTTGTATCCTTACTGTACTTTCCAGTGTGTTAACTATTCCTTCCTGTTTTGTGCCATTTTCAAATCTAATAAGGATACCATTTATCCTTTTATCCAATTAATGAAAATGTTAAAAAAATGCAAAATCAAAAACAGATCCCTGGGATACTTCATTATATGTCTCCTTCCAAGCTAATTAGATATTACTATTACTTTTTAGTCCACAGGTCAAACTAGATCTGAATCCACCTAATTCCTGCATCGCGCCTTTTCCAGAAGAATATCATGAGATATTTTACCAAATGCTTTACTAAATTCTAGGGATACCACATGATTACTCGCACTGATGACAGCATACATCCATTGAAGCATACTTCATGAAGGAACTTAAAAGGAATAAGATGTGAAAAAAAAGGAGAGTTCTTAAAGATGTAGAAAAAATTGTCCCCAAATTCTGGCACAGGCTTCCTTTTCTGGAAGTGGGTATTTTAGACAAGTGTAGAAAAAAGAAAACGAGGGTAGGAGAAATGGACACAACAAAGTAATTGTTATCTTGAAATTTGCTTATTTTAGCAGAAAGAATGTGCATTATATTTGTGAGAGCATATCGCTCCAAAGCATCCAAAACCTGCAGGAATTAGCACACCTTGTTAGTAGTGTACTAGTGGTACTTTTTGGTTTTACTTGAGTATTAGTTACAAAGACATAGGCTTCAAGCTAAAGTTTTACATTATAGCCCAATAATCTAGGAGAAGGAAAGCATTGCAAGGTTTTTTCAGCAAAATTTTTACCATAATTTCCTATGAACTTCTTCCTTTGTTTTCTTCTGTGACTCCTTTCTCTTACTATATGCATTTTTATTTAGACACACATTCACTGGAATACCACCTCAACCAGGAATGATCTTTCTTTTTTCTATACTTCATATGGCATTTCATGCCTACTATTAATACTCATAGCTATCTTGTATGGCAAATTTTCATGTGTTTATCTCATTAATTAAACTATACATTGTCCTTGAGAAGAGGACTTGCATTTTTTACTATCCTTCATAGCATAGGACCAAGCACACTGCCTCATACATCCAAAGTTCACCTGAGATCATAAGCCAGCAATGATAACATTCTATTTGAAGATTCTTTAGTTGGTATTAGTGCTAGAACCACATTGTGGCCACTTGGGGATTTTGCCATATTTAGTTATGCCTGGGCCCAGATGGAAGTTTCTTTATCTTCACTTAATTATGTAATTAATGTACCTAATGACGCATTCTGGGTTTCCATTGATATAACACTTTTACATAGAGATCTAGTTTAGAGAATGGTCTATTCTTTATTTATGAGCCTATCTATTTTCACAGCAATATTTTCTAGTAATGGAGAGAAATAAAGGAGGCCTTGTTCTACTAAGATTTTAAAAAGTTACAAAGTAAATCAAAGTCAAAGCTCATTACACTTAAGAGTACATGTTATTTATATTATATCTGTGATATTCTTTGGCATATCTTCTGATGCATGTTTTTTTTCTGGGATTGATTGTGTGCTCTAAATTTCTTTTAGACCCATGTGGGCTTATGCTGAATAGCTGTGCAAGTCATTTTGTGTCTCCAGGTCTCAACCTACTCATCAGCAAAATAAAGAAAATGGACTAGATAAATTCTAAGGTCCCTTCCATTTCTGATGTCCTAGTCTATTCCTAGTTTACTCCTATGTGATAAAGTCATGTATACTTATGGGAAAAAAAGAACTATTTTAATCTAGAATAGTAACATAAATAACCAATTACCATTTTGTTACCAATATACTACTTTATTTGTTGGCTCAGATGCTTTTTCATTGTTATTATTTATATTAATGTTGTATCAAAAGCCATAAATATAGTCTAATTCCTCACTGAATCTACACAAATGCTTAATATTGAGTTAGTAAATGAATAAAAATATTAATGGAGCGAAGAAAAAAGATTCTCTTTGCAGTATCAATCAGTATACTAAAATATTCATATAGTCCTAAGCCCTTTGCAGATATACATTACATTGTAAAAACAAAAACGAAACAGTAAAGGATATAGAAAAACAGGAATAAGAAAAGATTAAGATACGAACATTAGCATTAAATTGATTGGGTTAGCAATGATATACTAGCAGGTAAGAAAAATTATAATTTTTAGCTCTAGGAAATAAATTTAAAGTACACTGAAACTTAGAAATATGACTAAAAGCTTGTAATATTTTATATGCTAAAGCTTGATATCTATTGTCTCATCTTTCTTTTTTCAACTATGTCAAGTATGCCAATTAATATGTTAAATTTCAGTGAAATGGTTGATAGGAATAAAACAAAATTTCCAGCTTTCCAAGTATAACCTACCAAATGATACCAAGAGACGCTTTTTAACCTCATCTTTGCACCTGTAAATATTTTTATTCTCTCACTGGTTAAAAGAAGTCATCACTCAAGAAATTGCAATAACCTTTACACAAATGATAAAGATAGGGATTAGATATACACATTCTCAAGAGCCTCCTTGTATTTTATAGAATTTATTACATTAATGCAAAAGCATTTTCAAAATGTATCCTGCAAAAAAAAAACCTAATAAATTTCTGAATGAAAACACATGCCATTTGCCTCAATATGGCTGCTAACAAAAAATATGCTGATCAAAAGCATGAAAAATGTATTCAACATCATGAAACTGAAGAATAATACATTCTAAAAAACATAAAGCATTTTCTTGACTTCTCAATGTTTGCAAGCTACTTGTGAATTTCCATATCATTTCTAAGTTTTTTTTCCTGAGAAACAGCATATGATGAACTGGTCAAACCCAAATCAATTTTCATGAAACAAACTATTTTCCTTCAAATATAAAAGAGAAATGTTAAAAACCAGCGATCAATTCTCTATTTCAAAATAGTTAAACAAATAGTGTTTAAAATATTAACTTGCATGAATATACACAATTAATCCATCAGAACTGTGATTTATAAAGACTTGAAAGGAAAAAGAGGAAAGGATGAAATATTATTTACAGTGGCACTAAGAGGGAAAAGCACATTTTCTGTCTGTGTTTTAGAAGCAGTTAAATTGTTTTCCAACAATAATCTTCAGTTAGAAATTACTTTCTCAAGGACAATGTAACCCAGCTGGCACGCACTTAAATCAAAAGGATATGTGAAGTTGTCTCCTTTTCTCATTAAACAATCAATTGACAGTAACAGATGAAGACCAGATGTCCTTTTGAAATGTCAGGATTAATATATCACCAGATAGGAATGAAAGAAATTAAAAGTCAATAATGAATCAAAAATAAAAACACAGAGATGAATTAGATAAATGTGCCCAAGGTACAAATGAGACATATCACTCAAAAAGAAGCATTTGACAATTGAATCACTACTGTATGTACCCTTGAAAAACAACACTAAAAAATGAATGAGGTTTTGGGGTATTATTTAATTTAAAACAAACTTCAGACCTGGAAATTATTTGTAAACTAGATTAAGGATGTGCTTCTCCTGCTCTACTCTCGGTTTACTCTGGTGAGGCTTTTTAAAATAAAAAATACTTAAAACTAAATCTACATTTTAAAAAATCTCAAAACAAAGAAACTATGTCTAAGTATTTTAACAAGTTTTTACAAGCTTGTGTCCTCACAAGCAAATTAAACTTATATGTTTATCTCATTACAAGTAAACTTGATTTTTATCATTTATAAAAAAGAAAAAAAATAAGGGGTGGTTATTTACTTTACAAAAGAATTCTTCATTTTATAAAAGCATTTATAATAACAGGCTCCTCATGTGGATTAAAAATAGGATTTACTGAAATTTGATTTATGTACGACTATACAGGAGCACATCTACTACATAAAGTAAGACAATATTGTGTATTCATAGACAATTTACCTTCTTTTGCTGTGCTTTTGTACTAGATCATTAAAATAGGAAAATCTGTTGGCTTAACTGGTTCTATTGGGTCCATATAACGTATCATTGTCTATAACTTGATGCTTGAAACTAAAAAGGTCTTTAGGAACTGAGGCTGAGAGCAAAAAACAATAGGCATGCAAGGTAAGTTTGCTCACAGAAAATGTACATGAATCTGGGAATTATCTTGCAGGGAGCAGAGCCTCAAATCGCTGCGGTCTATAGCTCTCCTATTCTAGGATCCCATTCAGTTATTGAGCATTTTCTAGTGTAATTTCAGAATGTGAGATTGGGGATAAGTTTGATGGAGAAACCGGACTGAGTAAACATTTTCTAATGATCAAAATAGAATATAGCACTGTAAAAATTTGACAGGGATCAGAGTTGGCATCAAAGGAGTTGCTATGATTCCAGGAAGTCACTCTCCACAACTCTTTATATAGCAAGGAAACCATAAATGTTCAAGATCTATTGTCTTTGCTTTTCATTCCAGATACTCCACAAAAGTGGAAAAAAAGTGAATACATTTGGGCAAAATGGTAATTCTTCTCTAATCTTTCCTTCCACCAATATTTAGTACATAAATGTAATATTTTTTAATAAGCATAATTTTATGTTCTCAGATAAACTTCTTCAAAGCTGGTTTTTAAATTATATAATATATGTCATTTAAATAATAATTCCTGCAGTGGTGTGTGGCTGACAGCTTATATCAACTTGCAAGAGTCAATTGTTAAATTTTCAGTTTAAAAATTTATATGTTGGAAATTAGCTATCAAAATGAATCTGGGATTAATTTATCATTGTATTGACTCTCTAGACTTAAGACGTGATGAAGAAAATTTAATAATGCATATTAAACTTCAAGGTGTCTTTTTTAGGGAAGCCTGAAATTTAAAATATTTACCAACACATTACTGCTTTTAAGACAACCCAGCCCATTTCTTTAGCTATAAAGATAATTTCAAGGAGAAAGTAGGAACTCAGTTCTGGTTTTGAAGCTTATAAAATAGAAATATATATAATCTACAAAAGCAGATATTCAGTCAAAAGACAAAAAAGAAACAGAAATATTCCAAAATGTATAAGGTCTCTGTCCTTTAGAAAAGTCTTATGCCAAAACCCATAATGGCTTTTGAACTCAAGGTAAGTTCATATTGTGATTATATCAATGTATGAATGTACTGTTGCTGTTGTGTTCATCCTTCATTTTTGAAGAAGACCATGACATCAGAGAAATGATGACATGACTTGCACTTGATATTGATGTGAGTGAGGGAGAGCTGTGCAAGGTTACCAACCATTCATCAGGATGATTGGAGATAGCCTATTAATGTATATTTGTTGGATGATTAAGCACCAGAGTAGAAAGAATGTAGTCATTCAAAACATTTTTTACAGATAACAGAAAAAGAGTTCAGAAAGTACAATGTCAAGTTAAAAGAAAAAAACTACTTTTTCAGACTTTGCAGCAATATTATAACAGAGGGAAACAACTAAAATAAATAACTGAGCTAGCAAGGATTTACAAAGTGAATAGATGACTAAAAGGAATGGCTGTGTAAGATTTATTTCTACAAGTGACACCAGAGTGTATTATTAGTGTTGTGTTTTTTTTAACATTGTTCATATATAATTTTCATGATTTTTTAAACATTGTTCATATGTAATTTAGCAGATTATTAGTTCTTTCTTATTTTAAAAAGCCTACATTTAATTGTCATAAGAGGTAGCATATGTCAGGCAGGTAGATTAATCTTCCAATCAACTGGATAATATTAGAAGGCATGATTAAGGCATCTAGAGAATACCTCCCCATGTAGTACAGTCATGTATACTAATATCTTGCTGATTAGACAAAGGAAAGTCAAGATTTTTAGTTGACTGAGACAAAGGAGAATTGATTCTTATGGTTTATAAAAATAATCTAACAAACCAATGTGTGTTCTCTATCTCTCTGCATATCCCTCTCTGTATCTATGTCTCTCTCCCTGTCTTCTCTATGAGTCCCATTAGAACTCACTAATTAGGTGTTATCAGTTATGTGCTAAAGTGGATCAATCAACAAATATTTGCTAAGTGTCTATTATGTGGTAAGCACTGTGCAACTAGGTAGTAGAGTGGATAGAGCACTGGACCTAGAATTGGGAAGACTCATCTTTATGAGTTCAAATCCAGCCTCAGACACTTACTAGTTGTATGATCCTCAGCAAGTCACTTAACTCTGTTTACCCCATTTTCCTCATCTGTAAAATGAGCTGGAGAAGCAAATGGCAAACCATTCCAGTATCTTTGCCAAGAAAGTTCCAAAAGAGTCAGACACAACTTAATATGACTGACCAACAACATTGTGCTAAGCTCTGGGGATAAAAAGACAAATTTGAAAAAGACTGCCCTCAAGGAGGTTTTATTCTAATGCAGGAAGCAACATGCACATACAGAAATATATAAGGGATATATGCAAAATGAATACAAGGTAATTTGGGGGGGTGGGAAGGCATTAGCAGCTGAAGGGATTAGGAAAGGTTTTATGTAGAAGGTAATACTTGAGCTGAACCTTGAAAGAAATCAGTGTTTCAAGAGGTGGAAGTGAAGAGAGAGAGTTAATACAAAGTTATAGAGATAGAAGGTAGAACATATGATGTGAGGCCAGTATGGCTGACCTATAGAACGTGTAATACGGACTAATTTATAAAACTAGAAAGGTAGGAAGGAGTTAGGTTATGAGGAACTGTAATCGCCAAAGATGTTTACATTTCATCCTAGAATAGGGAGCCACTGAAGTTAATTGAGTAAAGGTGTGACATAAGGTGACATGTGCTTTAGGAAGATCACTTTGGAGGCTATATGGAGGATGGATTGGAGTGGGGAATAATGATACAGATGAACCAATTATGAAGCTCATAGTTCAGGTTATGATGACCTGAATTAGGGTAAAACTCTGTGAGTGATGAGAATGTAACATGCCAGAGAGTGTGGCTACAGAAATGGTAAAATTTGGCAAGTGATTAGATATGTGAGTTGAAAGACAGTAAGGAGTCCAAGAGAGCATCAAGTATGTGAACCTGAGTGACTGAGATGATGTTGCTCTTGACAGAAAAATGGGCACTTGTAAGAGCAGTGAGTTTGGGGAACAAACAAAAACCCAAACCAAAAAACTATGCAAACTATAGGTTTACTGTATCTATGGGAAAGTCAGTTTAAAATGCCCAGTAAGCAGTTTGTGATGTGGGACTGATGCCCAGTGGAGAGAATCTAAGGCTGGTTATTTATATCTAGGTATCATCTAGAAGATGATAATTGAAACTGTGGAAGCTAATAACATCATCTAGAGAGAGAAAAGGAAAAAAAAAGCAACAGTGCCTTGGGGTATACTCCCAGTTAGTAGTAGATGATCCAGCAAAGGAGACCAAGAATTAATCATACAATTAGGAGAAGAACTAGGGAAGCTTGCAAAAACCCAGAAAGGAGAGAGAATTCAGGAAGTGAGATTGTAAAATGTTGCAGAAAAGGAAAGAAAGATAAAGAATAAGGAAAGACCATTACATTTGGTATTTAAGAGATCATTGGGCTGGATGTGAGTGGGTGGTGGGGTGTGCCACATTTATAATCCCTTATGGGGGAGCCTGAGACTCATGGATTGCATATATTCTGGAGTCCTGAGCTGCAGTAGGACAAAAGTTGATTGTGTCCACACTATGCTGGAAACAATTATAGTGTTTATTTAGGAGTGAAGCCTAATCAGACCGCCTAAAGGGGAGCAAAATTTGGCATAAGCATGTGTGTGTGTGTGTGTATGTGTGTGTGTGTGTGTGTGTGTGTGTGTGTATGTATGTGTGTGTGTGTGTGTGTGTGTGTGTGTGTGTGTGTGTGAGAGAGAGAGAGAGAGAGAGAGAAGGAGGGAGGGAGGGAGGGAGGGAGAGAGAGGGAGAGAGAGGGAGGTCCTAGGAGGGCCTGCAATCTGAAGCTTTCAAACAGTAAGTGTAGACATTGATAATAGACAGATTTTTCAAGGAGTTACACTGAGAAGCAGAGGAAAGGTATAAGATAATTAATAGTTATAGTAAGATCTAGTGAGAATTTTTTTTAAGGATAAGAAGACTTCGGTCTGCTTGTAAACAACAGAAAAGGAACCAGTAAATCGGTGAGACTGAAAATTAGAAAGAAGATATGAGGGGAACAATATATTGTTGGAATCAAGGGTACAAGTAAAGAGCATGGCCTTGACTAGCAGAAGAGTCACCTCAATCAAAGATAGAGTAGAAAGAGGAAGGAGTGAGAAATGCTGCCAAGGATCACAGAATATCAAACCTCCTCATTTTACACATGAGGCCGAGAGAAATAACTTACACAAAGTCATACAAAGAGTAGTCGGAGAGTTGTAATTCAAATCTAGGTATGCTATTTTTCTTTTAAAAGTTATCTGATTGGAGTAAGCTAAATTGTTAGCACAGTGAATGAATTTAGCATGGACCATGCCTCTATTCTGCCTTACATTATCTGCTTATGATAGTCATAATATAATTATGACAGTCATGATAGTAATTTTTATAGTCAAAGGCACATTCTCTGATAAAGGGCAAGGTTTTTTGCCTTAAGCATTCTAAAGAATGTACCCAATAGGTTATAGAGAGTCCAAGATATTATATAGAATTTAGATTCTGTATAGCTGAAAGAACTGGGGTTCTATAACTTCAAAGATGCTTTTGTTCTAAAGCAACAAGCCTGCTGGCTTGCTATCTTATTTACTACTTACTTTAACAAATCACCTAATCTCTAGGGCAGAATTATAACTAGGGTGGAGTGACTGAGGCTTTGTCTCAAGGTCCCAAAATGTACGCGATCTTATACTCCAGCACCATAAGAATATTTGAGCTTAGCACCTACAAAGGTAAGGAAAGGTATTGGGCCTGTGATTATCCTGATATAGAGAACTTCTAGGTGATTAAAATTTTTCTACAAATGGAAGTTGGCAGTTTCTCTGAAACTTATAGTCTTACAAAATTGCCTAGATTTCAAAAAATTAAACTAGGAAGCTATGGCCCATGGCAGATGGCCTACCTAGATCTCTCCCACCCCTTAGCAGCCCTACACAGACAAGCTCCTCTCAAACTGAGGGGTGGGGGAAGGTGCTTCATGATATCCTGGCACTTTTTCCCTAAAGAGCCTTGTGTACCGGGGTCTCTTCCTATCTCTCTCAACTGAATTTCTCCTAAAAAGCTGATTTAAGGGACTATTATATGCTGCTTGTAAAGGGCATGTTTTTGTGAAACTAGCCCCAGGATCCAAAACTGGTAGCTATAGCTCTGTCCCCGAAGTCTCTATTTGCTCATCTGTAAAATGAGAGAGTTCAATTAGATGGTCTCTAAGTTTTCCTTTAGCTCTAAATCCTGTGGTAGGGCTTCAAGGAAAATATCTTTTTTTATTTGTGTTAGGCTGAGAAATTCCTTAGGTAGGGGAAATGAGCCTTTTCTAAACTTACTCTATTCTGTCCTTCACCTATTCATCCCTTTGCTGAGGGAAGAAATAACTGGTTGACACTGAGTGAGTGTATTGCTGTAGCCAGAACACTTTTTTAATTAATGTTCCCCCTCCCTCCCCCACCTCTCTTCCTATGTGTACATGTATGTGTGTATTTTTAAGTTCTTCAAACACTTCAAGGAAACTAAATAAAGTAACACAGAGAATGCTTGGATGTCTGGCCCTTTGAGGGACAGTCTCACAATGATCAAGAATTCTTTTCTGCATCCCCAGCAGCCATATGTACTGATTTTGGGAATGTAGATGTCATTCCTTTAACAAACATTTACTAAGTGTGTGCTCAAACACTGTGCTGACTTCTAGGGGAGATACAAAGTTTAGATCAGAATATGGCCTTCCACTAGTGGATCTTTGACATTTATAGACTCACCAATATGTTTTGGTGTTATTTGGGTGGAGGTTGGCCATCCCAAAATCTGAACCTTTCATTCTCAAACTTCATTCTACAGCTACATTTATTTGTAAGCATAGAAAAATATTACAAAATAATATTGCCTCTCACTGAATTAGCATCTTTACTACTGTTGCCCTCACTTTACTTTGCTTGCCAGTTTGTTATAATAATTTCTGATTTGCATGTATTAGTAAATGTTTTATTATTTGATAATTCTGCAGTGTGATCTATTTAAGGAGGAGAAAACATTCCATTTCAACCGATATCCTAAAAACATTAAGGAAAACAGAAACGTATAAAAAATTAATGGGATAAATGATTCTGAAAATGTAACAAGTACCATTTTACTTAAAGGGCTTAAAAGATTTTAAAATCGGAGGCATAAAAATGTAATTAAATTATGTAACTTTGGTTATGAATTACTATTTGCTCAGCTCCAAACTTCTTAAGATTATGCAAATGCCTTATTAATAATTTCATTATCTGTTACTAAAACTTTGACACAAACCTGAGCATCTGATTTCTCCGGTTAAGTGTTATTTGTTGTTGAATAAAGCTTATTTTCTAATTGTATTAAGGGGGCCATCAACTATTATTATTGAAATGACTTATTCAGTACATCTTTATCTTCTCTAGTATTTTTTTGGGGGGGGAGGAGAGGTTAATAAAAAACATGCAGAATTCACTTTGAAAGAAAAAGGAAAAGCTGACTTTCAAGTTTAATGTTCTTTCCATAAATGAAAAAATTACCTCAATAAGCTATGCTATTTAAAACTGGTATGATACTTCAAAGATTGCTCAAGACGTGTCAGGCTCAGATATTTTTACAATTCTGAAAAAATTTTTGAAAAGCAAACTAAATCAGTTGCTATGTAGTTTGAGAAATTTATTATAACCCATAATTTGTTAGAAAACATCTAGATAATAGGAATGCAACTTTAAAATACCCCTTTTACCTGTAATATCATTGTGGGGAAGTCCTAATACTCAATTTCCTCTGTCTTTAACTGGAAGAATAGTTCTCATTATAACTTATACATTTTCTCTACATTTTAGAATGGCTTGGGGTTCTGAGATATTAAATGACTTACAAAATTTTCATAGTTGAAATAATGGGGCTTGAACCCAAGTTCTCCTGGATCACAGCTTTGTCATGGTGGAGAGGTTTACATTGCTCAATGAAAATGTGAGTTATGCTGTGCAAGGTTACCCCAAGATGGATAGGTCACAATGGACAGTTCTGACAAGAGGTGATCCACTGAAGAAGGAAAGGGCAAACCATTCCAGAATCTTTGCTTAGAAAACCCCAAGGACAATATTAACATGATAAAATTGGACATTGGAAGATGAGCCCCTAAATCTGAAGGTGTCAAATATGGTACTGAGGAAGCATGGAGGACAATTACAAGTAGCTCCAGTACACATGAAGCAGCTGGGCCAAGCTGTAAGGAAGATCAGCTGTAGAAATGTCTGGTGATTAAAGAAAAGTCTTACGCTGTAAAGATCAATATTACCTAGAAACCTGGACTATAAGGTCTATGAACTACTTGGGTAAGTGTTCAAACAGGAGATGGAAAGATTGAACATCAATATCATGGGTGTTATTTAATTTAAATTTGATTCAGGTGATCGTTATATATGTACTACTGTGGGGAAGAATCTCTTAGAAGAAATGGAGTAGGCTGCATAGTCAATAACAGAGTAAGAAAAGCAATACTTAGGTATGAGCTCAAAAATGACAGAATGATATCTGTTAAAATCCAAGGTGAATATCATAGTAATATGAGTCTATGCTCCAACCATGGATGCCAAAGAGACCAACGTTGATCAATTCTGTGAAGACCTAACACATCTTCTAGAAATAACACCAAAAAGAGAAGTCAGATTCTTCATAGGGGATTGGAATACTACTGTAGGAAACCAAAATATAATTTGAATAATAGGCAAGTTTGGTTGTCAAATACAAAATGAAGCACAGCAGAGACAAATAGAGTTTTGTCAAGATAACTCACTGATCATCGCAAACACTCTTTTGCAACAATCCAAAAGGTGACTCTACACATGGATATCAACAGATGATCAATATAGAAATCAGATTGGTGATATACATGTCAGCCAAAGGTGGAGAAGCTCTACATGGCCAGTTAAAATAACACCTGGATCTGACTATAGTTCAGATCATGAACTTCTTATTGCAAAATCCAGACAAACTGAAGAAAGTAGGGAAAACTATCAAACCACATAGGTATGGCCTAAATAACATCACTTATGAATATGAAGTAAAAGTGATGAATAGGGATTAGATCTGGTAGAGTTCTTGAAGAACTATGGACAGAGGTTTACAATATTGCACAAGAGCAGCAACAAAAAACATCTCAAAGAAAAAGAACAGCAAGAAACTAAAATGGCGGTCTGACAAGGCTTTACAAGTAGTTGAGGAAGGAAAGGAAGCAAAAGGTAAGGAGAAAGGTAAAGATATACCTAACTGAAAACAGAATTCTAGAGAAGAGCAAGGAGAGATAAGATTTTCTTAAAGAGCAATGCAAAGTAATAGAAGAAAGCAATAGAACAGGAAAAACAAGACATCTCTTCAAGAAAATTAGAGATAACAAGGATATGTTTCATGTAAAAATGGGCATGATAAAAGATTAAAAAATGGTAGTGTGACTTAACAGAAGAAGAAAAGATTAAGAAGAGGTGGAAAAAATAGACTAAAGAACTAAAGGAGAATGATCCTAACATTATCTATAACCACAGTAGTGTGGTTACTGATCTAGACCCAGACAGCCTGGAGAATGAAGTCAAGTGGGCCTTAGGAAGCAATGCTAACAATAAGGCTAGTGGAAGTGATGGAATTCACCTGAGTTATTTAAAATCCTAAACGATTACGTGACATTAAAGCACCACATTCAATATGCCAGCAAATTTGGAAAACTTAACAGTGGATGCTGAATTGGAAAAGATCAGTTTATGTTCTAATTCTAAAGAAAGCAATGCTAAAGAATGTTCAAATTCCCAAATAATTGTACTCATTTCACACACTAGCAAGGTTATGCTTAAGATTCTACAAGCTAGGCTTCAGCAGTGTGTGAACCAAGAATCACCAGAAGAGGTTGGTTTTCTAAGAGGCAGAGGAACTAGACATCCAATTGGCAACATTCACTGAATTATGGACAAATCAATGGAGTTCCAGAAAAATATCTACTTCTGCTTTGTTGACTACACTAAAACCTTTGAGTAAATCACAACAAAAGTGGAAAGTCCTCAAAGAGATAGGCATATCAGATCATCTTACCTGAGGAACCTGTATGCAAACCAAGAAGTAACAGTTAGAACTGAACATAAAACAACTGATTGATTTAAGATTGAAAAAGGAGTATGATGAATCTATATACTGTCATCTTATTTTTGTAACTTATATGCAGAGTACACCATGAAAAATGCCAAACTGGATGAATCAAAAGCTGGAATTAAGGTTTTAGGAAAAAATATCAGCAGTCTCAAATATGCAAATGATACTACTCTGAGGGCAGAAAGTGAAGAGGAATTAAGAAGCCTCTTGATGATGGTAAAACAGGAGAGGTAAAAGCTGACATGAAGCTTAACACAAAAAAAAAAAAAACAACTAAGTTCTTGGCAACTGGCCCCATCGTTTTCTGGCAGATAGAAGGAAGAGGAATGGAAGCAATGTCAGATTTTATATTTTTGGGCTCAAATTTGACTCCATATGCTGACTGCAGTCATTAAATTAAAAGATGCTTGTTCATTGGAAGGAAAGCCATGGTAAATCTGAAGAGCATACTAAAAAGCAGAGATCAACTTGACAACCAAGGTTTATATAATCAAACTTATGGTTTTTCCAGTAGCAATATATGATTGTGACAGCTAGACTATAAACATAGTTGAACAGCACAGAAGCAAGGCTTTGTGGTGATGAAGAAGACTTCTGAGAGTCACATGGACAGCACAATGAAATCAGTTAATACTTAAAGAAATTAATTCAGGTGTTTTACTGGAAGATCAAATCCCAAAGCTGATGTTTAAATACTTTAGCTACATAATTAGAAGACAAGAGATATTAGACTAAAAAAATCTGTTATTGGTAAAGATTGAAGGCAAAAGGAGAAGGGGATGACAGAGGATGAGATGGATAGTCATGGAAATGATGAATATGAATTTGGAAAGATTTTGAGAAATATTAGAGGAGATAAAGGCCTGGTGTACTATAGTCCATGGGGTCATGAAGAGTCAGAGACAACTCAATGACTGAACAACAACAACTTTCTGAATTCTGAGGCTTGTTTTCTAATCATCCTGGAAGAGACATCAAACAAGCTGCCCCATGTCACCCACAACACTTCTAAGTGCAGCCAGAACAAAATTAAAACGTACTTAGAAAACATTTCACAAAATAAATGAAAATACAATAAAACATAGATAATATTAATATGTGATTTCCTAAGTCAATATACATCCTGGAGATATTCTTATGTTTGTTTGGGTTCTCCCTGTTTCTATTTGAGGTTGAGACTGCCATATTATGCCACATTGCTTTTAAACCTATATGATATCTTAATAAGAGTTAAGAGCATAGTGGAAGATTTTTTAAACCAAACATATGGTTTCATTGCTATGGGAACTATACTCAGTCTTTCTATCTTGATAGAAACTACTAGCATTTGTGAAAACATTTAACAGTTAACAGAAGGACTTAGAGCTTGGAGAAAAAATAACAACTTAGCTATAGCTATAGCTATAACACAGAAAGAATACTCAACCAGAATACAGAACTTAGCTTGAGTAGTTATGAGCCACTCTCATCAACCAACAGAGACCCATCTGGTTAAAATTCCTTATCAGGTTTCCACAATAGTGGGGCATGGGTTAAGGAGGGAGGGTCTGATGACTTGGGCTGCTCTCCCTAGTCAATCTCCCTAGTTAAAAGGGTCTTGATTTCATGTGGGTGGGACTTTTAAGTGACCAGAAAGACAAATCAAAGCCTTAAGCCTTGGTCTCCTGAACAACCAAATATTAAGGCCAATTTCAATTCCTTTTTAAGGAAAAGATCTAGCCTGGCCCTCATGGTAGGAGATACCTGTAGATATTTCTTCTCTACAAACCACATGAATATAATAAAAAATGATATTACCTAAATTGATTCATAGATATAGTACTATACTCGTAAAGCTATGAAGGAAATTTTTATATAGCTAGAAAAATGATATCAAAACTTATTTGGAGGAACAAAACATCTTCAATGTCAAGGGAAATAAAAAATTAGGAAGGTAATGGGAATAGGATCTTCAAATCTCAAAGTACATAGCAGCAGTAATCATCAAAACCTATTGGGTACTGACAAAAACCTAGAAAAGTAGAGCAACAAGACATATTAGAGAAGTAAGGAAGAATCAGAAACCTCTTAACTAAATAATTCACTATTTTTATAAACCCAAGAAAATAAAAACTCCCCATTTGATAAGGAAATCAGGGAAAAGCAGAAAGTAGTTTGAAAGAAATAAGGATTAGATAAGCACAATTTACACCATATACAAATAACAAGTTCAAAATGGATCCCCAATCTTAATATTAAAAATAATTAAATGAAAACCAGATCAAGTACCTTTCACTACTATGGCTAGGGGAGTAGTATCTGTCTCCTCCCAAAAAGGAGATAATCACCAAATATAAAATAACTTACACTAAATGCAATAACAACTTTTGCACTAAAACAAAACGAATGCAATGAGGAAACTCTGATATCCAAGTTATATAAGGAACTAACATACACATACAACATTCAAATACATAATAATTCTCAAAAGAATTCTAACTCTTTGCATCGATATGGAAATTTCTCCAGATCACTCATAACAAAAGAAATTAAAATCAAACTAATTCTGGGGTTTCACCTCATTTATAGCAAATTGGCAAAGATGACAAAAGATAGTAATAGTGTTAGAGGATTGTGGTAAGGTTGATCCACTGTTGGTGGAGCTGTCAATTGGTCCTACAACTGAAAGAAACCATTTGGAATTATGTTAAATGATCCAACCGTCCATAATATAAGACAGATGCCACTGCTACACATATACCCCAAGGAGGTTAAAGAAAGAAAGGTCCTGCTATATATTTATAATATTTATAGCATCCCCCTTTAAAAAAATTCAGTTTTGTTTTTAATTCTTTTTTAATTCTTTTCCTAATTCTAATTTAACTCTTTTTCCTCCTCTCCCCAAATCACTGAGAAGGCAAGAAAAACAAAACTCATTACAATTACATAATTCAAAACAAAACAAATGACCACATAAGCAATATTCAAAAAAGGAGGAAAAAGAAAATATGCTTCAAAATGTATTCTAAGTTGATCAGCTCTTAAATGTTTAGCATGTTTCATCATGAGCCCTCTGGAACTGTGGTTGGTTATTTTGTTAATAAAAGTTCTTTAGTCTTTCCAAATTGATTATCTCAACAATATTTCTCTTATTGTATAAATTGATATCTTGGTCCTGCTCACTTCACTTTACATAAGTTCGTATAAGTCTTCTCAGGTTTTTCTGAGCCATCCCTTTCATTATTCCTTATAGGTTAACAGTATTTCATCATATTCATATACCATAGTTTGTTTACTCATTCTCAATTGGTAGGTATCCCCTCACCTTCCAATCCTTTGCCATCACAAAAAGAACTGCCATAAGTATTTTTGAACATCGGAGTCCTTTTTGTTTTTCTATGATTCATTTGGGGTAATGACCTAGTAGTAGTATTACTGAGTCAGAGGACAGTTTAATAGCCATTGGGCATAGTTCCAAATTGTTTTCCAGAATGGTTGAAGAAAATAGTTCAAGTAGTTCACAGATCCACAAAAGTACATTAGTATACCTGTTTTCCCATATCCACTCCAGAATGTATCATTTTCCTTTTTTGTCATCTCAACTAATCTAGTAGGTATAAGGTGATACCTCAGAGTTGCCTTATTTGCATTTCTTTAATTATTTGTGATTTAGAACTTTTTTTATATGGCTATTGATAATTTAAATTTCTTTCTCTAAAAACTGTATATTTACATTGTTTGACCATTTATTAATTGCAAAATAGCTTTTATTCTTATAAATTTGTCTCAGTTCCCCATATATCTCAGAAATATACCTTTCCCACAGAAACTTGTTGCAAAGATTTTTCTCCCCCAGTTTCCTATTTTTCTTCTAATTTTTGCAATGCTGGTTTTATTTGTGCAAGATTTTACATTTTATATAACTAAAATTATCCATTTAACTTCCTGTCAACCTCTTTCTCTCTTGTTTGGACATGAACTCTTACCCTATCCATAAATCTGACAGGTAATTTCTTTCCATAATTCACTAATTTGCTTATATCACCTTTGAAGTCTAAATTACACTGGTATCCAGTATGAGATGTTGGTTTACACTAGTTTCTGCCAGATTACTTTGCATTTTTCCAAACAGTTTTTGTAGACTAGTGAGTTCTTGCTCCAGTAGTTGTGACCTTTAGTTATCAAACAAGAGGTTACTGTATATTTATTGTATATCTAAAAGGTCACTACAGACAATGACTGCAGTCATGAAATTAAAAGATGTTTGCTCTTTAAAAGAAAAGCCTTGGCAAATCTGGACAGCATATTAAAAAGCAGAGACATCACCTTGGTGATAAAGTGAAGCATTCCAGAGAGCTGGTGCTAAAAGTGCTTAAGACATACTTATCCATCTTGCAGATGGTATAAAAGGAGGGATAGTTCACATTTCCTCATATGTAAAATTAGGGTAAAGGAGTCTCTAGGGTACCTTCCTGTTCTGGATATATACTGTATACCAGAGTCAGACTCCAAAGGAGTTCTTAATAGGTTACAAAGTTGAGCCAAATCTAATGGAATAAGATGTATTAGAAATAAACAAAACCTTGGGATTAGGTAAACAACTTAACAAGTACAAGATGAGGGAGTTATAGCTTGACAGCAGTTTGACAGAAAAAGATCTAGGCATTTTGGCATAGTCTACACTTACTAGAAATCATCAGCATGATATGGTTTCCAAAAATATGTGCTCCATTAAATTATACAAAAAAAGGCTTAACTTTCAGAATAGGAGGGAAAGTACACAAAATCTGCTCAGTCCTGGTGTACTTCACCCTCAATAGACCATATCTGGAGTACTGCAAGCAAGTTCTAGGTACTACAGTTTAGGATGGATAAGCAGGTAAGCATCAAGAGAAGGGTAAGTAGGATGGTAAAGAGCCTCAAGATCATGCCATATGAAGATTAGCTGAAGAAACTGGTGAGATTTTTTAGCTTGAAGGAGAAAACTTGAAGGGGACATGATAGCTACCTTCAAGTATTTGAAAGGCTTTCATGTGGAAGAGGGATTAGACTTGTTCTGTTGTACCCAGGAGGCAGGACTAGGAAAGATGGATGGAAGTTATACAGAAGCAGATTTTATCCTGATGTAAGGAAAATCTTCTAAAAAATGATTTGTGGTTTTGAATCAACTGACTTGAGAGTAAGTTTTCCCTCATTAGAAGGTGTTGGCTGAATTACCATTAATCAGGTTTATTGTAGGGGAAGAGGGATATTCAGGTATGAGTAGTTTTTGATGGCATCTGGTGTCCCTTTCCAACTTCTTAGATTCTATTTACAAATTCATACTAAAATTTATGATCCTATAAGATTCTTTTAACCTTTACATTAGCCTCTCAATTAAAATGGTCAAATTATCATTTGAAAGTATACTTTAACATAAGTTTAATTTTCCTTGGAAGTCTGAATCAATTTTTGTTGTTGTATAATAGAGCAATGGTTTCATCTTCTTCCTTCATACTGGAGGGAACTCATCAGTAACATCATAGGATCAAAAATTTAGAAATGTAATGGTACTTGAAGGTCATCTATGCTAATCTCCTCATTTGACAGAAGAGAAAATTGTGTTTAGAGAGGGGAAGTGACTTGCCCAAGGTCATAGTGGTAGAGCTGGGATTTGAACCCAGCTTCTCTGACTCCAAATCTCGTTCGCTTTCTCCTATACAGTGGTTATAAAATGTAATAACAATGATTTAGCCTTCTGATATCAGAATGTGACATTCTGATCTTGATTTAAGTGATATTCAACATATTCCTTTAAAAGTATGTCTATATTATTCATTTCCCCAGATTTCGGGGAAGTATTACTTTCATTCATGTTTCCTGTTTGGCCTCTTTTCCTTAATGATATTCCAAGTAAAATTCAAAATGATGAAATTTAACTTCGGCTGTGAGTATTTTAGCAGCCTCTTAAATCAAAAAATGACTTTGCCTTGAAAAAACATTTTAGGGTTTCCAAAAGAGCACTGTACCAAGTCAAGGGAACCTGAGAATAAATGGACTTACTAGAATTTTTGTTTGATTTTGTTCAGTATTTGAGGAAAATTTTTGATTCAATATGAAAGGGTATGGAACAAAAAGGACTTTTGCTTGGATGCATCCTATTACTGAATTTTCACCCAAAAAAAATGCACCAAAATTTTATCTCATTAGCTACCAAACTATTTAGTGATGTATCCTATGTTGTGTCTATGACCAGCTCTACTATGTGGCAAAAGACATACCTTTTACATGCATCTTTTCTCCCAACTATAATTTCCTACCCTCAGCTATTAAAAATAACTTCTAGAACTTTTGAGAGTTCTCTTCTGGCAATGAGTAAAATGGAGGGAACACAAAACTACAATGAAGTAGTCCTTTTGAAGGTGGGAGATTCAAGATTTATCTAAGTCAGAGCCTGTGTGGAAGTGGGCATGTTTGGATGGGAGGAGAAATTAGCCTATTCAACTAATTATTCGTATCACATGCACCCAAGGAAAAAATGTTTACCTGGTGGTGCCACAGTTAACCTTTTTTCCTTGCTGAGCCGGTACCCTTGGATGAATTCATTCAGGGAAGGGGGGCCCCTCAGAAGAAATGACTCTGTGGAGGTGGGATCAGGGGGAACTCTTAATAAATGCTGTTGGTAGAAAGCCCCTGAAGTCCTGGGATGGTTCTGATCACAAAGGGAAGGTGAAAATTGTCTTGCAGGAGATCCAAGAAAAATACATATAGAAAACAAAAGAGTTTTACTTTAATTACCTTTCAATACCTTATGAGTGACAACATCATTTTTATTGTGATTTAATTTGTTGAACATGAAAAATAAGTAGTTTTGCTAACTTCTTTTGTTTCCAGTGTAGGACACAACCATATTTTATAAGCTCTTCTGACTCAAAGAAGAGATTTATTTCAAGGTTGTCAGATTGGGTCTCTGAAGATACTCCTAGCATTTGAATGTGTATTGATGACCCCTAAAATGAATTTTTTTTTACTGTGACTGAAAATATAGATTCAAGACTCTCTGGCTGAAGGTCACAAACTCCAATCACTAAGTAATGTACAATCAAATTTCTTTGATGAAAAATTCACCATGCAAATAAAAATGAACTGCTTGAATACTTAAAGTATATATTTCATTTAAATTAGACACAGACATTCTCTTTTAGCCAGCCATCATTTTTAGCAATATGAACAAAAGTTTAAAAAATAACAAGTTCATATGCTTGTCTCAAAGAAAAGAAAACAGCCAAGTAGCTCAGTTATTGTACATTTTGCTTTTGGGGTTTCAACACCTCTAGAGCCCCATATTTCTTCATTTGTGAGAGTAACAGTTTTTTCTGTCATTTTTAGCTCTTTTTCAGGAGGGAAAGTTACAGTCATGCAAACAGGAAGTAACCAAAAGAACTGACAAGACAGTTAACAATTATGTTATGATTAGCCAAGGAGAAATGTAAAAGCACAATAATCAGGAATTTTCTTTTTACTTAGACTACCCAACATCCACCCACCTTCTTATTGCCCCTCCCTTTCCTCCCCTAAAAATAAAATAATGTTCTTTGAATAACTTTAACTTAAATCTGGCCACTGCACCATACTGTAAAGATCACTGCATGCATACCTTTTCCTCTGAGTGCCACTGCTGACCAGTATGTTTGGTGGCTGTGAGCCCTGACTATGCAGGAAGAAAGTGTCTATGGTGGGCACGGTGGCTGATGCCTCCCCACTTACTTTAGGGCTGCCGAGCTTGCTCTTTCCAAGCTTGCCTTTGCTTCGTCGGGACTGCTCATGGTCAAACTCTAAATCCTCCAGTCGCTGAGTCAAGGCGAGTTTTTGCTGGATAGCCATCCGTAAGAGTGAATTTAGTGTCTTCTTCTCATCCTCTGCAGCTGCTAACTGTCTTTGCATCTCATCCAACTGGGTAACATATTCATCACATCTGAAGTCAAGAGAAATGTGTTCATGAGAAAAGTTTGGTAAAAGATGATAATGGGTGGTATATTTGGACCTTGCTTGATAAATTTAGGATCTTAAGAGTCTGAATGTGCATGTCTTTCACCACAGAGATACATTACATGCTGTCTTTTCTCCTTTATGATGTCTAAACTAGAAATATGCATTTATTTTTCTGATACTATTATTTTACCTATAAATTAGTCTTGATGAAGTTGTCTTGTAGACTTGAACTGATTTCACGTAGACAGTAAGTATGGCACAGGTAACTTCACAGAAAAAGACTTACTAACTTGAGAAATCAAGAAAAGGCATATCAGTTTTGATGCCCAGTCAATCTTTTTAGCTTGTACTATACAAAATACCTATCAGTACATTCATGTAATCCAGTGCCAAGGCTAAATTTTGTCATGTAAGGGGCCTTATTGCTAAGTTCTAGGTTATTTCTCATTTCCTTTCCTTGAACACTAATGGATGCATCTGACATCTGACCTATAAAGGTTATGTTTTTGTTTTGTTAAATCAGGATGCTTCTAAAAGGGAGAAACAATAGGAAGAAGCAAGGTATGGTGCAAAAAGCACTGGTTCCTTAGTCACAGGATTTGAGTTCGAATCTAAATTATTTTGATATAAATCTAAATGATCTTTATTACCTGTGTGATCTTGGGTAAGTCACTTAACCTCCCTGGGCCTCACTTCTCTCATCTGCAAAATGAGAGGATTGGCTTAGATGGTTTTCTGCCATCTAGGAATTGTGCTATATATGTTTCTTTTTTTGTCATGAGAGAAAAACATCACCTCACTTAGGGTCACCTGCACTACAAAGTAAATAATATAGATATGGTTTCTGTTTGAGTTTTGAAAGGAATGCAATTCAATCAACATTTATTAAACGCCTACTTAACGCAAGGTATTAAATTAGATGCTAGACACACAAGGCAAAAATGAGTCCCTATTCTCAAGTAGCGTATGTTCTACTGGGGAAATATAATACGGAGGCAGAGATAGGCAGCTAGGTGGCATGGTGGGTAGAGAACTGGGACTGGAGTCAGGAAGTCAGGGAGATGCTAGACACTTACTAGCTGGGTTATCCTGGGCAAATTACTAAACCTCTGTTTGACACAATTTTCCCATCCATAAAATGAGCCTATACCTATGACACAGCCTATGCAAAAGTGTGAAGATGAAAAATGGAATATCATGCTTGGGCAAGAGGGAGTAGACCAGTTTGCTTGGAATATAGGATATGATAAAGAGTAGTATGAAATAAGACATATGTTGGTTAGAACCAGACTATGGAGAGATTATAAAACTGATACAAATACTAAGGGACACATAGCTCTCATCTTCAGAGGGAGATGCCAAAAATATGAAGCATGACATGGGAGAATAATATAAACTTTTCAGATAAAAGGAAAGAAAACAAGTTGGTAGAACATTTAAGTACATAATCCAAATATCAAATTTTCAAAGTTGCATTTCAAGTTGCAGTGAAATGTTGTTAGATTTTGATAGCAAAATCAATTTATTATGTATACTTAGGAAATATATTTATTTATATATTAAATAAAAATATTTAGGAAAAATAATGAAAGACATAATAATGGTTCCCTGCACAAATAGCCAAGCAACTCTGCTTCCAAGAGCATTTATAGCTTTTGAAAACATCATTTAAAAAATACCAAATATGAACCATCACAAAAAATAGTGATTCAGAGTATGGAAGAAAATTACTGTGATTTGATGGTGATTCGTTCTCTGTTTTCAATTAACACCAAAGCAATGTATTTATTCTTCAATTGAAAATCAATATTAGAAATAATCAAATAATTCTTGAATATACAAATACAAACAATGCTTTAACATACAAACACATATAGGAAAGATTGGTAAGAGATAGTGAATTTATATTATTAAATTGCTGTAGGTCTCAAAGAGGTTTCAACCTATGCTATATTTCTGTGCTTAAAAAAAGAGCTGGCTATAAAAAAACAATTGCTATAGATGCCATGGAAGCAATAAAATCAAAAGGCATAAAAAAGGAAGACAAGGTAGAATCTAATTTTCTAAAAGCATACAATTTAGCTCTGAAAGGCATCTTAAAAATTATCTCATCCAACCTCCTTATTTTAGAGATGAGAAATCTTAAAGGGCAGTGAAGTAAATTTGAACTCAGCTCTCTATTAATCCCCAAAAGATGGTCTTTCCCTGTTTTACCACTTACTTGATTTATGTGAGCTTATATTCAGATGATCTTTCTTCTAATAGAGGGATCTGAATGAACACTCAGACTTCGCTATGCCTCTTAGTTTTTGATCAGTCTTTATGATTAAGTCCTATCTCCCAGAGATTCTGCATAGAGTGTCTGTCTTATGATTTCTACTGCATAACCACACAGGTCTGTTTTTTCTTTCACAACATGACTAATAGGAAATATTCTGCACAACAGCATATGTATGATCTATATTTAAATTGCTTGCTTTCTGAAGATGGTAAGAGAGAAAGGGAGAGAGAATTTGGAACTTGAAATTTTTTAAAAAATGAATGTTTAAAATTACTTCTACATGTAATTGGGAAAAACAAAATATTAAAATTAAAATATATATTTATTGAATTGAATCGAACATATGCTATATATACAAAGTAGATAACAAAATAATTTTGGGTCGGGGTTGCTACCACTTGAGGGACCAAGAAAGGTCTCATGCCAGAAGGGGTTGAGTCAAGCCTGGAATGGAGATAGGGATTCTAAAAGGGCAACTGAGGTCAAAGAAACCAGTGAACAAGGTAGAGGACTAGACATTTTTCTCATCCTCATGACCTCTCCACAACAGAAATTATGGCTCAAAGATAAAGCAACTTCTGCTGTTTCTAAGGTCTAAGAGATGGAGAATTCAAAGGAAGGTTAAAAAACAAACAAAATAAACCCATGATCTGACATTCAGTGACACTAAAACTCCCTCATCACCTCTCCCACACTTCCCGTGGTACCTGACGCAAGGTCAAGCTAGCAGACCCAAGGATCAAGGCTTGCAACCTTCCATCCTGGTCCCCCTTCCCTCTTTCTGTTGCCATGAAGACCCTGGCTCCAGGTTGTGAAAATCTCCTTCAGAACAGCCTTCAGGAGCAAAAGTGTGTTGGATATGGATAGCACTATAGTAGTATATAGTAGACAACCCCATAGCACCAATGCTGCAAAGCTCTGAACTGCTGGTGCTAGAGAGAATAACTCAAGAATCAGCATGGCAGCTCAATAATCTGCCAGTGCTGGTCCAGAGAACTGAAAAACAGAGGACATTGTGGGAGGTTGGGTGAGGCACTATTCAACATTCTACTAACCCTGAGGCAAAGAGCTCAACCTCCAGCTGGGGCCAATCTGTCCCCAAAAGTCACTTGGAGCAGAGACCTAAGCTGTAAAATGTGAATTGCTCAGCAGGGGCAATCAGTCCCATAGGAAACCACCATCAAAGCTGACAGAATTAGAAAATGTGCAATAGGGAAATTTTGAAATTACCAAAAATTTCAGGAAGAAAAAAGTCACAAAAGACCTTTTCCTTGAAAGGAAAAATATTAAAAGGAAAGGATCTTTTCCTTGAAAGGAAAAATATTAACAACAGAAGAAAATATAACCCTCAGATTTAGTAAACAATGTTCAAGCATCTATGAATAAATATTGCAAAACACTTGATAATATTGATCCAACAGTTGTTAAGAAAGAAGAGCACTTCATCTCAGAAATTTTCTCAGACGGGGAGTTAAGTTGGGTGTAATCTGCCACATTGCATATCAGCATATTATTTCAAAGAATGGATAATTAGGGTTCCATGACTAAAATTCTAAAAAGGAAGTCACCCACAGGGATTTATTTCCTCTTCTGTGTTTCTCTTGTTTGGGATGTTCTGGTTTGCTTTCTAAAAATGTTTCGAACACAAGTTTATTATTGAATTTTAGAACTTTTAGGAGAACTTGAAACCTCAACATCCTGCTCCTGAGTGGTTTAAGTGAAAATTATAAAAGCAGAACATATGTCCTACACAGTAAAAAGAATGAACAGAAGAGACAAATTAGAATCTCACCAAAGAAACAAAAGAGAATAATAAACTGGGAATGCAAATACATAGAAGTAAAGAACAATCAAGAAGAGAAATAAAAACAGTAACATTAAAGGAAAATATGCTCATTATACAAGCAAGACACAGTGATCTCAGACAAGATGAGAGACAGCAATCATAGGTCTCCCAGAGGAACATTACAAGATAAAAAACCTTAACAACACATTACAGAACATAATAGAAGAGAGAAAATAGTGGAAGAATACTCACTGCCTGGAATTTCTGAACATAGAAAATGAAATATAAATTGAAAGACTTCATAAATTACCTCCAAAAGAAAGGTGTTTTAAATAAATAGTGGTTAAATTTAACAATTCAGAAATAACAAGTTCTGTTAAGTGATCAGGAGAAAAGATCTTCAAATACAAAGAAAAGGAAATCCGAATAATGCAAGACCATTCTATACTTACCAGAAAATATATGGAGGAATGGAACAATGGGTTCCAAAGAGCAATGGAGCTCAGGATGCAGCCCAGGGTAACCTACCGTGCAAATCTGAACTTCATCATAAATGAGAAAATATGGACCAATAATAAAAAGGTGTTTGAAGAATTTTTAGAAAGAAAATCAGAACTGAAGATATTATTTACCTTGAACACTTTAAATAAGAGAAATACAGAAAAGTAAATAAATGCAATAAATAAATCCCTCCGGCTGATTTCCCTTTTAGAATTTTCATCAAGGAATCCTAATTCTCCTTTCTCTGAAACAGTTATGCCCATAATCTAGGGTTTATGGAAGATTATGCCCCCCATGTCTATTACAAATTCTAAGATAGACTGGTCAGTATCATTTATATTTCAGGAACCAGTCCCTCCTTATTGGCGAGAATTGAAGCCGGTTTAGCAGTTCCACTCACTACTTACTCCTCTTTTTTGAAAGAGGAGATAAAACTGGCCCTTTCTGATGATAATATGATGGTAAAATTGGAAAATCCTATGGAGTAAGTAAGAATGCTAACTGAAAATGTAATAGCTTCGGCAAAATTGAAGGCTACAAAATCAATCCTCAAAAGCCAACATCATTTCTATATAAAAATAACAAAACATAGGAAACAGTAACAGAAAGGGAAATTCTATTTCAAATAACTAAAAATGCATAAAATATCTAGGGATCAATTGATCAAAGAACACAAAAATCTTGTATAGATTCAATTACAGAGAATAGAAATTCAAAGAATTTATTTTCAAAGAAATAAACAATTTAACCAGAAAAGTATTCAGTGTTCATGGCTTGGTCATGCCCACATAAAAATGACAATACTATCAAAGTTAATATATACTTTTTATGGTATTTCAATTAAATTACCAAGGAGATACTTTATAAAAGAATATTAAGGAAAAATGATAAAAAGAAGTATGAGTGATGGGGAAATTACACTTCCAGAGCTCAGAATATATTATAAAACAGTAGTCACAAAAACCATCTGGTATTGGTTAAAGAATAAAGAGATAAATCAGTGGAACAAACAGGATAAGAAAGAATCAGAGACAAAAGAATTCAATAACCTAGTGTTTGATAAAGTGGAAAATATAAATTAACAAGGAAAAACTCTTTATGTGATAAAAACTGGAAAGTAGTGTGTCAGAAATTAGGCATAACCCAACCTCTTACAACATATTCCAAAACACATTTCTAAATGAATATTAAAGTTTCATATTAAAGATCTTACTATAAAAAAATTTAGAAGGGAAACAGATCATATTTAGGATTAGAAATAGATCAGTCAACTATGAGTAGGAAATGTATTCTTAACCAAAGACAGAAGCAATTACAAAAAATAAAATAGATAACTTTGATTACATGAAACTGAAATGCTTTTACAGACAAAATTAAGATAAGAAGAGAAGTGGTCAAATAGGAAAAAATCTTTCTATTAAATTTCTTTTATAAGGGTTTGGCATCCAATATAGATAAACAATAAATATTTATATAAGACTAATAGTCATTGCCCAATAGATAAGTGGCAAAAGTATATCAGCAAGTTGTTCTCAAAAGAATTGCAAAGTATTTATAACCATGAGAAAGAATGGTCCAACTCACTAGTAATAAGAGAAATGCAAATAAAAACAGCACTGAAGTTTCATCTCATTCCCTGAAAATTTATAAAGATGACATAAAATAACAGTATTAAATGTTGGAGGGGTTGTGGGATGATAGGAATACTAATGAAGTGTTGTTGGGGCTGTGAATTGGTACATTTTGAAAAGATCTGGAATTATGTAAACCAAGTGACTAAAATGTCCATATCCTCTGACCCATCATTGGGCTTATACCCCAAGTTATCTGTTAATAAGAATAAACTTTCTATTTAAACCAAGATATTTATAACAGCACTTTTTGTAATACTAAAGAACTGGAAACAAAGCAGATGCCTATCAATGGGGAAATAGTTATAAAAATTATGGTACCTGAATGTAATAGAATTTTGCTGTGCTGTAAGAAATTATTTATGTAATAAATACAGAGAATCATAGAAAGATCTGTAAGAACTAATGCAAAGTATAGTGAGCAGAACCAAGAAAACAATATATATGATAACTACACATTAAAAAAGGCAGAAGTGAATGTAATAAAATTACATAGACTGAGCACTTGAAAGAAAGGATACAAGAGGACATCCTCAAGTAATCCCTTTATGGAGGTTAAGGATTCACAAGTCTTACATGTTGAACATGTTTTTTGGAATTTTTCAATGTGTTCACCAATTGTGATAATTTTTCACCCTTTAAAAAATACTGTTTGTTGTTACATGGCTCTCGGAGAGGAATAGGAATGCTTGGAACAATTATGATGATGGAAGAAAAAGAAGATATCCATTAAAATTTAAAAAAAAAAGGCATTGCAGGCATGGGGGAAAGCTTTAAAAAAAAGTTCAGAAAAAAGCTGTGGAAGTAAGAAAAGGACCAGGCATCATTGAAATTAAGGCATGAGAAAGTAACCCATAATACTCTTGCTTCTTAGGCTTAAAGGTACATAGATCATTTATCTTAACTAGCCTCATTTTACAAATGAAGAAACTTGAGGCCCAGAGAGTATAAAAGACAAGGATAGTAAAAGATTCAGGATTTGAATACATGCCCTTTGACTCCAAATCTAATGTTTTCCCTATTATAGTGAACATCTTATTTTACTATTCCAGAATATTAAGGTGATAGACTATTCAATATCCATGAATCCTTCATTTTATGTATCTTAGTTGACTAATTTACTAGTCAGACTAAGTATTCTTAATAACTTTCTTGACTATGAAGCAAGGAGACTTTTGGAAAAGTAACGACAACTACAATTTAGAAAAAAAAGTAACAGCAAAGATGCCCCAGAAGTTTACAGGAGTCAAATCCAGGAAATAAGGCAGTATTTCCAGCAATCACAACCAAGGCTTTGTGTGTCTTTACATAAATGCATGTGGGTGTGGGTAACAAGAAAAGTGAGCTAGAGATCCTAATGCTAGGTAGATAATTTGAACTCAGGAGTGAAATTTACTGGAATAAGACCCATGAGAAAGTATCAAAGACATAAGGACAAGAAGTAAGAGGGCAATCATATAACAAAGAAATGTAGTCATGTGAAGCAATCAAGGAGCTAATAGAGAGTAGTGGGATAGAGAATACTTTGGTAAATTTCAACAGAGGCATATTCTAACTGGTATATAATACTGATAGACTGAATAGAAAAGGAACTTGGAAAATAAGTCTGGCACAAAAGCATGATATACTAGAGATGGAAGAAATTTGCTAGATCTCTCTCTCAAGCAAAGTAGTTGGGGGGTGGGGCAGGGAGCTAGTGTTGTAGAAAACTTGAGGAGACAGAAGGTTTGGAATAGTTGCCGAGGATAGTGAGACAGTGATTCAATTAGGGAATCTGCCTTGTAGTAGTGAGATTAATGAGTATACATTTACGGTGAATTCAATCAGCATAATTTTCTGATTTTCTTTAGCATTGTCTGACAACCTGTGAACAGGATAGAAGGAGGAGGATAGTAGGAACAATCCAAGACATGACTGGTGACAGGACAAGAGGGTATTGATTCACCAAAGGGTCAGGATTAGGAAGGGAGGAGAGTGTTATTAGTACAAGGGTGATAACCTGGAAAGGAACTTAGGGCTAGAAGGATTGGAGGTCACAGTGAGGATGAAGAATATGGCTAGGGTACTAAGACACAGGTAAAGAAGGGATGATAAAAAATTATGATCAGACAAAGGAATTTCTGAGTTCTTGAACAAAGAAGTGGAACATTGGTGAGAGACAGCAATCAAAGGTATGAATACTTCTGAGGTGGAGTGGAAGAGTAGATCATGGGGACTGAATCAATGGAAGAACTGGAAAGCTAGTGTATTTGAAAAGAAAGACTGTGAGGCAGGCACTCAATACACAGATCAAGGAAGGGGAATGTCCTGAGGATGAATGGATAAAGAGCCACCAGCATCCCAGCTGGGCGATAAATAGCATTGTGAAGCACACTCACGCAATTAGTGAAAGCTATAATGCACAGTAAAAAGTGAAAACCACAAACTTCAACTCTGTGAAAGGCAACATGGTGACCTGTTAAAAATTATAGCTTAAGGGGCAGCTAGGCAGTGCAGTGAATACAGTACTGGCCCTGGAGTCAAGAGGAACAGATATAAAAATCACAGTTCAGACACTGAGTCATAACTCCAGGACTGTGACTGGTACATGACCAGTACCCAAGCTTGAGTGCCTGGATATTTACTCAGTAATGCTAGGTAAAGGCCTAGATGTCTGGGAACTGGGTTCCATAGTAAGTATAAAATATTAGTCAATATTAACTAAGCAGAAAAACCCAACATATCCACCAATCCGTAGTGATGTACTCTATAGCTCTATCTCCCTTTGATTTCTATAATCACCACTGGACTTTCCTGGGGTCTTTGCAGGGATCCACAGAATCATCTGGCTGCTGCCCGAGATTGCACCTGTTTGTAAGTAATCATATGATTGCTATCATCAATCTGGAGTTCTGTGGCCTCTTCCTTTAGTATCAAACTCACCCTATGGTATGAGGGAGGTATGGGGTTCCCCAGCAAGGAGAGAATTCTGAACCTTACAAGCATTAATCTCAAAGGAGAAAATGCGCAGTGAAAATGGTTGAGGGAGGGTCTAGAAATGGCAACAGCTACAAAGAAGAGTCTGACTCTACCAATGCAACCACTGAGTTGGAGGTATGGGAGAAAATGTAGCAGCACTTTTTCTTCTCTCCTCAAGCCCCTCACACCACTCCCATCTGTTCTTGGCTAAGGACTTCAATTTGTACTGAGGTCATTTGCTGAGACTCCCTCTTTTCCACTCCTTATCTGACATCACTCTGACACTCCCCTCCCACCCCTACTATCTCCTTTACTCCAGCTTCTAATGATGAGGTGACTCTTCTGCATGCCAAGGTCAACAGCACACACTCTCTAATGCCTCTCTGTGTCTACTGGCTTCTTCCCTGCTATCTACAAACATGCTCATCCCCCCTCCCCACTTTAAAAAGTTTCACTAGGTGTTATCATGACTACTACCTATCATCCTATATCTCTTTTCTCCTCTTCATCTAAGCTCTTTGAAAAAGTTGCATACAATTCTCACCCACTTCTAACACCCTTGCAATTCTGGCTTTTGACCTCATCATTCAACTGCAACTGTTCTTTCTGAATTTATTAATGATTTAACTGTCATATCTAATGGCCTCATCTACATCCTCCTCCCTCTTGTTCTCTCTGCAACATCTGAAACTACTGACTACCTTTCCTCTTTGATTCTCTTTCCTCTCTGGGATTTGGTGACTGTTTTCTCTCTTGGATCTCCTTCTATCTGACTGCTCCTTTTAGATCATCTGCCCACTCTTCATCCATGTGATGCCTACTAACTCTAAGTGTTCCTCAAGGTTCTGCCCTTGATCCCCTTTTGTCTTTATACTTTCTCCCTTGCTAACCTCATGATTTCCGTATTTATTTCTTCATCTCACCAATTGTCAGCTGAATATTTCAAACTGAATGTCAAACTCAACATGCCCAAAAGAAAATTTATTATCTTTCTCATCAAGCCCTATCCCGCTTTGAACTTCCTTATTACTGTAATGGTACCACTATCCTCCTAGACATCCTATCTCCCTGCTTCTGCATATCAAATCATTTACCAAATTTGGTAATTTCTTGCTTTGCGTCTCTTGCCTATGTCCCCCTCTTTCTATCACATAGCCTCTACCCTAGTTCTGGTACCGCTTATCTTGACAAATGCCAAGTGACTATTGCAATTGGTCTCCCTGCTGACTTTCCCCATTCCAATTTATCCTTTTCAAAGTTGCATAAGTGACTTTGCTAAAGTATAGGTCTGAACTTGTCATTCCCCAGCTTCGTAAATTCCAGGGACTCCTTATTAGATCAGGATTCAATATTCCACTGTTAGTCATTTAAAACTTTTCACAACCTGGAACCTCTTTACTTTTTCAATAGCATTGCATTCTACTGCTTTTGCATTAGCTGTTTCCCATGCTTGGAATGCTGTGTCTCCTTGCAATTTCCCCAACTCTCAGCATCCCTTGCTTCTTTTAAGAATTATCTTAAGTGCTACCTCTTCTAGGAGGCCTTTCCCTGTCCTCCAAACTATCAGTGCTATCCTCTCTTAAGGTTGCCTTTCATCTATTCTGTATTTATCTTGTAAAATCTATAACTATCATCTATCTATCTATCTATCTAGTTTCTCTCATTAGAAAGAAAGCTCTGATGGGGTATGAGCCCAAGCAGAGAACTTTGTCCCTTAGACCAAGAGGGTTTTGGTCCCATTTATCTGAAGGGCCCCAGAAAGCCTGACCTTGGGGTGCTCTGGATTCCCCTTATTTGATTTAGCATTCTCTTGAGGTCCAGGTAGCTCAGCCTGGTGCTCCCTGCATTTGATTCTTGATCTTATCAGGGCTGTATTGTCTGGACCACCAGTCACTCCCATCAGAATCCTCCCTGGACTTGATCTACATTCCAGAATGACTTTCCCCTATCAAGAGCATCCCTAGGGCCCCTGGACACATCCCTGGCGACACCTGGATTCTTCCTTCAGTCTTTTTCTGTATTTAAGTTCCATCTCGCCTCCATGAAGGCACTCAGATTCAGTCTAGCTCAGTCTCTGTCCTGAAATTCTATTTGGCCTGCTCGTTAGTATAAGTGTTACAAATGCTTAGGCTCCTTTAACAGTCAACCCAGTAGGGCGAATCTTTAATAAACTTTGTTTTTCTTTGGTTTTATGAAGGCTTGTGTTGAATTCATTCAAGAAGGGCCCAGCCTGTCCATATTTTGGGATCCCCAGTACGCCAACCTGAACAGCTCCTTGAAGTCAAGGGTACTTTTTGCTTTTTTTTTAAACATCCCAATTGTTTTATATAGCTTTTCACATAGTAAGTGCCTAATAAATATTAGTTGACTGACTGAAACTTAAATGAGCATCTCATTTGAATTCATGACGGAGTAATCCTTACCTGGTTGCAAACATGGCACGCAAGGATGAGAAAGTTGCTGCATCTTCTTTCAAGGCTTTCAATTCATTTCTAAGTTTCGTCATGGTCTCAGTCACCATTGTTTTTTCATTTTCATATTTATTCTTCAGGTTAGCTAATGCCACCTCAGCTGTCTGAAACAGGAAAAATATAAAAATTCTAAGAAACTCATTTTCCTTATTTCCTTGGTGTTGTCTCCATTAGAATGTAAGTTCCTTATAGACAGGGACTATTTTATCTTTGTTTCCCCAGTGCTTAACCCATAGTACCTGCTATGTATATGTGTTTTTATATGATAGACTGATTTTGTTAGCTAATTAGTTAGAACTTAATGAATGTCAGATTTTATATCTACTTTTGCATTTAACAAATTAAAAATTAATTATAAACAGTACACTGGTATCACATAATACATGTTTATGTAAGTTTTTGACAATGTATTTCTTTTAAGGTCTACATACATTTGGTGTATGTATTGTATAGTAGAAAATATACTAGACTAGAAGTCAGGAAACCTGGGTTCTAAGCCCAGCTCCCTCAATGATCATTTGTGTGGCCTTTTACATGGCACTTAACCTAGATGATCCTTAGTTTCCTCAATGACAAAATAAAGAATTGAACTAGATGGCTTCTTTTAGCTTTAAACTTCTGATTCTAATTCAGCATTTTGAAATTTCATAAGAAGCAAGTTCCATTGATTTCAACCTGATTGCCTTTGGGGTTTGAGATGTTGTGTTGTGATTACATAGGATACGTAATATCAATAAACCAAGTATTTGGTATGGCAACATCTGGTGGTGTGCTGGTAAATGTTTGACAACTGACTCTCCCCCCAAAAAAACATATGCACAACACATTTTAAAATTTAATCTGTATTAATACTTTTCCCTACTACTTTCTTAAATCTGTACCAAGGATCAGCAAACTATGATCTGAGAACCAAATCAAGTTGATACCTTTGTATGATTGAGTTTTTATGTATGGTTTTAACATTTTAAAATACAATAAAACTTTTTTAAAAACTATACGTGACCATTCCTAACTTTAGGTCCCTACTAAAACACATAGAGCAATCAACAAAACAATAGATCAAGTGATTTGTAGTGTTTGCTGATTTCTAAGATGTAAACTGAAAATTTAATAAGTTTCCTTTAAAGAAGGAAATGATGTCCTTTAAAGCATCATTCTTCAGTTTCTATGTATTAGTGGATGATTATGGGCAACATTTCAGTTTGTTTTAGCAGTCAGGTTTTGTTACAGTATTGGTTGAGTTTTCAAGTCCTCATCTGGAGTCTTGCTAAGTTTATGATATGTAATAAATGTTTTCCACCTGTAATGATATGTTGCATACTTTCTACCATTTATATGTTCTGCACTGATCACTAAGTCTAGGCCCCTTAAGAATAGCTCTCCTATAATTTCTAGTAGTGGTCCTAAATTACCATCATAAACCCATTTCTATGAGTCTGAGTAACATTCATTTGATACTTATTTTAATAACATTTTTTTGACACTTATCACATCATATTGTTGAACATGGATGTCAAGCATGAGGGACCTTCCAATTCCAGTGTTGTACATTAACTGTTTTGTAGGCTCCTTCTAAGAGTAAAGAATTTTCAGTAACGTGACAAATCCAACAGTGAATACCTGTCACTGGCCTTTATAATTTTCTGCAGAAATGATGTGTGCATGTTCTAAAAGTATTTATGTATGATTTTGACTTGTTTATCATGTGTTCTCAGAATGTCTTTCAATTCTCTTCCATCTTTGGGATGATGAAATATTAACATTTCTATAGCTGCTTTAAGGTGATGAGCTCTGTATTTCATTTACATTTTATGAATTTTTGTTAGGACCAATATGATATAGTTCATTTTATAGTTCCAAAAGTATACATTAAAAATGGCATTTTATAAGTGTTAATTGCTTTAAATGTATTCTTTGCATTCAGCCTTGACTTTAGGATGCTAGTAAATCAAAACATATTCAACCACAGTCTCAACATATCTTTCCTGGGTGACACCAAAGAATTTCTAGGTATTGCCTTCATCTGTTGGTTCAATTTGACCACCAAATTCAAACTCCAAACCTTCAGTCTATATCTTTGGTGTACATTACTTCTAGATTTCCTAATGCAAATGACATTTTTATATCATTGGAAAAAAATTCAATGACATAAAAGAGCTATTTAATGTGTGTGAGGTTTTTCTTTTTTTTTGGTAGAGCTATATGGTATGGTATAATGTTATCCATGTACATCAGAGGATAAATAAAAGGTTTGATTTGATTTTGTCTTCCACTTGGCAGACATACTTGGTTCTTTTTAGGAGTCATGAAATAAAGCTAGGCAGAACCATGATGGCTTAAAGTGTTTCCCTGAAAAAATTCCATGTTTTATATCAATAGTTTACAGCATATTATATTGGTATTTAAAAGAGAGTAGTTTTCTATGTGGATAACAGTATCAAAATGTTCTCACTATAAATAGATTTCTTTTCTATATTTATAGTACACACATATGGAACTGAGTTAAAAGCTGTGCAATTAATCAATAAAGGCAATGCAAATATTATGGTACTTTGGGGTGGTATGTTCAACAGTTACTGAAGTGATGATGGAATAGCCCTGGGACTTTTTTGACACACCCTATTTGCTCCTTAGACAATACATTATTTTCTTATATTAACAGATTTTTGGGGAGATATAAGTGCAATGCTTTCTATAAAATACCTGCATAATTGATGTGATATTTGGAGAGGTCTTTGAGGCTCTTATCTTTTGGTAGCAGATATGCAATGGTTTCTGTTAAGAAAGCTGGGGATCAAGATTCAAATCTGAGAAGAAATTGGTAAAAACCCTTTGCTAATGATAAATCTGCCACTCTGAACCATCTGAACCAGTAATCTAGTTTGCAGAATTAAAAGGTACTGTTTCAGTCACCTTCCTTGATGAAACAGTTCTATCATTCACTGCATTGATTGTATAAGCTTTCTATTTTGTACTTGACAGAACTTGCATTTTTGTTGCATTGGACATATTGTAACCATATGAATAACCAGAAATTTTCCACGTCTTCCTTTTTGGGAAGTTGTCTGTAAGCTCATGATTTCCTTCTTTCTCTTAATAATGCTTCTGACTGGTGAATTGTTTATTTTGTTATTTGTGCAACTTTTATTCCTAATATTGATTTCAGTCTTTTGGCTTTTGGTTACGATTTTTCTTAAAATTTTTGCTTACAATTATGGATTAAAGTAATATAGAATTCTGACATACTTGTGTTTTCCTATTTCCACTCTGCATATTCTTTTGTTGTTGTTACCTTTAAGTGGATGATATGATTTTTCTATAGTACAAACCAGTTAGATAATGATGCAGTCTTTCTCTGCCTTTCTGTGGATGTTCAGTAGCTATCTCAAGTTGGTTTTGCCATGGTGCTTGCTGCCTGTCACTAAAGTATTCTTCCTTAGCTCTACCTATTTTTCCTATGACTTTACCTTGCCACTGTCACATATATTGTTGTATACAGAACATGAAAAATTTTATATATTCTGCTAAATATTGTGAAAGAATGTATTCATGATGGTTATAGCAAATACCAATTTTAAAAAATTAGCAGTTTTGGCATAATTTGTCTGTTAGCCATCAAACTTAAAAGGGCTTTTTAAATTCTAGTCTAAGTATACTCTTCTACTTTTCAAAAATCACCTGAGACATCAATATTGTTTTTAGCCCCCATTTCATCATTAGGTGCAAATTCTAGTGCTCGCATTAAGTAAATATTTTCAATGACTTTAAGATTCTTTAACTTTTCTCTCCTCAGTTTATAGTAGTTCCTTGATTTCTTTTCTTATTTTATCTAATCTAGATTTAAAGATAAAGTTATTGCTGGTTATTTCCCTGCATTGACCAGCAGTGCATTATATGATTTGGAGATGAAAAAGCCCTTATCTATAAATAGGAAGCTGGGGACAGAATCTATTATTTCATTGTTATAGGGAACTCCCAAATAAGGAAAAGTACTCACTACGTTTTCTATAAGTTGTAGTCTTAGACAATTGTTCAGAGAGAAGTGAGATGTTAAGTAATTTGACAAGGTCATCATACAAACAGTATGGACACAGGTCTTCTTGGTTTGAGACTGCCTTTCTATCTACTTTGAAGGAGGTGACACTTGAACTGAGCTTTAATAGGAGGCAACAGTTCATTCTATGTATGAAGAACTATGTAAAAAAGGAGATGAAATGTTTATTACACATGGGGAATAGCAAATAGGCCAATTTGGCTAGGGGGTAGAATACATGAAAGCTAATATGAATTAGCTTTGAAAGATGGGCTAGAGATAGGTGGTAAAAGACTTGAAATCCCAAACATATGAGTTTGTGTTTTATTTTAAACACAATAGGGAGACACAGAAGCTTCTAGAGCAAAGCAATAACAGTCAAATGTGTACTTTAGGAATGTCAGTGGGCCACTATGGAGAAAATGGATTTGGAGGTAGGAGAGATTGACACAGGAAGAAAAATTAGGTGTCTAATTTTTTCTGAAAGAAACAAAGAAATTCAGTTCAGTTGTTTTCAATTTTGTCCAACTCTACATGAACCATTTGGGGTTTTCTTGACAAAGATACTACAGTGGTTTGCCATATCCTTTTCCAGATCATTTGATAGACAAGGAACTGAGGCAAACAAGGATAAGTGACTAGCCAAGCTAATAAGGCCACATTTGAACTCAAGATGAGTTTTCCTGACTCCAGGCCTGGGACTCTACCCACTGCGCCACCTAGCGGCAATAATTAACAGAGGGCAGAGAATTAATGCTAATTAGCTTTGTAATAGGCAAGTTCGATTTCCTTCAAATTTAGAATGTTTCATTTATCAATAATGTTAACTGAGCACTTATTAGATGCAAGACACTAGAAGTAATAAAGCTATGTTGAAAAGATACATACAGAAAGAAATAGGGAGTTATACTAGTTTCTCATACTGATTTCCTGCTTCATTCCTTTATGTCATCTATAAAGTTCCATCTCAGGCTGATGAAAAGCATCAGGCTATATAGAGCTATGCTGCCTAGTTTAACTTAAGCCATTCTTGGTGGCGCTTGAGCATTTTGATTCCAAAGAGCTTTCCTGATGAGTTGCATTCAAAATAAGAGTAAAATTTTAAAAAAAGATACCATGGATATAAAAAAATACTTTATTACATAAGTCAACAAGAACTTGAAAACACAATTTTCTACAAATTAGTCGTAAGTGGTATTTAACTAAGCCAGCAAATCTGCTAACTCCTTACTGGATATTTTGAACTGGAGGTCTTACAGGTATTTTAAACTCAATGTATCCAAAACAAAACCCATTATCTTTTTCTCTATATCCACTTCTCTTCCCAACTTTTCTGGTGCTGTTGAGGGTAATACCATCCTCCTGGTCACCTAAATTTGCAGTCTTGGTGTCATTTCACCTCCTCATTTCCACATATCTAATCAGGTACCAAATCTTGTTTCTACTTCTATATCTCTTGCAAATATCCCATTCTCTTCACTTATAGTCATCATACTAATTCAAGATCTCATCATTTCTCACCTGAACTATTATAATAGTCTTCTAATTTGTCTTCTTGCCTCAATTCTCTCCCTATTTCAATCCATCTTGCACACAACTGCCCAAGTGGCTCTCTATTAACTCTATGGTCAATATAAATTCCTTTTTCAGGCATTACAAGACCATCGTAACCTAATTCCTTCTAACTTTTCCAGTCTTCTTAAATGTTACTCTCCTACATATCCTCTTGTCCCAATCATACTAGCTCAATGTACTTCACACATGATACTCTTATCTCCTGTCTCTACGCCTTTGCACTAGTTGCCCTCCATGCCTGAATGTTTTACCTTCTCATTTTTACTTAAAATTCTTGGCTTTCTTGAAGACTCAACTCAAATCCTAACTTCTGTAGGAAGTTTTCTAAGTTCCATTCCATCGGTTCAATGGATATCTTAAATGTACACATACATAGGTGTATATATATATTTATATGTTATCTCTGCCACTAGAATAATAACTCTTTAAATGCAAGGACTGTTTTTTCTTTATGTCTCTATTGCTCCGCACAGTGTTTGGCACACTTAATAAATGATTATAGAGTAACTGAATTCTAGAAATATAAAATATTACCTGTTTGTTTGCTTTTAACACTGCCCTCAAGGTGGCTATCTGTTCCCGTTTAGTGCTCAGCAGTGACTTTAATTTTAGAATCTCTTCCATCAAGGCTTCCTTGTCTTTGTCTATCATTGGTGCCAATTCTCGTGCAGCTGCCCGTTGACGTGATAGTTGTAATGACCGGTCCACTGCTTTCTGCAGATGTTTGATTTGGTCCCTAATAATGGCATTCAGGTTGTAGATATTCATTGGTTCTTTTCGAATATCACTGGTGTCTGACACAGGGGATGAAGGAGGGGCAGTTATGACAGGAGAGATTGTTGGTGTTTTGGTTGGACTTGGTTCTTTGTTGGCATCTGTGTTTTCTTTCAAAACTGATTCTGATGGGGTCCTTGTTTCTACTGGTGATGCCATACTCCTCCTGGTGAGTCGTGGTGACAGAAGTCCCCTGGGATCATCAGGTCCCTTCAGGCTTCCACTGCGGGTTACTCTACTTTGTCTATAATAGTCCAACATGACCCTATTGGGAGTCTCATTATTACACAGACATACATGGTGGTAAAGTTGAGCTAACTCTTCACTAAATGTCACAAGCTCATCTTGGGCTGTATTAAGGGTATTATGATTTTCATTGGCTATACTTGTCATTCTTTGCAACTCATTTTCTATATGGACCATTTTCTCACCACTTTCCTTTGTAGTTTTCTCTAGATTGGTCACCTGCTCATCATACATTTGAATCCTGCTCTCATACTTGGCCTTCTCTTCTGTGTAGTTTTCTACATACTTATTATATTTCTCTTTCAAGGCCTTAATTTCAGCCTTAAGGTCAATTACCTCTGTAACAGCAACCTTATATTTACATTCAAGGATCTCTAAGCCATTAATATCAACTTCATAATCATGGGCTTGTTCCCCTGAGTCCCTGCCCTTCTCACAATCCAGCTCTGCCTTCAGTTCTTTGTTGCTCTGTAGGCCCCTCATGGCATTGACATGTTCTGTGAGCTTATGAACCCGCTCATGCTGTTCTGTCAGTGCCCCCTTTGTGTGTTCCAATTGAGTTTGGGACTCTTGAAGATTGGCCAGAAGAATGGCTTTTTCTCGCTCAACCTGTAATAGCAAAACAAAAATCTATTAATGAATTAAATGGAAAACCCTAATTAATGGATTTCATGCATTTACACTCAGGCATTCATAGATTTCCCAAAACAACAGCAAAGAATATGCTGCTAATATTTAAATTTAAGTTAGCATTTTTTTTGCCTCTTCTTGTAACAGCAAATTAAAATCCTTCCTATATTTACATCAACATTGGTGCAGAACTATGCTATATACATTATGCACTCATAATTTTATACATCACAGGGACTTAGAAACATAAAATGGCAAAGCCACATAGTTAATCTAATTGCTTAATTTTTTTTTTTTTTACAAATCATATGATTGGGATACATAGGAAAGGCACTCTATTGTAGTGGGAAGAACAAAGAGGTCACATCTTGACTTTGCTACTTACTATCAATGTAGTAAGGGCTTTCAATTTTTTGAACCGCTATTAAATGAGAGAGTTGGACTAGATCATATTAAACTCATTCTAGTTTTAAATCTATGATCTTCTGAATGATATTTGCTTTTTAAAAATTTGCCACACTCATTTTCTGAGAAACTTGGGAAGAGATGTATGAACTGATGCAGATTGAAGTGAGTAGAACCTGGAGAAAAATGTCTACAATAATACTGCCACTGTAAAGAAAAACAACCTTCAAAGACTTAAGAATTTGTCTTTTGTGAAATAACCAACAATGATTACAGAAGATAAACCATAACATTTGCTACTTACCTCTTCAAAGGGATAGATAGACTCAAGGTGAAGAATGAGACACAAATTTTTGGACATGGCCATTTGGAGAATTTGTTTGCTTGACTATATGTATTTGTTACAATGGTTTTGTTTTTTGTCCTTTTCCCCCTGAAGGGGTAAAGAGGGAGTTAGGAAAGAAATCACCAAGAGGGATGACAAAAAGAAAGAAAGAAAGAAAAGAAAAGAAAAAGAAAAAAAATTAAGACAAGAGGTCTATTGAAACATTTGTTTCAAATGCATAGAAAAAAATACAGACAAGCAGGATGACTTTGAAAGTTACATGCTAAATTTATAATATACTTAAGAAGGAAAGTAAGCTATATATATAAAAGAGATTTAAGGTTTTATGTACAATCTTCTTTGCCTAATTTACTTTGTATGAAGAATTGCTCATCTTTTTTTGGTTATTGTTAAGTCCTAAATTAAGAAAAAAAACCCAAAAATTGTTTTTCTGTTGAAACTTCCATTTGAGCATGACTGAAACTTGTAAATTACACTGCCCTAATTTATATTTTAATTTAGAAAGGACCAAGGACTAGCATAGCTATTTATCAATAATATTTCCTCCAAAGGACATTAAGGTTTTAGGTTTCTGAAGTAGCATTAAATAAATTAAATAAGATCATAAATACATTTAATCAAGTTTCTTTTTTACATAGCAAATTAAATTGGATGACAGGAACCAGGGTTATTTTTAGATGGATGTGATCTAAAATGACCCATTCCACATCACTAAGGGAGATTTCTATTTTTGCCTTTGTGGAGAGTAGGAGAATAATTGTTATGGGGCAATCACTCCCTCTCTTTGATTTTTTAAAATTTTCAGTTCCAAATTTCCTGCCTCCAGTCTTTCCTCCATCCACTGAGAGGGCAAGCAAGACAATAACCATTCTATATGTGAAATCGTGCCATTAGTCATATTGTTAAGAAAAAAAACAAAGTGAAAAGGAAACATGCTTCCATCAGTTCTCTCTTTGGAGGTGGATAGAATTTCTTATCATGAACCCTTCGGAACTTCCATGGCCCATTTTAATGGTCAGGGTAGCTAAGCCTTCAAATTTGGCTATCATTACACTACTGCTGCTACTATGTGTCATGTTCTTTTGGTTCTGCTCACTTCAATTTGTATCGGTTCATCCAAGTTTTCCTACACTTTTCTGAAACCATCTTCTTCATCATTTCTTACAGAACACCAGTATTCCATCACAATCATATACTACAACTTGTTCAGTCAAATCCTTCAGTTTCTAATGTTTGGTCACCACGAAAAGGACCTTAAGCACTGACATAAATACTTTCGTACTTTGGGTCCTTTTTGCTTCTCCTCTCCAAAGGGAGGTAAATTTCCAGTTTAACTTGGGGTATCCTTCCTTCCTTCCTTCCTCCCTCCCTCTATCCCTCCCTTCCTCCCTCCCTCTATCCCTCCCTTCCTTCCTTCCCACTCTGAAGCTCATACATTAGACCACAATGGGTCCCTGGCCAAGCTCCACTTAATGGCTATATTTTGGGTTCTCCTGGCTTTGAGGGAATTTAGAGTAACTGTTTTCCTTTGGAACAGCAACCTTGAGGGTCTTCCCCTCTCAGCTTGATTTTTTGTTTTCTTTTGTTTTTAATTAAAGGGGCCAACCTTCAACTCACTTCTTAAAGAGGCAAGGCCTGTTTCCTGAATGGATATTACCTCACTTTAAGTGAGTGCCTGAAAAGGCTTTAGCCTAAAAGGGCAAGGATCTCCCATTGCATGCTAGGCCATCTCCAGTCATCTCGATGAATATCTGGTCATTGGATCCAGATGGTTCAAGAGGAGAAGTGAGGCTGGTGACCTTGCACAGCCCTTCCTCACTCCAATCAAAGTCAATGTCATGATCCTCTTTGAAAACGAAGGACAAATGCAACAACAACAAAGAAGGCCTGATAATACTTTGTAGCATTTATTTATTTATTTGTAGCATGTTGTACACACTGCCAGGGAAGTGGGAGAATTCCCTATATGTGGCACATGGGTTGACTGCCAGGGGTAAAGGAACTCAGGAAAGCTCATGCAACACAACTCCTCTTCTCAGTGGATTTGCCTTCAGAAATGAATTTATAGACTAAATCTTAATGATTTTCATGTTCAAAAGTACATCAGTTAGAAGTGTCCTAATAACCAAATCACTTTAACTGGCAAAAATATTTTAATGTATTGGACTTACTACATAAGGCTTCTCTTGTGTAAAGCAGAATTTTTTGTCTAGAGACATGAAAATATCTGGGTAGAAAAAAATGTGGCCATCTGCGTCACACATATTTATTTTTCTCATCCATGAATACAATCCACTGAAAACATCTAGCAATTGTAACAGCATTTATGCAAAGCTTTCCATTTCATAAAACATTTTCCATAAGTTATTTCATTTTGATCCTAACAACTCAATGAAGTAAATACATCTTATTTTATAGTGAGGCTCAGGAATGTTAAGTAACTGGCTCAAGGTCTTATAGCTAATAAGTAGCAATGTGGGGCAGTGAAAAAAGCAAAGTCAGAGGACATAGGGTTAAAAATTACCTTTGATATTTACTATCTGTGTGACCTTGGGCAAATCACTTCACCTCCTTGGGCTTCAGTTTGCTCATTTGTAAAATGAAGAGGCTGGACCTGATGGGGTCTGGGGGACTTTTCAGCTCTAATTGTATGAACTCATGATCCTAAATCTCTGAAATGCAATGTGATTTTAGATCCAATAACACTATTGACTGATTATTTGCAGTGAACTAAAGATTCATGCATACTTACAAAATTCAGATACATTCCTAAATAATTTAGTACTTTACCACTTAGCAAATATATTGATTATTATATATAGTCATATAATTTAAGAGTTGGAAGAAAGATATATTTTCTACAATCATAATGGAACTGGACCTTTTAGAATTCTGATTTTCTGCAGATGAAGCCAAGTGAATAGAGTATCAGAAAACTCAAATCCTCTGACTAGTAAAGTTGATCAAACATATTGCACTTTGTTTCTAATAGAGCATGTACGTAAAAAAGTCTTGTAGATAAAATGAAAATCTACAGGATAGAAAGTTGCTAAATAAATCAAATAAATAAAAGATGTTAAACTTTGTGTGATAGATGGTCATTGGAATTCTAGTTCTCAAATGGTTTTAGGCTGAGAATCTGGTTCTGACTCCCAGTTTGGACACAGAACTTCAGACTCTTCCATTTCTAAAATGAATTTGCAGTCCAAACCTTTTGGGATTTACACATCTAGTAGAGCATGAGAAGTGAATTCTACAAATAATGTCTCTAGATAGCCTTGACAATGGCCAGATAAAATAAAATAAAGATTATCTATTCTGATATACAGCTATGAAATACTGAATATTTGCACTTAGATACTGCAGACTGTAATTCCTTAAAACAGTAATCCAATCTTAGAGAGTATGTTCTTAGACAACTCATGATTTATTGTGCTTTACATAAATATCTGCAAAGCACTTTGAAGATTATAATCACCATACATGTTGTATAACTGTTTTCAGCTCCAGTCACAAAAGCAGGTTTGTGTTTTAAGATATAAATGGGATTTGTTGGGATAACTCAATTTTCATCAATCAAAAGACAGTAATTTTATCTCCTGTATTACAGTTCTTACAGGTATTTTAGCCTTTATTCGGTGTTCAGAATTAAGAAGGTAGAAAGGAGATTTTTTTCAGTACATGGTACAAAATAATGGTGAGGGGCTGGTGCATACTCTATTATACTTCAGCTGAAGTAAAAAAGGCAGAGGGAACAATCATGATCTCAGACAAAACAGAAGCAAAAATATAGATCTCATTAAAAACTATATGGAAGGAAATGGTATCTTCCTAAATATACAACGATGCTAGAGAAACTTAATGTAGAATACATATGTAACTTACTTTTGATTCCATTAACTTTTAATTTTTTAAATAAGACCATTCATATTATTAAATAATGATGGATTATGATATTTTGGAGGGAAGGAAAGTACCTTATTGAATCTGTAGTCAATAGAATCCTATCTCACTATACATGTATTCCAACTCCCACTTGCACTGAGTTGGATCCCAGAGTGTGGCTGTTACATAGGCACACCCTCAGCACTCTAAGTATACCCTTGTGGAATTGAAGATGACCTTTTAATGCTAGAGTTCATGAGCTCTCAGTCTGTGCTTCTTCTCCCACCACTACCCCTATGATTAAGAGATAATGTAATTTAGGAAGCCAGACTTAATTAGTTAGAGGTATTTATTACTGTGGCATAGTTTGTATGAAATATCCCTCAAAATTCAGCAACACATTACCACAAAGTACATAGAGAATCCAGGGAAAAATGCTTAGAAAGCACATATAGTGGGAAAACTATGACAGAGGGAAATGCACAGTGAGTTATCATAATTGTAAATGTGAATGGGATGAAATCACCCATAAAATGAAAGCAGGTATGAGAGCAGATTAAAAATCAGTACACTACAAAATATACAAGAAACAAATTTGAAGCAGAGAGATACACACAAAATAATGGTGAGGGGCTGGTGCATACTCTATTATACTTCAGCTGAAGTAAAAAAGGCAGAGGGAACAATCATGATCTCAGACAAAACAGAAGCAAAAATATAGATCTCATTAAAAACTATATGGAAGGAAATGGTATCTTCCTAAATATACAACGATGTATTATCAATGCTGAACATATAGGGACCAAATGGTATAGCATTTAAAATTTTTACAGAGAAGTTAACAGACAGTAAAATGATGCTATAATTACACTAATGGGGGACCCCTCAACTTTTCCTTCTCAGAACTAGATAAATCTGACAAAAAATAAACAAGAAAGAAGATTAGGAGATGATTAGAATTTTAGAAAAGTTCGAAATGGTAAATCTCTGAAAAAAAAATTTGAATGGTAATAGAAAAGAATATACCTCAGTGGTATCTGGCATGTAGACAAAAATTGATCATATATTATGGGATAAAAAACTTCACAAACAAATGCAGAAAATAAAAAATATTAAACGCATCATTTTCAGATCATGATGTAATAAAAATTACATCTAATAAAGGGTCATGGAAACCTAGATTAAAAAATGAATCAGAAGCCAAATAGCCTAATGCTAAAGAATGAGATGGTTAAATAACAAATCATAGACACAATAAATAATTTCCTTAAAGAGAATGACAACAGTGAACAAAATGCCAAAACTTATGAGATGCAGCCAAAACAATATTAAGGGAAAAATTGATGGCTGAATGCTTACATCAATAAAAGGGAGAAAGAGCAGATCAGTGAATTGGGCATAAAATTTTTTAAAACTAGATAAAGAACAAAAAAAAATCTCACATCAAACATCAAATTCAAAATCCTGAAAATCAAAGAAGAGATTAATAAAAATGAAAATGACAAAATGATTGACCAATAAATAAAACTAGAAGCTGGTTTTGTGAAAAAAACTAGTCAAATAGATAAATGAAGGACTAATTTGATTTTGAAAAAGGAAAGAAGAAAACCAAATTGCCAGTATCAAAAATGAAAAGGGTAAATTCACCATCAATGAAGAAGAAATTAAAGTAATTACTAGGTGCCATTTTTTCCCCAGTTAGATTACCAGATTTATTGGCATATAAGTGAAATGGATGAGTATTTACAAAATTATAAATTTCCAGAAGAGAAAATAGGATACTTCATCTCAGAAAAAGAAATTGAACAAGTCATCAATGAACTCCCTAGGAAAAAGTCTCCAGGGCCAGATGAATACATAAGTCAATTCTACTAAATATTTAAAGAACAATCAATCCCAATACCATATAAACTATTTGGAAAAATAGGCAAAAGAGTTCTACCAAATTTCTTTTATGACACAAAAGATCTGTCAAAGCTCTATTGAATTTCTAGAAGACATGAAGCAAGACACTAAAAACACTAGAGAGAAATAAATTGAGCTTTCAGATGATTCTGCAAATATAAAGTCTTCAGAAACTTTAAAGCACAATATAAATGGTAGTTCTTTTTCCCCCTCTTTATCATTATCATCATCTCTCCTTGTTTCCAAGTCTGTTGTTTTTGATAGGAGATGTTTTGAATTTTATGATATTTTTCAGTTTGAAAATTTTATTCTAATGTTTCATATTATCTCATTGAGCCACTGACCTATATAAGGTCCAAATTGAGTAAAGTTTTGCACCTTCTATTAAAGTACTTATTCTCCTTCCAAGTCTTTCCTTTGGAACTTTCATTTTAAGAAAGCAAGAATGAAAATATCCCAGCTCTATTAGAATAGGAGGGCAATGTGAAATTAGAAAGAATCTACCTCCTGAAAGAAACTCTAAAATGAAAATTCCCAGGAACATTGTGGCTGAAATCCAGAACTTCTACTTAAAAATGTGTGTGTGTGTGTGTGTGTGTGTGTGTGTGTGTGTGTGTGTGGTACAAGTGTATAGAAAGAAAGAATTCAAGTACTGAAGAGCTACAATAAAGAAGAATAGCATTTAACAGCTACCACAACAAAGAAGAAGAAAGCTTGGAGTACAATATTCCCAAAGGCAAAAAACATCCTTGCAACCAAGAATAATTTAGTAAAACTTCACATAGTTTTCCTGGGGGTGAGGGATGGGGACGGGGAGAGGATCTTTAATGAAATAGAGGACTTCTTGGCATTTCTCATGAAAAGACCAGAATTGAGTAGAAACTTAAAAATGAAAACCCACGAGTTAAGACAATTATAAAGAGGTACATGATTTTGAACAATTGAAGGTACTATATAATGATGAAGTGCTTATGTTCTAATAGGGGGGAGAAGAAACAAGTCCAACCTTAGAACTCAAATGCCATCAAAGAGTTAAGAGGGAGTTAAGATAAAGATAAGATAAAGACCTAGCAAAAATTCTCTTATAATTTCATGATTAAATCACATTTCTGACATAAACTATGACACCACAGGCTGTCATTTTTATCTTTCTACACCTCAATTTTCTCATTTATAAAATGGAGATAATACCTGTATTGCTTATCTTACGTGTTGTGCTGATTGTCAAAGGAGATAATCATGTGAAATGTTTTGCAAACCTCTAAAGTACCATGAAAAATCAGCTATGATTATTAATATTATCATTTCATTTTCTCATCTTTTTTGATGCATTTCTGATAGAAAGGATCTGGGAACAATTTTATAGTTACTTCTCTATGTAAGCAGATAAAATGCAAGCAGGTAAAATGATTGTTTTTACAAATGAACACAATTATTATATTTGCATTTCTGTCAATGTGTAACAGTGCTTTGAATGTAGTAGGCATTAAATATATAAATGTAGAAATTCTTAAACATTTTCCTTAGAGTTAATGCATTCAATATGCAATATTTTTCATATAGTAGAATTTGTAGAATGATGTCAGGATAAACTGTTGGATTTGACATGGAAGTATCCTAATTATATATTGCAGGATGTTCTATTAATAGTGGCTGCTAAATGGGATTCTGAAACAGGACAAGATGGTGGAGTAAATTGCTCTCATTCTCCCTTATTGATCTCTGAAAGCCCAGAAAATATTGCCCCAGAAAAACACTGGAACAGCTGAGCCAGCAGAAAGATGAGGTACAGCAGTCTTGTAGCCTATGAAGCTTGAGGGATTAATGGGAAACCCCCTTTTGCTCCGGGGGCATGGAACAGTACAGGAGGGAAGGTCTCAGCAAGCCAGTGGCAACAAACCAGGGAGAGATCCTGAGCATTAGGGTGGTAGAGCAAGCAAGCCACCATATGTGCTGGTGGTCAGGCATTCTCCAGCTGCCAAATCAGTCAGTGCATTAAAAAAAAAAGCCCAGGTGAACAGGCATCCTCCAGAGGCCAGACTCCCTACCCCCACCCCAAGAGCTTCAGTGCTGCTGACCCAAGACCAGCACCAGGTAAGCTGCCAGACTTCTATAGGGTCCAGCTGCCAGCACCTGAGGCCCTAGAACACAAAGTCAGTGACCAGGTCTCAGGCATCTAGCACAAGAAGATTAGGACAGTGTCCCTTGTACTCTAGCAGGAGAGTTCAACTTTAAAAGATAGGAAATAGGCAAATTCAGAAACATACAATGACCACAGATTCTTAATATAGGGATAGGAAATATCAAGGCAAAAATTCAGAAGAGAACATTGTCAATATACCCACATCCAAAAACCTTGAAAGGGTAACTTGAACTGGTCTCAAGTCCAAAAGGCCTCCTTAGAAGAGCTCAAGGAGGATTTTAAAAGTCAAATAAGGAAGGTAGAAGAAAAACTGGAAAAAGAAATGAGAGGTATGCAAGAAAGAGTAAAGAGGGTTGAAAAGAAAGGACAAAAACTTACTGTAGAAAACAAGTCCTTAAAAAGTAGAATTGGCCAAATAGAAAAGGAGGCACAAAAACTCACTGAAGAACTCCTTAAAAAATAAAATGGGCTAAAATAGAAAAAGAGGTACAAAATCTAATAGAAGAAAATAATTCATTAAAAATTAGAATTTGGAAAGTAGAAGCCAATGACTCTATGAGATATCAAAAATCAGTCAAACAGAAATAAGAGAATTTAAAAAAAAACATAAATATGTCATTGAAACTGAGCTGGAAAACAAATCCTAGAGAGATAATTTTAAAATTACTGATCTACCCGAAAGCCATGATGAAAAAAAAAAAACAGAGCCTGGACATCATCTTTCAGGAAATCATAAAGGAAAACTGTCCTGAGGTCTTAGAAGCGGAAGGCAAAATAAGTCATCAAAAGAATCCACGAATCACCTCCTGAAATAGATCCCAAACTGAAAACTCCAATGAATATTGTAGTCAAATACCAAAATTACCAGGTCAGAGAAAATACTGCAAGCAGCCAGAAAGAAACAATTTAAGTATCATGGAACCACAGTCAGGATTACACAGGACCTTGCAGATTCTACATTAAAATATTAGAGAGTGTGGAATATGATATTCTATAAGGCAAAGGAGCTTGGATTACAACCAAGAATCAACTACCTAGCAAAACTGAGCATCATCTTTCAGGGGAGGAGATGGACATTCAACAAAATAGAGAACTTACAAATATTCCTGATGAAAAGCTCAGAACTCAACAGAAAATTTGATCTTCAATTACAAGACTAAAGACAGGCATAAAAAGGTAAACAGGAAAGAAAATAACAACATGTTATTAATGAGGGCAAACTCTTTAAATCCCTTCATATTAAGAAGACACTTGTAACTCTTGAGAACTGTATCTTTATTATGATATTTAGAAGGGATATACATAGAGGGCATGGATATAAGTTGACATTGATGTGCTATTAAAAAATTTAATGCAGTGGTGAAAAGGGACTGTACTGGGAGAAGAGGAAAGAAAGAGGCACACAAGGGTAAATTACATCAGACAAAAAGGCACAAAGACCTATTACAGTAGAGAGAAAGAAGGGAGGGAGATGAGCATGGTTTGAACTCACTCTCATCAGATGTAGCTCAAATTGGGAATAACATAATCAGTCAGGTAAAGAAATCTAACTTACCCTATAGAAAGTAGGAGAGGAAAGGGGAAAAAAAGGGAGGGGAAAGATAGGAGGGAGGACAAACTGAGGGAGGTGGTAGTCACAAGCAAAACTCTAGTGAGTAGAGAAAGGAGTGAGAGAAGCATAAATGGGGAAGGGTAGATAAGATGGAGAAAAAGACACAGATAGTAATCACAACTGTGAGTATGAATGGGATGAACTCTCCCATAAAATGGAAGCAGAGAGCAAACTGGATTAAAAAACAGACTCCTACAACATGTTATTTACAAGAAATACATTTGAAGCAGAGGAACACACATAAAATAAAGGTAAAAAGCTGGAGTAGGATACATTATGGACTCAGTGGTACAGTATCCAAACTTTTATAGGAGAAGTTAAAGGAGTTACAGTAAGAAGTAAACAACAAAACTATACTAGTGGGGGACCTCAAATTCCCCATTTCAGCAATAAATAAATCTAACTACAAAATAAACAATAAAAAGTTAAGTAGGTGAATAGAATTTTAGCAAAGTTGGATATGATTGACAACTGGAGAAAACTGAATGGGGATAGAAAGGAATATATCTTTTGCTTGGCAATACAAGGCATTTACACAAAAACTGACCATGTATTAAAGCATAAAACCTTCACAATCCAATGCAAAAAGACAGAAATATTAAATATATCCTTTTCAGAATATGGTGTAATAAAAATTACATGTAATAAAGTGCCATGGAAAGATAGACTGAAAATTAATTGAGAATTAAATGCTCTAATCCTAAAGTATGAGTGAGTCAGACAACAAATCATAGAAACAATCAATAACTTCATCCAAGAGAATGACAATAATGAGACAACACACCAAAACTGATGGGATGCAGCAAAATGTGGCTCAAAGGGGAATTTTTATGTTTCCAAATGTTTACATGAATCAAATAGAGAAAGAGGAAGTTGATGAATTGGTCAGGCAACAAAAAAAGATAGAAAAAGAACAAATTAAAATCCCCAATTAAATACCAAATTAGAAATTCTGAAAACTCAAGGGGAAATTAATAATATTGAAATGAAGAAAGCTAATGAACTAATCAACAAAACAAAAAACTTGTTTTATGAAAAAAAACAATAAAATAGATAAGTTTTTGGTTAATTTGATTTAAAAAAACAAAGAAAACCAAATTATCAGCATCAAAAATGAAATGGTGAATTCACCACCAATGAAGAGGAAATCAAAACAATAAATAAGAGCAATTTTGCCCAACTGTATGCCAATAAATCTGACAATCTTAGTGAAATGGATTAATATTTACAAAAACATAAATTGCCCAGTTTAATAAAAGAAGAAATAAAATATTTAACCCATTTCAGAAAAAGAAATTGAACAAGCCATCAATGAACTCCGTAAGAAAAAATCTTCAGGGCCAGATGGATTTATAAGTGAATTCTATCAAACATTTAAAGAATGACTAATTCCCATACTATATAGACTCTCTGGGAAAACTGGTGAAGAAGAAGTTCTCTCAAAATTTTTTTATGATATAAATATGATGCTGACACCTAAAGCAGAAAGTCAAAACAGAGAAAGAAAATTATAGACCAATCTCCTCAACGAATATAGATGCAAAAATTTTAAATAAAACATTAGCAAAGAGATTACAGCAAGTTATCTTGAAGATAATACCCTATACCAGGAATGCAGGGCTAGTTCAATATCAGAAAAACTGTCAGTATAATTGACCATAAACAACATAACTAACAGAAACCATATGATTATCTCCATATATGCAGAAAAGCTTTTGACAAAATATAGGACCCATTCCTATAAAAACACTAAAGAGCATAAGAATAAATGGAATCTTCCTTAAAAGGATAGGTAATATCTATCTAAAACAATCAGCAAGCATTATATGTAAAGAGGATAAGCTAAAAGCATTTCCAATAACACTGGGGTGAAACAAGGATGTCCATTATCACCACTGTTATTCAATATGGTACTAGAAATATGAGCTTTAGGAATAAGAAAAGAAAAAGAAATGGAAGTAATTAGAAAAGGCAAAGAAGAAACAAAGCTTTCATTCTTTGCAGATGATATGATGGTATACTAAGAGAAACCTAGAGAATCAACCAAAAAACTACTTGAAATAATAAACTTCTTTAGTAAAGTTGCAGGTAACAAAATAAACCCACATGAATAATTTGCATTTCTATACATTACAAACAAAGCCCAATAGCAAGAGATAGAAAGAGAAATTCCATTTAATGTTACCATAGACATTATAGAATATTTGGTAGTCTACCTGCCAAAACAAACCCAGGAACTATATCAACAGAATTACAAGACACTTTTCATACAAATAAAGTCAGATCTAAATAATTGGAAAAATATCAGCTGCTCATGAGTAAGTCAACCTCATATAATAAAAATAACTCTACCTAAATTAATTTAGTTATTCAAAGTCATACCAATCAAACTAACCAAAAATTATTTTGTAGTCTAGAAAAAACAATAACAAAATTCATGTAGAAAAACAGAAGATCCAGAATATTAAGGGAATTAATAAAAAGAAATGCAAGGGAAGGTGTGCTAGCCATACCAGATCTTAAATTGTATCATAAAGCAGCAATCATCAAAACTACTTGGTACTAGCTAAGAAATAGAGCAGTGGATCAGTGAAATATGCTGGCTCTGCAAGACACAATAATCAGTGACTATAGCAATCTATTTTTTGATAAATCCAAAAGTTCCAACTTCTGGGATAACAACTCACTAACAAAAACTATTGGGAAAAATGGAAAATAGTAGGGCAGAAACTAGGCATAGAGCAATATCTTACACTCTATACCAAGAAAAAGTCAAAATGGGTACATGATTTAGGTATAAAGACTGATACTATAAGCAAAAGAGGAGAACAAGGAAAAGTTTGCCTGTCAGATCTATGGAGAAGTGAAGAATTTACGGCCAATCAAGAGATAGAGAACATTATAAAATTCAAAATGGATGTCTTTGATTGCATTAAATTGAAAAGATTTTGCACAAAGATAATGCAAGCAAGATTAAAAGGGAAGTAGAAAGCTGGAAAACAATTTTTATAGCCAGTGTCTCTGATAAAGGCCTCATTTCTCAAATACATAGAGAGCTGAGTCGAATGCAAGTCATTCCTCAACTGTTGAATGTTCAAAGGATATGAACATTTTTCAGAGGAAATGATGTAAAGTGATGAATTTTCAAAGGAAGAAATTAAAGCTATCTATAGTCATGAAAAAACTTTCTAAATCACTATTGACTAGTGAAATGAAAGTCCAAACAACTCCGAAGTACCACATCACACCTCTCAGATTAGCTAACATGACAAAACAGGAAAATGATAAATGCTGTAGAAGATGTGGGAAAATTGGAATAGTAATACATTTTTGGTGGAGATATGAATTGATCCAACCATTCTGGAAAGCAATTTGGAACTATGCCCAAGGGGCTATAAAACTGTGTAGGCTTTGACCTACCAATATCACTTCTAGATCTGTATCACAAAGAGATCATAAAAATGGTTAAAGGACCCACATGGACATAAATATTTATAGCAGCTCTTTTTGTGGTGGGAAGGAATTGGAAATTGAGGGGATATCTATCAATTGGGGAATGGCTAAACAAGTTGTGGTATATGGATGTAATGGAATACTATTGTGCTATAAGAAATGACAGATAAGCAGGCAGATTTCAGAAAGACTCACACTGGAAAATGCTATCCACATCAAGAGAAAGAACTCTGGAGTATGAATGCAGATGGAAGCACATTATTTGTTCTCCTTTTCTTTTGTTGTTTTGTTTTGTTTCTTCTTTCTTGTGGTTCCTCCCATTCTAATTTTCTTTACATCATGATTAATGTGAAAATATGTTTTATATGAATGTATAAGTAGAGCCTATAACAGATTTCATGCCCTCTTGGGGAGGGGAAGAAAATTTAAAACTCTAAATCTTGTGGAAGTGAATATTGAAAACTAAAAATAAATAACATATTAAAAAATAATAAAATGGGAGTCTGTCTAAAATTCATTCCAAACTCTCTCTAACACCAAAAGCATATCTCTTTGGTACCTTTACTCTGTTTGCATGAGAAAAAATTACTCATTTTTTTTCTTACCAATTTCAGTAGACAGAGCAGACCTCATCAAACTCTTCTTCTTTTAGCACTAGCTCTTTAGCTAGCTGTACCTACTAATTTTAACTTTTACATTTTATCCTTTTTGCTGAGTCTCTTCAATTTATATGCAGATTTCACACATTCTAATTTATTCCATTAGAATACCATCAAGTAGTAATTAGAAGATGAACAAGAAAGTACTGTTGGAAAGAAAATCTGGTTCAACAGGTAACTTACATTGGATCTGCAAGTTTCCCCCTGCATAGATTTTTTAAAAAACCCACTTTTCAACAATGTCCCCAAACTTATTACCTGCATAAGTTGCTGCTTCAGTTTCTGCATTTCTGAAATGTTAAGCTCACTGAATAAATCAGAGACTGGATGTAGAGCTTCTCCTTTCCTTCCTGGAGTCCGATAATCTCCATTCATTTTCACAAGTGGCCCGTGGATGTGTCCATTCATTTTGTCATCATTGTTTGGCTCACTCATATCCTCTGCAAATTTTTGTCCATCTACTGAGATATTGATATGATTGTTGTACACACTTTCATTGAGATTAATATATTGGGAGAGTTCCTTCCTCAGGTTGTTCTTTTGTTCTCTTTCATTTTTTAAAGTCTCCAGGACTTCTTCTAATTGGCGCTCAGCAATTTCTTTCAACCGGATGGCATCTTCTAGTTGACTATTTAGCAATACCATCTCTTCTTCGAATCGTTTAATCTCGTGCTTTAAGCCTTCATATTCCACCTAAATTATATAGAACAAAAAACACTCATTAAACTAACACTTGGGTCTTACAAACATGCTATTAGTTATTCTGTAGGCCCTACATACTTTAAAACTTTCCAAATTATCACAAGCCTAAAAAGCCTTGGCATACATTAACTGAATGGAATAACCTTTCCTCTGAAATTTTACATTATATTTTTTTCTTAAAAAGAATTTAAAACATTTAAATAACAGAAGACTATAAGTCAATTATTTAAACTTACGTGTAAATTAGTGCTACTGATAAAGATTGAGCAGTATTTTTAGATGAAGTGGCAGACATTTCTGCAGTCTTCTGTGGTACCGCATGATTTGTCATATAGCACAGAACCCTGTTTGCCAGAGTCCCACATTAGACTGAGTTGAGTTTACCTGGTAGAACTTTAACTCCTCAAAAGCTAAGGGACCTTTTCTTTAAAAAAAAAATTAAATTTTGACTTTGAATTGCCGGATTCTTACACAGTAAGGTATGCAGTAAGTACTTAATGCTTTTTGGATTGGATTGCTTTGATCTAAGAAAAGTGGGAGAAGAATTAGTACTTACATATGACTTTTTATTACTATATATTACTTATAAAAATTAGAATCTGGATCTTATGGGTATTGATTCTTTTGGGAAAGTGCCCAATTGGATAATTACATCAGTTCAACAGAGAGGAGATGATGCTATGGGAATATATTTACAAAACTCTAGAAGAGTTTCTCTAATCAGAACAAAACTTTTTGAGACTGAGGAAAGCCCCAGAATGACACATATTAGGGTCCCATATCTTTAACTCTCAAAGAAACTCAAGGAGAATTCCAATTTCATCCTTAACCCTGAGCTACAAGGGACTCCATGCATCTTTGCCAACTTATATAGCACCAACTGGTATGGGGCACTAGGGAATTCAAATTCCCATCTCTGAATTTTAGAGCCCTAGTAGGCCCATCTTTACTTCCTAGGAACACCCATAATATTTTGTTTCTATTTTTCCCATGTACTTATGACAGTCTATTTTAGGTTATAGGTATTTGTGTAGCTGTCTTTTTTTGTACTGTATGGAAACTCCTCAAGTTCCTGGCATAGTCTTTTGCACACAGAAGGCACATATTAAGTGTTTGCTGAATAAAGGAGTAAATTATGGTGCAGGGCACAGATATATATTCTTTAAGGAGCCCCCAGAAGCCTCACACCTCTTGATAAGCCTTCAGAAAGCAATAGGGAGATTTCTTCAAGTGTTTTAGAGCAGGTAAGGACTTAAACAGAGAGCTTTTAAGAACACCTGCTAAGTTTCAGAGGTTCAGGCTGAGTTTTCTCCTTTTCCTTCCTATTAAGTCACAAGAACAAAGACTTTGCTCTAAGCCATTAATAGTGGTTGATCCCCCTTCTCTTCACATTCCTATCCCTATATATCTACACTTACACTGGATGTACGCTAATTAGGGAGACTGTACTTTGTCAAGAACCTCTACAAAATTTCCTCTCTTCAGATAAACTATAATTTCTCAAGTCAGGCAGCAGCTTCTGTGATTGGTGGTAGTAATGTTAGAAGAATATCACGGTTAAGTAAAGACTGATGACAGCAATGTAGCAGGGTCTGTTCATGCAGTGACTGGCAAGTTGAAAACCTGTTCAAAAGAGACCATATTTAGGGTGGCAAATGGAAATTAAGAGGACAAATCAAAGAATTATACTCATAGATTTTTTTAAAAATTCCTTTAAGAGGGATAGAGTCTCTAACTGGGCAGAAGCTTGAAAAAGGACTAAAGCAGAAAACTAAGACTGTCTACTTTTTGTTAATAATGTTTCGTTAGCAGAAATCATCTTTATCAATGTAGTTGTAGGAGATGTGTAGATAATTTTATTGCAAAAGAAATTGTGGTCATGTTGAAATAGTGCTAAAATTGATATTGTGTAATAGACTCCTTGTTATGGTCCTAAGATTCCTAAAAAGACTCTTGAATGTCATCAATAGTTGTGAACTCTGCTTAGGCCCACTCTAAGACAAAATACCTAAAATTTGTTTGGACCTTTCCTGGATCCATATTTTCGGTCCCCAGAAGTTCAGGAATCCTTACTATTTTGCTCTACCTTCTAAAAGCACTATGCCTTGGAATGTTTAATTCCAATCTCCCAGCCCTGAGACCTATAAAAACTTGACTATCTCTCATTTTATCAAAATGCTCATATATGCTCTCTAGTAAGTTTAATACATCTTGCTAAAGTGGTTTGAATGGACCTTTAATGAACATTAATCCTAGGCAGAATGGATTAACTTTGCTAAAATGGTTAGAGGCCTACTGCTATAATCTGAAGCATGTTGAATGTCATTGTCACTGGCTTGCTTCTTCAAAGACCTAAAATTCAGTTCTTCCTACTGTTTTCAGACTTTTTTTGCCCCCTTTTCCTTATTCAAACATGATTCTTCCCCAACATCCCCTAATCTTAAACCAACCTCTTAGCCAAGATTCTCAGAAAACATCATATTTTTCTTTTAAGAGGGGTCTTAAATGCCTTAGATTACAAATCTTGGGACATCCATATCATACTACCAAGTAAGCTATTTCAGGGCAGAGATGCATTTCAATTGCTGTTTTAGTTACAACATGCAAGTGTCTGTTTATGTTTCTGTTGGACTAGCCCTCATTCTACTTGTGATAAATGGAATAAAATTAGCATCCAGTGAAGCATGGCTGAAAAATTGAAATTTGTTTCTTTGTTGGCATACATACTGCAACTGGCAAAGGACAAGTTCATCAGAATTAATCTTTATATTCAGGGTTTTTTTTGGTTTGTTTTAAATGTACTTTGAATATAAATTACTCATTTGTGGAGTAAATATCTAACACCTAAACAATGAATAGCTAGGTTATTGGGAATTTGAAGGGAAAGAAACAAAATCAACTCTTCATTTTTAAAGAGTTACATTTTAATTTTTTCATTTATATACTTTGATCGGAAAGGAAATTTTTGATAGATACAAGAATGTATTGTATTCTCATAAGAATGTATTGCAGAAAAATATGGGATTATCTAATTTTTACAACATATATAATTATACCTACTTATGAAACAATAAACTGGAATTCCTCCATTGTAATATTTTGGCAAATAAGGATGGAATAATTTATTCTGGGGCAATTATCATATAATGTCTTAGAAACAAAAGTGAAATTAAAGACAAGTTAACTGTTTCAGAGCAGCTAAGTGGCACAATGGCAGGCCTGGATCTTCCAGACGCAGTTGAAATCTAGCCTCAGACACTTACTAGCTGTGTGACACTGGGCAAGTCTTTAACCTTACAGCTTGTTTGTCTCCATTTCTTCATCTGTAAAATGAGCTGGAGAAGGAAATGGCAATACATTCTAATATTTTTGCCAAGAACACATGACTGAAATGACTGGACTATAAGATAACTGTTTCAACTTTCATTTAATTGCTCAATAGTTTATCAGTTTCCATTTTTCAATTACTATTAAAAGAAGAGTGAAACAGAAATAATCATCCATTGATTGCTACAAATTGTCAAATAAACAAAGCATCCTAGTTAACAAATATTCTTAGGAAGTCATAGCAGTCTTTCCAGGATGACTTGAACTGACTCTAATTAAAGGGAAATTAAAATCTACCTAATAACACCCAATAAGAGAGCACTGGAGGTGTATCTTCAATTAACCGCAGCCCATTGGAAACACTCACATTACCAATGCAATCTATCAATGAGGATTTAGATTTTTCAAAAACTAATGTTCATTTAAAACTCAAATCCTCAGTGATAGACTGCATTGGCAACAAGAGTATTTTCAATGGACAGTGATGAATTGGTTTAATTACTGAGGGGTATGGGGAGAGAATTTACTTTTTGACTCTCAAAGGTTTCTGAGAAACACAGAAAATATAAGCATAAAATGCAACCATTCATCAATGATTTAAGTGGGGTAGGATGAATATTGAATGGTGTTTCAGGACTCTATAAACTGAAATTATTCAATCACCCCTTTATCATTAGCTCCACATGATCTATTTCCAGTTGTCTTCCAACATTAATGTCTTAAAAATCAGTGGGGAAATATCTATAGTCAAAAGACAACATTTTAGTACTTGGGTTGGAGGGGATTCTTTCTCAATTTTCTCCTTTGGGAAGGGAAATAAAAGTAAAATTTAATTCAGAATGTTATAGTGGCATTAGCTAAGAGTTGAACCCCAAGTATCCTGCTACTTTTGTCATTCTCCTTCAAGAATTATAAATATTAACAAGCATTTTCATAAATTTAATCTTCAAAGATAGCTCCTCTCACAGTTAATCCTACAAAATCATATGAAAGACAGAGTTTTCTACACTTCCTTACAAAGAAAAATTACATTAACATATGTATGTATTAGTTGAAATCTCAGTCAAACTAGAAATGAGGGAGACAATTTCTTCTGATAGTCAGAGGAAAATAGGCATTTTTCTTCTTAGTGGCTCTGATTCTGATTTTTACTGTGTAAATTCTGTTCTTCTTGAGATCTCAAAAAAATTCTACAAATTTGAACCATTTTAATAATAATGAGAGTTGTTTTAATTTTCGTAACCATATGCCCCAATACCTATTTTTTAATGGGATGAAATAATTCCAAATGTTTGTAGAAACAAGTTTGCAACAGAGTTCAGTCCCTTTACTTCTAGTGCTTATGTAAGCTCTCTTCAACAAAAAGACTTTTTTTAGTTCTAAATTACAATAACATAGATTGAAATTCTAAATTGAGGCATCTTTTGCCTACCCAATAATCTACTAAGTCATATTATTTTAATTAAAAATAATAGCAAGAAAAACGTAAGGAAATGTCATTATATAAATTTTGTAGGGAAAAGGAGTTTTATTAAATTTAATTCTTTAATACATCAAGGGATTAAAAAAATCTACTATTCATCAATTACTTGTACTTATACTTACCATGCTCTCTAAGCTTTCATGTTTTGCTATGGCCAGAATAATATATCAACTGGCGGTTATCTTTCTAGTGATTAACCTTTCTGAGTTTAAATAACCTGGTCCTCAAGTATCACACAGTGTGTCAGGAAGACTATCCTTGAAGGCCTTCTCATATGGTACAGCCTGTCAAAGCTCGTGCTCCACATGAATAGCTACTATCATCTCATGATGAAGCAGCTAGAGTACATTAACAAAGGTTTGTTAACTTTAGGAAAGAAAAATGAAGGCAAAATTTGAGAAACTGCCGATTGGGATGGGAAAAGGTCAGTTATTAAGCAGTATAAAGAAAATATACTTCCATCTGGACTGTAATTAATAACACCTTTAAAAAAATATCCTACCTGGTTCTGTTTCAATGTGGACACCAGCTTCTGTAAAGTAATATTTTCCTCTTCCAATTCAGTGTAGTCCTGAAGGAGACGGGTTTCTCGAAACTTGTATTCTCGAATTTCATCCTTCATTCTTATTCTCTGCAGCTCTAACACCTCATTGTTCTGAAAATTGAAGGGGAAAAAAAACCCATAGTTGAACATGATTTCTTTCATTTGATGGTCAACATCTCAGGAAGTTAAAAAAAAAATCAAAATTAATAAACATACGAGAAATGGTCTTTAAATGGTATTTTTTAAAGTTTATAGTCACAGTGGTTTTGTCTTTGATAAGTCCTAGCCAGGAAACTTGAACAAGTAATATAACTTACAGAGAAATATCTTTTCTCCTTTTAATAAGAGATTTTGTAATTTTTTTCCTTATGGTAAATAGTCATAATTATTATGTATGCAACAAGCAATTCATGTGTTTTCTTACATATATATACCTTTCCCCATCACACCGTTCATAAAGAAAATTTAAAGATATATTTTGTCCAAATATTTTCCTAAAATTAGTACCTAAAAGAAATCACAAAATTGGTGGTAAAATCAAGAAAAAAATTTAAATTCCCTGTGTATTTAGGTCAAATAAGAACAAAGCAATCTATAAAACCTCTCCTGCTTAAATGGCAATTTCTTGCTAATATTGTTTCCCCATCCTACATTCTGATCTTTTCAGGAATTCTGGCTGCTGGGAAACTTAATGGAGCATGATATTTCATAGGTTAGAAACAGAATTGGCCATTAATAAGAAAAATTATTTAAAATTTGGTGACAAGATAGGAGGGGATGTATGTGATAAAAAAAATGTAGAAAGGCTGTGGGTCAAACGACAGAAAGAAGTTCAAAATCTTCAAAACATTCATTGCATTACAAAAAGTTTTTTAAAAATGATTAAAATCAAATGTTAGTGATAATATGGGGGAAGTAGGTACACTGACATGCTATCCTGATGATGGGGTGAATGACAGTGAAAATCGTTAATATGTATGTGTGCATGTGTGTGTATACACAATGTACATGTATATATGTATGTGCATATATCCAAATGGAAATTTATTTTCCTTGACTATACATATTTGTAAAAGGGATTTTTTCTTTTGGTCTCAATCGTAGGGGGTAGGGTGGAAGAGAGGGAGAGATGGTAGATTTTTACTAACTGAACAATGAAATTTCATTTAAAAAATAAGCGAGAAGAACAAGGAGAACGATCACAATTGTGTATATGAGGTGAGTTATTTACCAAATTAGGGATAGAGAGGATCACAAGAGGAAAATTAATACATAATCTTTAATACATAAAATCACAAAGCTTTTCATACAAAATCAACACAGATAGGATTAAAGGGGGAAAATTATCTGAGGAAAAGTCTTTGCACAGAATTTATCTGATAAAGACCTGATATCCAAGACCTCTAGAGAACTGATTCAAATATCAAATATTCAAGAGACATTACTCTAAAGATAAATGGCCAATGAATATGAACAAGCAGTTCTTAAAAGACAAGCTATTGGAATCAGGGGAACATTGTACACAGCAACAGCAATATTGTATGATGACAATTGTGAATGACTTAGCTATTCTCAGCAATGCAATGATTCAAGACAATCCCCAAAGATGTTGAAAAATTCTGTTTGCTTCCAGAGAAAGAACTGATGGACAGAAGCATACTATTTTTCACTTTCTTTCTTGGCTTGAGTTCTCTTGCATAAAATTACTAATATTGAAATATATTTTATGTGGTTGCACATATATAACTTATATCAGTTTATTGGCCCAGGGAAGCAGAAAGATAGGAAGAGATGGATAGAATTTGGAACAAAACCTTAAAAAATGTTTAAATTGTTTGTGCATATAATTGGAGAAAGATTAAAATATCATTATTTTTAATATTTAAATTTATTTTTAGTTTACAACATTCATTTCCACAGGATTGTGAGTCCCAAATTTTCTCCCCATCATTCCCCTCCCCACCCAAACCCATTGAGGAGGCAAGCAATTCAATATACATTGTACATGTATAGTTATGCAAAACACCATAAGGGTTATGTTGTGAAAGACTAATTATATTTCCCTTCATCCTATCCTGCCCCCCATTTATTCTATTTTTTCCTTTGACCTTGTCTCTTTTCTAAAGTGTTCGCTTCTGACTACCCTGTTCCCCCAACCTGCCCTCCCATCTATCACCTCTCCACTCCATCCCCTTTCCTCCTACATTCCTGTAGGGGAAGATACTCAATTGAATGGGTCTATTATTCTCTCCTTAAGCCAATTCTGATGAGAGTAAGGTTCACTCATTCCTTCTCACATCCCCCCTCTTCTTCTTCATTTTGAAACCTTTTTATTGACTCTTTTATGTGAGATAATTTACCCCATTCTATTTCTCCCTTTCTCCTTCTCCCAATATATTCCTCTCTCACCTCTTAATTTTATTTTTTAGATATCACTCCATATTCAACTCACTCTGTGCCCTATGTCTGTCTGTCTACTTGTCTATCATCTATCCATCCATCCATCCATCCATTCATCTATCTATCTAATTATCTATCTCTTTGCTGCAACTATCCTAATACTGAAAAAGTTCTCATGAGTTACAAATATTTTTCCATGTAGGAATGTAAACAGTTCAAATTTAATAAGTCTCTTAGGATTTCTCTTTCCTGTTTACCTTTGCATGCTTCTTTTGCTCATCAAGAATTCTTTAAAGTCCTCTATTTCATTGAATTTCCATTTTTCCTCCTAAAGGTATATACTCAGTTTTGCTGAATAGGTAATTCTTAGTTTTAATCCTAGCTCCTCTGACCTCCAGAATAACATATTCCAATCCCTTCTACAGTACTTGAATTGCTTCTTTTTGGCTGCTTGCAATATTTTCTCCTTGACCTGGGAACTCTGGAATTTGGCTACAATATTCCTAACAGTTTTCCTTTTGTGATCCCTTTCAGAAGGCAATCGGTGGACTCTTTCACTATTTATTTTACCCTCTGGTTCTAGAATATCAGGGCAGTTTTCCTTGATAATTTCTTCAAAGATGATGTTGAGGTTGTTTTTTTGGTCATGGCTTTCAGGTAGTTCAACAATTTTTAAATTATCTCTCCTGGATCTATTTTCTGATCAGTGGTTTTTCCAATGAGATATTTTACATTGTCTTCTATTTTTTCATTCTTTTGGCTCTGTTTTATCATTTCTTGATTTCTCATAAAGTCATTAGCTTACATTTGCTCCATTCTAATTTGGAAGGAATTATTTTCTTCAGTGAGCTTTTGAACCTCCTTTTCCACTTGTCCAATTCTGCTTTTTAAGGCATTCTTCTCCTCATTGGCTTTTTGGACTTCTGCTATTTGGGTTAGTCTATTTTTTTAAGGTGTTATTTTCTTCAGTATTTTTGAAGTCTCCTTTAGCAAGCTTCTGACTTGTTTTCATGATTTTTTTTGCATCACTCTCATTTCTTTTCCCATTTTTTCCTCTACTTCTCTTACTTGATTTTCTTTTTTTAAAAATTTATTTATTTTTAGTTTTCAACATTCATTTTCACAAGATTTAGAGTTCCCAATTTTCTTCCCATCTCTCCCTTTCTACCACCCCAAGACACCATGCATTCTGATCACCCTTTTCCCCAATCTTCCCTCCCTTTGATCATACCCCTACCTTCCCTATCCCCATCTCCTTGCCCTTGTTGTAGGGCAAGATAAATTTCAATACTCCATTACCTGTATTTTTTATGTCCTAATTGCATGTAAAAACAATTTTTAAATTGTTTTAAATTCATTTTTAAAACTTTATGTTGCAACTTCTCTCCCTTCTTCCCTCCCTACCCATTCCCACTGAGAAGGCAAACAATTCAATATAGGTTATACATGTGTAGTTATGCAAAAGACTTCCATAAAAGTCATATTGTGAAAGACTATGTTTCTCTCTATCCTATCCTGCTACCCATTTATTCTATTCTATCTTTTGACCTTGTCCCTCCCCAAAAGTATTTACTTCTACTTACTCCCTCCTCCCACTTGCCCTCCCTCCTATCATCCCCTCACTTATCCACTTCTCCCCTACTTTTTCGTATTGTAAGATCAATTTTCAAAGCAAATTGAGTGTGCATGTTATTCCTTCCTTAAGCCAAAGGTGATGAGACTAAGCTTCACTTTTTCCCCCTCACCTCCCCCCTTCATTGAAAAAGCTTTTTCTTGCCCCTTTTATGTGAGATAATTTGTCCCATTCCATTTCTCCCTTTCTCCTCCCAATATATTCCACTCTCACCCATTAATTTTATTTTTTTAGATATCACCCCTTTCTATTCAATTCACCCTGTGCCCTCTGTCTATATGTATATGATCCCTCCAACTACCCAAACACTGAGAAAAGTCAAGAGTTGCAAATATTGTCTTTCCATGTAGGAATGTAAACAGCTCCACTTTAGTAAGTCCCTTATGATTTCTCTTTCCTGTTTACCTTTTCATGATTCTCTTGATTCTTGTGTTGGAAAGTCAAATTTTGTATTCAGCTCTGGTCTTCTCATGAAAAATGCTGAAATTCTTCCATTTCACTGAATGACCATTTTTTTCCTTGAAGTATTATACTCAATTTTACTGGGTAGGTGATTCTTGGTTTTAATCCTAGTTCCTTTGACTTTTGAAATATCATATTCTAAGCCCTTTGATCCTTTAATGTAGAAGTTGCTAGATCTTTTGTTATCCTGATTGTATTTCCACAATACTTGAATTGTTTTTTTCTGGCTGTTTGCAATATTTTCTCCTTGACTTGGGAACTCTGGAATTTGGCTACAATATTCTTAGGAGTTTTTCTTTTTGGATCTCTTATATGAACTGATGTTGAGGGGATCAGAACCAGGAGAAGATTATACACAAAAATAGCCACAGTGTGCAAGGACTGATAGACTTAGCCCTTCACAGCAATCCAAGGACATAAAATATTCCCAAAGGACTCTTGAGGCAAACTGCCATCTACATCCAGAGAAAGAACTATGGAATCAGAACACAGAATGAAGCAGACTACTTTCTCTCATGTTATGTTTTTTCTCATGGTTTCTCCCATGCGTTTTAATTCTTCTAATTCTTCTTTTAATTCTGAAACATGACTAATATGAAAATGTGTTAATAAGAATGTATGTGTAGAACTCATATAAGACTGCATGCCATGTTGGGGAGGGAGGAGGGAAGCAGGGGGAGAAAATTTAAAACCTATGAAAGTGATTGTTGAAAACTGAAAACAAATAAATTAATGAAATGGTTTTTTAAAAAGAAGAAAGGACATACGTGTACAGAAATCTAAAAAATGTGTACAAAAATCTACATAAAAGCTCTTTTTTGTGGTGGCAAAAATGTGGAAATTGAGGGTATGCCATCAATTGGGGAATGGCTGAACAAGTTGTAGAATATGAATTTAATGCAATACTATTATACTACAAGAAATGAAGAGCAGGAAGATTTCAGAAAAACCTGGAAAGACTTACATGAACTGATAGTGTATGAAGTGAGCAGAACCAGCAGTACATTGTGCACAATAATAGCAACATTGCATGATGATCAGCTATAATAGACTTAAACTCTTCTCAGTAGTACAATGATCCAAGATAATTCCAAAAAACTCATAATGGAAATTGTTATACACATACACAGAAAGAAATGATGGAATCTGAATGCAGCTCACAGGGCACTATTTTCACTTTGTTTTTTTCCATGGATTTTTTTCCTTTTTTTCTCTGTCTCTTCTTTAACAACATGACTAATGTAGAAATATATTTTACATTATTTGCATGTATAACCTATATCAGATTGCTTGCCATCTTGGGGAGGGGAGAGGCAGAGGGAGAAAAATCTAACTCAATATAACTCAAAATCATATAAAAAAAAGAATGTCAAAAACTATCTTTACATGTAATTGGAAAAAACAAAATACCATTTACATTAAAAAATAAATGAAGGGCTTATCCATCATTGTTTGTAACTTTAAGCTAATTTCAGTTTAAACTGTGGAGATACACATATATACATGCATCTATATACAAAAATATATTTGTTTTTAGTAAGGGCAGAATATTATTTCTTTTTTTTGTGAGTAATTTGGGGCAGAAAATAAATTTTTCTGTAAAGAAAAAGAATGAAATCAGCCTGCGAAGAACAAAAAGTATTGGTCCTTTTGCACATGAAAATTTGTCTTCTGAATGGGGAAAAAAGATTTTTTGTGTGAAAAATTGATAAAAATCCACTGGTGAAAAAAAAAAAGATTTTTACCCCATTATAATGGAAGGACACATTATGAAGAGGATTGGAAAAAGTCCCAGATATTAGACTCAGAGGAAATGTTTGAAGTCAGAAATAACTGACTTCAGGACATTTTCCCCTCAAGAATTTTGCATGTGACTATTTTTTAGAGTTTGAGAGATTAAAACTCACAAATTAATAAATCAAATAAGTAAACCATAGCAAGAATAAAGGTCATTGGTTTCATAACTAACAACATTTTCATGAGTTTTACCTTAAATGGGAAAATACTAAACAGCATGGTGCTCTGATTTGAGCCATTAGAGGAAGGAAAAACCCAGCAGCAAACAGAGAGAAGAATACAGTCAGAGAGGGATAAAGAACATGCCAGTAGAAGTAATAAGTTGACAGAAAATCTTTAGATTCTATATTTGGGAGACCGCCAAGTAGAAGACAAGTACTGTTTTGTGAACTGACTGACAAAATGCTTGGGAGCCTGCTGAATGGAGGAGGGATGAATTCTGTTTGTTTCAATTATTTCCTATCATGACCACCCACAGCCAAAGAGAGGTGAAGTTTCTCAGAGAAATTTGGTTACTCCCTGTGAGTCTCCTCTGGTTTGAGAGAAGAAAATAGAAGGAAAGAAACAGACTTTACATGTACTTTTCTATAAACACAGACAGAACTGACTATTGAGTGAAGAGCTGGTTGGGCTTATCTGCATTGCCTAGAAAGTCAACTTGAGGAGCTCTAGAGTTCTCTAGCTTAAAAGAAACATCTTGTCACTATAATACCACTTTCTCAATGGAGTAATGTGAACCAAAAATTCTTGTCATTGTGTCAGTAGTTCAAGAGCAAAAGAGGAATGGATTTGCCCAGCAATAGTAAGACCAGAAATGTAGCAATCTATCAGAGAAGTAGCTTTGTGTGGTGTAGATTTTTCATGAAGGAAATGGGGATATCATGGTTTTTTGTTAAAAAACAAGTGAGTTTCCTCAAATAAATGGATTTTCCTTCTATTTGCTAGGTTTCTGTGTGCTTGCTCTCCTCCACAGATACTGCATATATTGGTGGAAGAGTATGATCCAGGGGGGGCGGAGCCAAGATGGCGGAGTAGAAAGACTCACCTATGCTAGGTCCGAACCCACAGCCCATAGATTTCCTGTAAAAAGAGCTCCTGACAAATTCTGGAGCAG
>CM053770.1:171432731-171475669 GCA_028658325.1 Potorous gilbertii
AAAAAAAAAAAAAAAAAAAAAAAAAAAAAAAAAAAAAAGAGTATGATCCAGATTGATGTGTGGACTCAGGTATTGATTATTACTGTCCTCACTTTACACTGAGTAACTGATGCTTTTCCCTTATCTTTAGGTAAATGTTTTACATTTAAAGGTTAATGATGTAAATCATTGTGACTGATTTTCATGTAGATGGGAACCAAACCAGCACAGGTTCAGGAGATGCAGCATTAAGTATGCAGAGTATATTCCTTCTGTCACAGGGTTACCCAAGGGACTCTGAACAAGTCTGAGTTTTAGCCTAGTGGTGGTGGTACCTCTTTGAGAAACCAAGGTCATTTGGTATGAGGGCAGATTGTGGTGCTAAAAGGTAGTGCCCATACTAATATATGGCCTACATAAGGAAAATATATGTGTGCTTATATGTGTCACTTGTCCCTAGAGCCCCTTAACAGATAATTGACTCACATGAATTAGGTTTGATTTAGAAGGTTGACCTCCAAGAGTACCAGTCTTTCTCTCTGGCTTTTGTCTCCAATTCTCAGATTTCACTCCAGGAAAATCTCCTCAATAAATTATAGGCATAGCTTATTTCTGGGTTTTCCCAAGTGTAAATAATGTATTCCCAATTCCTGCACAGATATTTAGTGTACAGCATTGTTAGAGATGGATATGGGATAGCCACATTAAAAAAAAATGATATAAAAACCTCAAAGGAGCTTGTGAACATAAAGAAACAAAAAAAATTCAAAAAGTTCATTAGACTTCCCCCACTAGGACTCCTTCTCCCTCTATTTTGGAGAATAGTAAAACAAATACTTTATATTTGGCTTCAACCTACACTGTCAAATATATCCATGGGAATAGCAAAGGTGTCAAAGTCTCTAGCTCTCTCTCTTCCCTCCAGGGATTTTAGTACTATAGCTTCAGGGCAATCCTCTATTGAGTACCCTCTTTCTTCAAGGAACATACTAGTTGACTAGTGCCCAGCTCTTGAAATCAGAAACTCTCCATTTCTTGGGAATTCTTGAAATTAGGGTTACCCACAAGGTAACACCCAAGGCTTGAAAAATCTACTTTCTGCATATCTAGTCACTGATCTGCGCTCAGAAAAGGAAACAGAAAGCAGAAAAAGGAAATCAAGAATTAAAGGTCCAGCTACTGCCCTCTCAAGTTTGACTAGGCAAGAACAAGTTATCTGCCGGGTGGTACTCCTACAAGTTGCCATTTTCTGCTGCTGGAAGCAGGGGAGGGGCATACTGTAGTAAGGAAGTTCAATGAAGAGAAAGCATAGAAACAGAAAGAGGCCTAGCCATTTCACAGCTCATTTTTACAAGCTAAGGAGGAAAAGACAGCTCTTCTGACTGGAGTCTGAACCTCACGATTCTTAGTCACCAATGGCCTTAGAGGCAGTCTCAGTCACTGAGAATCAATCAGAGGAGTTTTATGTGTCCTTTCATCAAGGAGATCAAATATATGTTCACCTGCATAGAAAGTGTTCTTCATATGTGCCTAGACTAGGCGTTCAAACATTTTTGGTATAAATCTATGGATCCCTTCTCAAAATAGTATGCAGAGGACTACAATGGAAGCTGCTTAATTGAAATATCGTTATCAAAACTTTAAAAATTCATGCATCTCAGGTTAAGAATCTTTGTTCTAAGACAAAGGATAGGTTGGTGAAGAATGAAAAAAATGAAACAACATGATGTGCAATTAAAACAATTCTAACCTGTTTTATTTAAACTATTAGTTGATGTTAAACATGGGAAATGGATAAAAGAATGTACTATAAAATGATAAATGGGACTAGATAACTTTCGAGGTAACTAAAGATGCTAAATTTACTATCCCGTAATCCCTATCACTGTTTACTAAGTAAGTTTCATGAATACAAATTAATTTCTAGGACAATGAGAGGAAAAAGTTTAGAAACCATTACTGTCAGGAAAATTTGATAGTATGGTAACCATAGTCAATATTTGTTTAGAATACAAACTAGATAGCATAAAATAATATAACATAATATAACATAACATAATAAAATTAATATAACAATATAATATAATACAATATAACATGTATGATAATACGTGTATGTATAACTTATGGAGGAGTCATACGGAAAATTTTGTGTAACCTTACCTCAAAAAAAGGCAATTAGGTGACTTAACTGGGCCTGGAGTAAAGAAGACCTGAACTCAAATCTGGCCTCAGATACTAGCTATGTAGACCCTAGGTAAGTCATTTGATTGCTGCCTGACTCAGTATCCTCAAATGTAAAATGAAGATAACAATATCACCTACATAGGGTTATTGTATCAAATGAGATAATATTTTTAAAGTACTTAATATAGTGTCTCCCTCATAAAACAGTGAGAAGCAGTGGAGGGAAAAACACCTTTATAGAAAATATTTTAGAAGACTCAATTAAGCCAGATTGTCCCTTAGGTATTTAAGGATAAAACTACAATGTAAGGATAAAATTGAAGGTAGAGTAAATGGGTGGAAAATGTAAAACATCTGTAAAAATGTCTATAACAATTCTTTTTCTATCAGTGACAGTAAAGCTATCACATTTTAATTCAAACACAACAAAGAAAAAAAGCAGCTTGAATAGACCTGGAAGTGGCACAATCTGATTACCCTATAAGATTCACAAGTTTTCTGAAAGGAGATACCCAACACTTGAAAAAAAGTCACATACCATAATTTTGCCAAAAGGAGGTGACTTAGAAAATATCAATTACTAAGATAACTAAAGTATATCTACTTTCCTACTTTGACGAAATTGTTGAGAATAACCTTTACGTACATAAATATATACATACATACATTGATGACACTATACTACTGTCCAAAGAGTACCTTTCCATAAGAAATCTTTGTGGTTCCTTTTTTCCCTGACTAAAGAATCAATATGTATAACAGACATGATAGGGCAACTTTCTATGTATTTTCAGTGGGTTAATTTGCCTGAATTTTGATCTTATGTTTTCCCTTATTTTCTCTGGTCAATGGCTTGTTGGCATTATAACCTCCACTGCCCCAAATCCACCTGTTAAAATTCCTCTCCTCCTCTAAGAACTGATTCAGATTCTCAGACTCTTAAGCCCTAAAAGGGACTTCAAAAAATCATCTAGTTCAACCAATTTCTAAAAAGGAATTTCTCCTACAACATCTTTACCCTAGAATAGTGCCTTGGATATAGAAAATGCTCGATGAATACTCTTTAAGGTGAAACACCTGAATCTCAGAAATAAATTCATAATGACAGCCTTTTGGGGAAAAAAATCCTTGTCAGTTTTGAGCTGTTTTTTTCTTTTACAAGTCTATACTTTTCTTAAATCAATCTTATGTGAGAATATACTATATACAAGGACTTTGTAGAAAATATGTAGGAAGCATAATACATGTTTTGTGATCTTAGACTAAGGGCCAATGAAAAACTGACTCCCTCAAAATGAAATAAAAATCTCCAAGGAGAAAAAATTGAGAAGTTCCCTCTGAAGCTGTAAAAGATAAAATTCAGGGTTCCTGGAAAGGCAGGGTTGGAAACACTGTGAAGTTGAAAACTAAGGAGGCAGAGAATTAGCTTTTAAGGAAATCTTTTGTTGGCTCAAAGAAAAGTAAGTGGAATTTGAAGGAAAATTAAAATTTCATGGTTATGGGAACAGAAATCATACACTTCCTTTCCCTCATCTTATACATAATTTTGGAATGTTTTACCTAATATATCTTGGGTTACTATCACCAACGTTTTGTACTGTCTGTGAACCACACTGTTATGTAAGAATATGACAGCTTCTGGCTGGAGGACCTACTTGAGTCTGTACAGTTGAAGATACTACTGAACACAATTCACACACATGGTCACTTCTAGTCCTCAAGGAAAAAATTGCCTTTATATTGAACTGGGTCTCACAAAAAAGCTTTAATCTGTATACAAAAGATAGTGATGCAACCTTTGCTGATCAGAATTTCTGTTAGAGTTTGGGAATCCTGGTATAAAATGACACTAAGAAATGAGAAATGTTTACATGAAGTTTGGGGAATTTAAAGCTTGAGAAAATATATTTTATTATAGACTATTATATATTAGGCACCAACAGTAATAAAAGAACAGAACATGTCTGGTATGTTTAAAAGAAAACACAAGAAATTTTTATATCTCTGTATCTGCTAATAACACATACAAGATAACTTTAAAGCCTTGACTGGATAGCAAGTAACAGAATAGAAAATGCATGGGATACACAGTCAAGATCTGGGTTTAATTCTTAGATTCCAAGCTGTGAGATGCTGCAAGAGTCACATAATGTTTTTAAGTGTCAGATGCCTTTACTCCCTCCCCCCCCAAAAAGTGACGTATCTATCTCATGCAACTCAAATAAGATAACATATGTCAAGTGATTTTTAAACTGTCAAAGCCTCTGCAATTGTTAGGTATTAGTATTATATTCTGTATTTCTATGGAATTGGTGCCTAACTAAAATCATGTTCTCATTCTTCATAAACCACAACACTAGCCTCCTGGCCATTCCACAAATAACACATTCTTGGTTCCCAGCATTTTCTCTGGTTTGTCTACCATGTCTGCAGTGCTCTCCTTCCTCAACTTTGCCTACTAACTTCCCTGGTTTCCTTCAAGTCCCAGCTAAAATCTCATCTTTGGTTCCAAGTTCACCAAACCCCTCTTATACTAATGCTTTCCTTTTCTGAATTATTACCAATTTATTCTGTAAAAAAATTACTTTGTATATATTTGTGTTCATGTCATCTCTACATTAGTTTGTAAGCTCTTTGAGGGCAGGGACTGTCTTTTGCTTCCTTTTATATCCCCAATACTTAGCATAATTACTTGGACATAGTAGATAATTAATACTGATTTACATTAACAGGTAGACTATGTAGGCTGTCCTTGATTCTCTGGTGACATCTAATTTACATAGTTTAACATACAGCTTTTCTATTTATTTTAATCAGAAGGCATATCTGTGGGACAATCTACATTTAGCTATCAAAGATCCCTTTAAAATGTTTTTCTTTGTGCAAGTTTTTAGAACAAAAACACAGTACAATTCATTCCCAAATAATCAATAAATGTCATATCATTTAATGATTATTTTGATGTTTTAAAAATATATATCCATAACTTGAATTCTTCATCTCTGATAAATTTAAGAGCATCATTAATGATAAGTTAACAAGTATTTATTAAAGTAGTACTATAAGCCAGACACTATGTTGATGCCAGGGATACAACTACAAAGAATGAAATTATCCCTACTCACAAAGAGCTAAACACAGGTCATAAATACAAATTGGCATACTTCTCATGTAACTGTTAGGGAAACATGAGATTAATAATATTCAAGCCCTAGACAATGGGAAGTGAAATTTTGCTATTTGAAGTATGAAAAAAATTTCTGGTCCTATAATTTGCTATTATTTTGATTATAGGGATGGTTGCCTGACTTTTCATGAAGCCAGTAATAGAAGCCAATTTAATGAAGCACTGGCATGTGCTGCAGTCTGAGAATTGTGAAAGGTAAATGTCTATCCTAAAAAAAGTTGAGGGTACAGCCTTGGCATGATCTATGATAGGATCCTCCTGACACAGTTTCCCCATTGTGCTATTTTTTTTCTGAACAGGAAATTCATCCACCTGGTTAATCCTGGTCCTTGCTTTTGATACCCTGTGACTACTTGCTAGGCTATCAGGTACAACTGCCTAGAATCAAACAGAGCTAAGTGAGTTCTTCCCTGTTATATTTGTTAAACATATATCCCTCCTTTTTTTCCTTTCATAGGAAATTTCTATAATCAAGGGAAACCAGCAACAAAAGTTTCATAAGTACAATACTAAATATATTACTTAGTAGATTGATACTGGAACATCTGTGAGTCACTATAATAGGATGCAAGTATGAAGAATCTTAAAATTTTATTCCATATTGGTGGTCAAATTAGAATAAAGGAATGTATCTCACATAAACTTCTAAGGATTCTTATCTAATTCCCACTCTGGCAGATGAGTCAGAGATGATTCTCTTGCAACTTGAGCTCCCACCATTGTGCCTCTCTCCCAAAATTATAAAAAATGAGAATGATTTTTGTTAGTCAGTGTTAAGTAGTTTTAGAAAAGGGTAATTACAAAGATGGTCTAATAAGAATAGTTGTTTTTCTTTAATCCCTATAAAAGACTACAACTCACAAATTGTCCCACAAATACATAGAGTCCAGGGAAAAGTGGCCTCAAGCTTTGAGAATATCTGTGGCAAAGGGGTAACTCTTAGCTGTTTGCTTTTCTCCCATTCATGAAATGCTCAAGACATTCCCCACAGGCATGATAACAGGATTTTTGTTGACCTATTTGTGGAGTTGGAAATACAAACCTAGTCTGTCATTGGTTCCTAGTACAGAAACAGCTGTGGTGTGATGCAATTAGACCCCTAGGAAACTGATCTGAAGATAAAAGTTACAACATTCCCTGGACCCTTTGCAACTCACAAAGTCTTCTCCAGACAAAAGATGGGGTGGGCAGGGTGTAATAAGGAGACTGAGGACAAGGAAGTTCTTCCTCAGGGATTTTACTGGAACACCACGCTCCAACCTCTTGATATGAGTCCTTTCTTAACTCATTTAATAATTTATAGATGACTTCCAGGGAGTAATCAAGCTTCCTTAGCCTGTCCAAATTCCTCTCCTGTGCAAGTCTATGACAGTGGATTAAATTAAACTAAAGCCTGTGGTTGAGATGGATGGATGGATTGATTTTTACTTGGTTAAGTTGGCAAAGCATTTTATCATTTATTTTAAGTAGAGTTAGGTGATTTTAACTGATTAAATCAATCAACTCTAGCTTAACATTAAAATCTTCTTTATTTTCTCTTTATCTGATATGAATTTTCTTTTTTTTATTATGGTAATTTATCTTAACTGGAGTTATTAAAAATAAATTACTTAACGTTTTAGATATTTTAGTACTGTTTGTCTCACAGAGAGTATGTTCTACTCTAGCCCCTCATTTTAGTGTTGTGTGCATATTTATATATTATGTTTTTTATAAGCATATTGTTGGATTCTACGTTCTAATCCACTGCCTTTCATTTAATGAGTCAATTCATCCTGTTCACATTCATGATTTTAAATGTTAGGTGTGTTTTCCCCTTCATCAAACCCTTTTATTTCTATCTCAATCATATTTCTCTCTTAGCTGCCTTCCACCCTCACTTCGCAAAGATAGAGAAAGAATGGTAACACTAATACTCTGTAATCTGATCTCACTCTTGCTCTTTCTCTCATCATTCAAGCTAAACTCAGCGAGACTTACAATTGCTTTTTCTCCTGTTGTTATTAGAATTTCCTTCAAGTATAATTGGGGTGGAGGGGGAGGTGAGAGAATGGCCAATAAAGGTGCAATCTTTAAAGTGTTCTTGAATTAGTCCTTTCTAATGCCCTCTTATTAGATACTTTTTCATTTCCTATTCAGCTGCACTAATTTTGGACTTCTTTGACTTCTCCAGCTGCACTCATTTTAGATTTCTTTACACATGTGCCAGGTAGTTGAAATTCCTTTGCCCTCCTGTTCCCAGTTTTTTAGCTTTGTGTGGTATCTTCTCTGATTATATTGTAAGCTCCTTGAAGGCAGGGACTAACTTTCTTTTTTGTATTTATATCCTCAGCACTTAGCACATAGTAGCTGGCACATAGTAAACATTTAATAAATGTTCATTGACTAGTAGATTACATGGATCACACCCAGATATTCCTTGCCTAGTTCCAATCCAATATGTGAAGGCTTGGGGAGCCTACTTCCAGCCAAGTAACTGTAGGGTTCATATTGTGTAGTGACATAGGGTCTTTTCATTGCTGAGGAGCCAGAAAGACCAGTGACTAGGGAGAGGTTAAGCTGGAAGTTAATGTGCATGTAAAACTTCCTATTACTCCTACCATATTTAGAATGCGAACAAAGCAGTACATGTCTAATCTCTTTCCCAAATGACTTTCAAATATTTGAATATAGCTATTTCCCCAGGGCTCCCAAATGTTCTCTAACCTAGGTTAAATATGTCTAATTTGATCAATCCTTGTATGTTATGGTTCTCTCTTCCTTAGTGGCTTTTCTGTGAGGATTATTTTGTGCTGCAAGAGGTGTGTGTGTGTGTGTGTGTGTGTGTGTGTGTGTATGTGTGTGTGTGTGTTTGGAAAAGGCTGGCCACTTCATCCCATCTAGCTAACTGAACCTCTGTTTCTTTTGTGTAAAGAATAAAGTATAAACCTTCTAGATCTTAGGTGAATTTGTATTACAATAGGCAATTGGTGACCTCAAGAGGTCCAACAGAGCCTTCAGAGTTGTACCTAGACCCTGCAGGTAGAAAAAGTCTGCCAAAGTCATCATGATTGATGACAAAAGAAACCCATGCACATAGAAGGGCTATCTTAAGATATCAGTAGCTTCAGAGATCTCTTTGAGATAGAGAAATCCTGGTTCTGGACACTAGGAAGGCAATGATTCACTGGCGGCAGGAGAGAGGTATAACTACGGGAAACCTCATGAGGATTCCATGAAGAGAGAAAAATAATTCCAGGTTCAGAAGTCATGAGGTTCCATTGGACACATTTATTAACTATGTGTGTGCTTGGCTTACATATTACAACCATATCTTTATCATAGAAAGAATCTGACAGGATTCAAAACTGACTCCAGCTTCTGAGATAAGGACTCCTTATGTGATAAAAACTGCTAGGAAAATTGGATGGCATCATGGAAGAAATGAAATCATCATACCCCTTCCACAACCTAAACACATTAAACCGAATACAGAGCAGGAAAGCCCCTGGCAAATAAAAAAAGGAAGAGTAAGATAAGAGGGAGAGTAGATTAAGAGAGGGTAATGATCAGAAGCAAAATAAACTTGTGAGAAGGGAGCAAGGCAAAAAGGAGAATAACTATTAAGCGACACAGGATAAAGGGAAATACAGTTAGTAATTACACCTGTGAACATTAACAGAATGAATCCATAAAACACACAGCAGAATGAATTAGAAACCAAAATCCAACAACAATTCATTTACAAGCAACACACTTGAAACAAAAAGATACTCACAGAGTTAAAATAAGGGACTAGAGAAGGATTTATTATGCTTCAGATGAAAAAAAAAGAGGGGGAGGGTAGGAATTATGATCTCAGAATAAAAGTAAAAACAAACCTAATTAAAAGAGGTACTAATGAAAAAGTACCATAGGCAATGAATTTATATCAATATTGAATATATATGCACCAAATGGCATAGAATCTTTCTTGAAGGAAAAATTAAATGAGTTACAAACAGAATAGTAAAACTATGGTAACGGGAGACCTAAATTTACCCCCTCTTAGACCCCAATAATTCTAACCATAAACAAGAAAGGTATTAAGGTATTGAATAGAATTTTTGAAAAGTTAGATATGATAGACATCTGGGAAATACAGAATGGGAATAGAAAGGAATCAACTGTATATGACAGCCTTATAAAAATTTATTATGTATTAGGGCATAAAAACCTTACAAACAGATGCAGAAAAAAATATTGAATGCATGTTTTTCTAACCATAATGCATATGCATTAAAATGCAATGAAAATTACATTCACCAAAGAGTCTTTGAAGCACAGATTAAAAATTAATGGAAACTAAATAATCTAATCCTAAAGAATGAGTGGATCAAAGAATAAAATAGAGAAACAGTCAATAATTTCATTAAAGGTAATGACAACAAGGAGAGACATACCAAAATTTGTGGGATGCAGCCAAAGCACTTAGGAGTAAATTTATATCTTTAAATGTTTACATCAATAAAAAAGGAAAAAGAGCAGATCAATGAATTAGGCATGCAACTAAAAAACAGTTTTGCATACATAAATCTAATATACCTAATTTTGTAGGCAAATAATTTACTGGGGGGAAATTTGTGTGAAGCTTCTCTGATTAAGGTCTCATTTCCAATATGCATGTATGTTTGTATGTGCATATACTATGTATATACTGTATGTGTGTATATACATATATGTATATATGTGGAATTAGCTCAAATTTATAAGAATAAGAGCCATTGCTCAATTGATAACTGGTCTAAGGATATTAATGGAAGTTTTCAAGGGAACAGATCATCTTGACTAGAACTATATGAAAAAAATTACTACTAATTTTATAAATTCAAATTAAAACAGCTCTGAGATTCTACCCTACATCCATCAAATTGACAAAGATGACAAAAAGGAAAATAATAAATGTCGAAGGGATTTTGGAAAAACAGGTACATTGATGCACTCTTAGTGGACCTGTGAACTAGTACAACTATTCTGAAAAACTGTTTGGAATTAAAGACAAATATATTATAAAAAGTTATAAAAAACTGTGCCTTTTTGACCCTACTATAGATAGCACTGCTACGGCTATACCCAAAAAATATAAAAGAAAGAGGAAGTGGTCCTATAAATACAAAAATACTTATAGCAGTACTTTTAGTAAGAAGAAAAACAAAACCTGGAAACTGTAGGGAGGTCTATCAGTTGGGGAATGGCAAGATAAATTGTGGGATATGAATGTTATGAAATATTATTCATATGTAATAAATGAGAAAATAGATGAATGCAGACATGAAAAATACATATGTACTGATACAGAATAAAGTAAATAGTAGAACTAGAAAGAAATTTATATTATTACATTAATATTATAAAAATGAACAATTTAAAGACTTTTATAAGTTGATGAAGAATGAAATGAACAGAACAAGAATTATTTATGCAATACCAAAAACTCTAAAGACAACTTTGAAAACCATAGGAACTATGATTGGCATAATGACCATCCATAATTCCAAAGGACCTATGATGAAATATGCTATCAATAACAGAGAGGTAATGGATATAGGAAGCAGAATAAGAGAGATACTATATACAGTCACCTAGGGAATCTGTTTTGTTTGACTATAAATATTGGTTATATGAAATTTTTCTTTTTTTTCTTTTATTTTCAGTATTCTACAATCACTACCATATAACTTAGATTATTTTCCCTCCTTCCCCTTTCTTTCCCCCTCCCTCTCTGAAACTGCATACAATTTTATACAGGTTCTACACATACATTCCTATTAAATATATTTTCACTATAGTCATGCTGTATAAGAGAATTAAAATGAATGGGAGAAATCATATAACAAACCAAAACATAATACACGGACACACACAGACACACACACAAATGATCCACTACATTCTGCGATTGAATTCCATAGTTCTTTTTCTGGATGTGGAAGGCGTTTTGCCTTAAAAGATCATTGGGAATTTTTTAAATCCTTGCATTGCAATGAAGTTCTAAGTCTACCAGAAAAATTCCTCACACACTGTGGTTGTTGCTGTGTACAAAGTTCTCGTGGCTCTGCTCCTTTCACTCAGCATGAGATCACATATGTCTTTCCACACCTCCGTGAAGTCTTCCTGTTCATCATTTCTTATAGAACAATAGTATTCCATTACATACATACACCACAATTTATTCAGCCATTCCCCAATTGATGGGCATCCTCTTGATTTCCAGTTTTTGGCCACCACAAAGAGAGCTTCTATAAATATTTTTGTACATGTGGGACCCTTTCCCATTTTTATGATCTCTTGGGGATACAGTCATACAGTCCTAGAAGAGATATTACTGGGTCAAAAGATATGCACATTTTTGTAGCCCTTTGGGCATAGTTCCCAACTGCTCTCCAGAATGGCTGGATCAGCTCACAGCTCCACCGACAATGAATTAGTGTTCCAATTCTCCCACATCTTCTCCAACATTTATCATCTTCCTGTTTTGTCAAGTTAGCCAATATGATAGGTGTGATGTGGTATCTCAGAGCTGTTTTGATTTGCATGCACCTCTCTAATCAATAGTAATTTAGAGCATTTTTTCATATGATTATAGATAGCTTTAATTTCTTCCTCTGAAAACTGCCTGTTTATATTCTTTGACCATTTATCAATTGGGGAATGACTTGTATTCTTGTACATTCGACTCAGTTCTCTATGTATTTTAGAAATGAGACCTTTATCACAAACATTAGTTGCAAAAATTTTTCCCCAGTTTTCTACTTCCCTGCTAATCTTGGTTGCATTGGGTTTGGTTGTGCAAAACCTTTTCAGTTTAATGTAATCAAAATTATCCATTTTGTACTTCATAATGCTTTCCATCTCTTCTTTAGTCAAAAATTCTTCCCTTCTCCATAAATCTGATAAATACACTATTCCTTGCTTCACTAATTTGTTGGTAGTATCAGTAGATCATGTACCCATTTGGACTTTATTCTTGTGCAGAGTTAGACATTGGTCTATGCCTAGTTCCCACCACACTATATTAATTGTTTTAATAGAGAGGTATGTTTTGTATTTGCTACAGGAATTTGTTACATCAAATATTTGTTACATGAAACTTGTTTTTCTATTATTTTTGAGGAAGATTTCTTTTTTTTTTTTTTGCAATTCCAACTTTTGGTCAAGTGATACTTCTTTTTAAAGCATTTACAATATGGACCACAAAGTAAAATTTTTTTTAAACATTAGCCAACTGAAACACAAATAATATTTATGCTGCTAACTTCACAAGCTCATGACCTAATTGTCTCCACAGTATTACTAAGAATTAAAGGACCCTAACTTATTGTTGTTGGTCTAAAGTCTTATGCCTAATAGCTTAATTTTAGACAACCTTGGATGTTCCCCTACTCATAATCTATAATTTAATAGACCTGGTATTAAGCTTACAAACCTTTTGACTATCGAAAATTGCAAGGACATTGCAAGGATACAATGTCTCCCCAACTTCATGTCAATTCCAGGCAGGATTAGATTATCCACTTGCATTCAGTCAGGCTTAAAGTCTGCCAGGTGTCAGTGGGGAAATTCTATTTTTAATATGGTAGAAGATAGGAGGAAATGAAAACAGAGTTCTGTTAAAAAAAAATTTTTTTATTAGAAAGGTGTGTTTGGGTCAGGGTGCTCCAGAGTTGGACTGTTGTATACATTTCCAGATGAGGTCACTGAATTATTAGTTTTACTCATTTATCTTACCTTGTTACAACAGATTTCTCAGGGAATGTGGGTAATCTAGACATGTTTGTAATGTTAAAATACATCAATAAAACTTAAAAGTAGAAGATTAAAAAGTAACATGTAGATAGACTATACTGTATTGGAGCCACTGTAATGGATATTTTAGAAGTTAGTCCCTGGACCATTTACCCCTCAGGTTATATAGATCTACAACTCTTTTTTCTATGAGGAAGACAACAGGGAGGAAAAAAGGACTTAAACATTTACCCAGACATGTTCAGAAACCAACCAACTTATTTATTAGAATCTGTTTGTAAAGATATTTTCCACTCCCCAAAAGAGAAAACTAGAACTAAAATAAAATATAAGAAATATATGTATTCCCAGTTCTTTGTTTTATTCTTTTCTTAAAATGCTATAGAGGCTGAAATTTTGTAGTAACATATGAGAATCTGCACGTACACATGTAGAGCATTAGTCAACTCAATGGCATTTCTCTTAGTCCGAAGCTTAATAGTGGATTTACTCATCACAATAAGAGGGTGATAACACTGTCTGACCTTGGAGTGGCTCAGTGCCCTCTTCCTCAGCACTGCTGACAGCCACCAAACAGGAAGAGTGGTATATTGGTGAACATACCATAGAAAGGTGGGTATTAGTGATGTGAACCCTATTGAGCCAATGAAACCTCTATTTTAATTTGTGAAAGGTCCTGGCGGTCAGAACAAAAGATCTAATTGTTGGCAATAGACTATTCAGAGATCTTAGTTCTACAGTAATAATGAAGCTTTAGTTTTCTTTGGAAAAGAGTTAAGGAGGTTCAAAGGAAGCATGATTAAGGGGATAAAGCTCTGGCCTCGAAATCAGGAAAACCAGGGTTCATGCCCTGCCCCTGAGAAATACTACATGTGTAACCAGGTCCAGGGAAAAAATACTTCATTTCTCAATGCCAGGTGCAATGAGCATTTGCATTCTTTTTTTTAAAAATTTTCTTACTTTTTTTCTCTTAATAGTAATTTTTCCAAATTCATGTAAAGACAGTTTTCAAGTCATTTTTATGAACATTTACGTTCTTGCTTCACAAAAGTTAGGCAGTTTTGAAACCCTGACAGCTGACTATTTACATTAAAAGCAATCTTGAAACCTTCACAGACAATCACAAACATTCTATAAGACAGTGGTTTCCATTTATTGTTTTCTGCAGACTCCTTGAGGGTTTGCCACGATGGCCTAAGTGAATTCACACCAAAAATTCTTTAATGTTGCCCTAAGAAGTAAATAATTGGCCAATTATGTTAGAAATATTTTTCACCAGTGAAAACAAGCTTGCACATGTTTGAAGCATTATACTTTTGTTTCTGCAGTGATCCCCAACAGTCATGAACATACATATGGTAATTTTGGCATTTATACAGTGCTTATATCAAACTCTGACCACAACTGACAATATGCCCGTTGTACTGTCTGAACCTATTAGATTGCTTCCACACTGCCACAAAAATTTAACATTCAAGCATCAACCAATTCCCAGTGGATGGTCAGACTCGTGCACACGTCCTCATTTGAATTCTGTATGATGTGCCAGAATAGGTCCCTTGTTCCCCTCTGTACACAGAGTTCATGTAATCATATGACCCAGATTTTACAAATGTTGTAGCACAAATATCAGGTTGATAGAAAACCATGATCCCTGGGAATGTACATTTCAAGTCATCACAAATGCTCTTCAGAAAGAAACTATTCTTTCACTGTCAGCACACTATTAGGACTGTCTTCCCATTTAAATATATCCTCAGATAACATTACCATTCTTCATTCCAGTGTATTTTCAAATACACTGGTTGGCAACACTGGCGAGTCATTCAGGAGCGTTTCTGTGAGTGTGGTCCCTGGGAGAAAATAAGTCATGTCTAAAGGAAGTCTCTCCTTACAAAAGTTAGTTTACATATAAAATTGTTTAAAACGAAGCAATACATGCAATTGAACACTAAAAGCACTAATCATTTAATACATCTCTGTTCATGAGAGTATGGAAAAGTAAATATTTTAATTTTTTAATGAGCTATTCATTTTTGTCAGTTAGGTGGCTAAAAGCAAGATATCAATTTCTATGTCCCAGCAAGAAAGTTTATAAAATTCTCTTACCATTTTATAAGACATATTTGAGTGAGTGAATATTTTCACTTTATTGGTGTTTTAAATCAAAATCCTGAAATAGACTCAATGTAGGACCAAGTTTAAGATTGTTTGGTGTTAAATCAAATATCACCAGCCTTTGTTCAAATAACCAAAGAACATTAACAACAAATAAATTAAGTTTATATGATTATGACATGTTAAACATTTTCTAAATTATTACTTTTTTCATTCAAAATATAATTTCTATTCAATAAAATTTGTAAAATGAAGAAATTTAATATAAAGTTTCTCTGGTAATAGTAAGCATGTGAGATCTTGTATTATTGTTTCCTTTTAGTTCTTATAGAATATCCCACATAAAATATTTCTAAATATTTTCTAATTACATTTATAATTTTATATTTAGTATTCAAAACTACAAGTAGAATAACAATTAATATTTTATCATTGTAATTATGTAATGTATATTTTTATTTGAAGCTTTTGGGGGCAAAAGTTACCATTGCAATATCATGCATATCTCCGTCATGACTCAGTTACATTCTTTTTACAATCTGGTGAAAGTCTGTCTTAAAATTAACCTCACCTCACTAAAAACTGTCCCATGGAATGTGAAATTTTACGTAAGACCTTAAACATTCCTTAGATAAGAAACCAGAAGAAGAATCTCTCTTTTCCCAGACTCCTTGGTTACATGTAAATCCTCCTCCTCAATCAGTCTATTGTGAATCCTCTAAATATGGTTTAATGTATGACCTGTTTACCTGTAGAGTTCGTTTGATTAAGTTTGTTTCCTTAGGCTCTGTTTAAGTTTGTTCAACTTTTATGACATTGAAGGAAGTATAGGATTATGAATCTACTATCTTCTCTTTACCTTTTATGGCTTGAGAGGAATGTACAAGATTGAAAAATGTAAATGAATTTTTTCTCTGTTACTCTATTATAATTTTGCCTGAAAAAAGCCTTGTCAGAGTCTTCATAGTTCTTCGGGAATTCTCTGAAGCCTGAGCCTCTGTTTAAGCATAATATAAAACCTAGATTTTTACCGCCATAATTTCTAAATTGTGGTATTTATCAGGCAGCAGTTACCCACCACATGAACTCATAGAGGAGACGTTTCTGTGATAACAAAAGTTACTAAGCACTTAATGAATATGTCTAAAAGAATATTATGAACAATATATAAAATTACCAAAGAAGACGACAACACTTTTTTTTAATTGGAAGGGGTTCACAGAACATGAAGTGTTAGAAATCACTTAAGACTACAAATTACAGACAAGTTATTGATCTGAACTGATGGAGGGAGTTATTCCCCTGGGAGTTCCCTAGACTAAAAGTACATATCTGGACTTCCCACTCCCATTCCCCCCTTTGAAAAAGGAAAATGTGGAAACCTCAAGGGAAGTTAGATAAAACCACCAACACCACACTAATTCTAACAATAATTCAGGATCTCCAGGCCATCTTAAAACTCAGTCTCATTGTAATTAATTTTTATTCCTCTAGCATCCCTGAACCCTCATAAAGTAATGTTGTACATTCATTTCTCCAAAGAAGCCACTAGGAATCTGACCTGTAACCTATATGTGCTAGTGACAACTTCTACTGACAGATGAGATTCAACCTAAACCTGTACACTACAATAAAGCCCAGGGTATTAAATCTCTGAATTATTCAATAAATGTGGCCTTATTTCTTAAAAGTTAATAAATGGTATGTGCTGACATATGTAAGAAATTAAGTCTGATCTTTCACTTAGTGAAAACATAAATATGTCATGGCTATCAGAAATCTCAAGCTCCTGGATACAGAGGCGTAACAGAAACTAATATATCCATGTGCTCAGCAAAAGCCATTACCATGTAATTAAAATGATCAGAGTCAGCTGTTAAGAATAAAAGGCTGAGAAGGTATAATCTCCACTTAGGAAATAAAGCTAGTACCATGTTTCAGTGGCTGTCATTCTTTTATCATTCTCTGCTTTATAATTTTATCTCAGACTATGTCTAATCATCTGTATTTAATCATGTATGTTGTTCATCATGTAGTGATTCTTAGGGCTTTTAGATACAATAGAAGCCAAAGTTATATGTAAATATGTGTACTTAGCAGATATTATGGAAATGTACATATATATAGAAATATTTATATATACATAGAGTCAGTTAATATTTACTAAGCACTTACCATGTGCCAGGCACAGTGCTATCATTGGAGATAACAAAATAAGATAAAAGGTAGTCCTTTTTAGCAAGGAGCTCAACACACACACACACACACACACACACACACACACACACACACTCACACACCCTACATTTCCAACTCGAGATCCCTTTTATGTATTGACTTTCCCTACTATAATATAAACTCCTTGAATGCAGGTTCTTGTTTGCTTGCTTGCTTGCCTTTATATCCCTAGCACAGTACCAAGTGCAAAGTTACTGCCTTATAAATGCTCTCTCATTCATGTATTGATTCATGTATGAGAACCAGTAGCATAAATACCTATCATACTAGTGACCAGGTAGGACATCAGAGAATTGTGAGGTGAAAATTCTACTTCAGTGCCTGAGGTGCCCTCCACAATTCTGCTAGTGTGTGTGTGCCTGTGCATGTGTCTCCTTCTGAGTTTGGGATGGGTGTGAGGGAACTATGCCTTGTTTTTACATTCTCAGAAAAGCAAGAACTCAGTCACTTAAGTCTTCCATTAGTCTTACACTGTATGCAGGTAGTGGGGAGATTTGTTAGTCAGACTACTGGTGAAAACTGGCCTCAGACTTTCTCCTTTACAGAAACAACATCTGGGAAGAAGTCAGTATCATAACAGGTAGGCTACAACCAGTGTGGTTTTTATTCCAAATACTCTCAGTTTATAAAGAACATGCTCAATAGTCCTATAATTTCTACAGAAATCTATTTAGTGATATAAAAATTCTACTATGGTATTTAAAATATTAATGAAGTGATGATACTGGATATGGAAGCCATGCTATAGATCATTCTTCTGCTTTGAGGACGCATAAGAATCATAGCATGAGGATAAAGGTCTCATTCCTGTGAGCTTAGATGTGTGACCTAAGAATAACACATAGAACTCAATCAATCAATCAGTATTTACTAAGTGCCTGTAATGTGCTAAGCATTGGAGATACAAAAAGCAAAGGCTAGCTCCTGCCCTCAAGGGCATTAGATCTAGTGATCTAATGGAAAGGCAAAGAATAAATAAATATAATCAATGTGAACTATATAAAGGACAAATTAGAAATAATTGCCAAGGTAAGGTCAAAATAGGTACATGATTTGGACATAAAGGGTGATACCATAAGCAAATTAGGGGAGAATGGAATAGTTTACCTGTCACATTTGTTGATGAAGGAAGAATTTATGACCAAACAAGAAACAGTATTACAAAATTTAAACGGATAATTTTGATTACATTAAATTAAAAGTTTTTGCACAAACAAAACCAATGCAGCCAAGATTAGAAGAGAAGCAGAAAACTGGGAAATAATTTTTACAGCAAGGTTCTCTGATAAAAAATATTTGCATCAAGTTTCTCTGACATTTCTCAAATATGTAGAGAACTGAGTCAAAATTATAAAAGTACATACCATTCCCTAATTGATAGTCAAAGGGTATGACCAGATGGTTTTCAGAAAAAAACAAAGTACTATATAACCATATGAAAAATGTTCTAAATCATGATTGATTAGAGAAATTAAAATTAAAATAATGCTGAGTTATCACTTCATATGTATCATATTGGCTAACATGACAGAAAATGAAAATTACAAATGTTGGAGGGGATGTGGAAAAATAGGGATACTAATGCACCATTGATGGAGTACTGAAGCATCCAAACAATTTGGAAAACAATTTGGTACTATGCCCAAAGGGCTGTCACAAATGGTGTATACTCTTTCACTCAGCAATACCACTACTAAGTTTGTATCCTGAAGAGATCAAAGGAAAAGGACCCATACGTACAAAAATATTTATAGTAGTTCTTTTTGTGGTATGGCAAAAACTGGAAATTGAGGGGATGCCTATCAAACTGGGGAATGGCTGAACAAATTGTGGTATATAATTGTGATAGAAGACTAGTGTGCTATAAGAAATGATGAGGGAATTGGCTTAAAAAAAACCTGGAGTACCATTGCGCCATAAGAAATGATGAGCCAAGAAAACAATCTACACAATGATTAGCATGTAAATGGAACGAACAAACACACACAAATGAAAGTGAAAGTGAATACATCAAAGTTATAAAGTTCAAGCATGACTAAAAAGAAGAGAGAAGAGAGGACATTCCCAAACCACCTCTTCATGGAGGTGGGTGATATAAAGAAGACTTCTAGAAAGAAGGATTCCATGTTCTGCATAAGCTTTTTCCAATCCTCCTTAATCTAAATGCCTTCCTTCTGTTGTTTGTTTCCAATTTATCCTGTATATATCTTGTTGTATGTACTTACTCTCGTGTTGTTTTCTCCATTAAACTGTTGAGTCCTTTGAGAGTGGATTGTTTTTTGCTTTTCTTTACAAACCTAGAACTTACCACAATGTAACACACAGTAGATGATTAATAAATTCTAATTCACTGACTGACCACCCAAAGTAGCCTGTCTCACTTTTGGATAGCTTTAATTGTTAGGAAATATTTCCTTTCATTAAACTTAAATCTATCTTCCAATAATTTCTATCCTTTCCTTGTAGATCTGTGCTCTGGAATCTTGTAAAAAATAAATAAGACTAATCTCTCTCTTGTGTGAAAGTCCTTCAAACATTTACAGATAAATGTCACAGTTTAATCTTCTACATGTTGTACAAGTAGATGCAAAACTTTGCTTTTTTTTAAAGGCCCCCTGTCCTATGTGATGCATATAAGCAACATTCTTTCTTTCTCTCTTTCTTTCTTCAAACTTCCAATTAGGTCTCCCCTGGTCCAAACCCTCTCTGCACTCCTGACCCGTTTTCCATGTCCAAGTTCCCTTCCTGACTGCAGAGGCACAGAAGCTTCCTCATTATCAGATAATCAGGGATGTGAAAATCTTCTTCCAGCTAAGTGATGAAGGCCCCTTTTCTTACGGAGTTTCCTAATCTTTCATTTTGTTGCACTTACTTCTTCAAATATGACTTAACCTAGCCATGACACATTATGAAAAATAATAAGTTGCCCCCTTCCCTGATTTAAAACAACTTGTAGTATCTGATTCCAATATTGTCAAGACAACATCCATAATTATGTCACTAAAAAGTTGGAAAAATCATTAGCAACATATGCAGTTTAAAAAAAAATTTTTTTTTGATTCATACAGCTCCCTTGCTTACAGCAATTTTAATTCTTTATTCCTTCATATCACCAAGTTAATTTCTGAGGGTTCGTTTCTTTTGTTTACCTCTTTCAGATCCTGAACAATAGCTGTGAGTCTCTCATTCTCTGCCTGAATGTTGGTGACCACAGTCCTGCTTTGCTTCAACTCATTCTGCATTTCCAGAATCTTCCCCAGGTAGTAGGCCTCCTTTGAAGCAGACTCTTGCAGGAGTGTTTCTTCACGAGTCTCCCCATCCTCAGCTACTTTGCGATGGATGGAAAATGACTGTCCAAATGCCTAAAGAAACAAAATATATGCAGACAATAAAATACACCATTCATTTATTATTAAGTATCTACTATACCTAATTCACTGTGCTGAGTGATGGGGAAAATACAAAGCTAAAGAAAGCAAAATCTCTGTCCTCAAAAAACTTACAATCTAATACAAATGAAATGTACCAAGGTAAATATAAAACAGAGATCAACAGTACATGTATAGACCTAGTGTTGAACTTGATATTTACAAAATATTAAAATAGCAAAATGATGGTCTCTAGTGATCTGGTCCTTCATCTTTTTTACAAAGAATTCACAGGACACCGCTAAAAATGTAATAAATGTATAAACTCTAAAACTTAATATGACAAATGATTAAGAGATGATTAAGTCCTGTAGTAAGACAAGGTGAAGGAAAGGTAACTTCCCTCTAAGAGTATGAGGGAAGATTTCACAGATGGGGTATGATCTGAGATAAATTTTGTAGGATCATAGACTTAGAGGAAAACTTTTCAGTTATCATATGATAGGATCATAGATCTAGAGCTTATCAAAAGGCGCTTAAAAGAAATATAGTTGAATTCCCTGCCTTTATAAATGAGAACACTGAAGCCCAATGAGGCTTGTCCACAATTACTTAGGTTGCCAACATCAGAGGTGGGATCTGAACCTACATCCTCTGACTCCAGAGTCAGTACTCTTTTCATTTTCATTCTGCTCCCCAGATCTATATCAGAAGGCGAGAGTTTCATGAATCATCAGACTAGATCCTAGAAACCAATTTCCAAATAAAAAAGATGAGGGAATACAGGCTCAGAGAAAAATAGAGATTTGCCCAAGATCACAAGATAGAACTAGGATTGAAACCCAGATCCTCTCCTTCCAATCAAAGGATCGAAAATACCAGTGTGAAAAAAGGCTTAGAGGAGAGAAAATGTTGGACATGTTTAGGCAGCAGCAAAATGTCCAGTTTGAATTATAGAGTTCATTAGGGCGTATAAAATGATTCTGCAGAGATAGACTAATGAGGTACGATGTCTTAAAACAAAGTTAAGGGGTTTTGGTCTCTACTCTGTAGGCAAAGAGAAACTATTTTGGCATTCAAGTAGTAGAGTAACATAATCAGTATGTTAATAAGACTTTCAGCACTGATTTTCAGAATGATCTGAAAGAGGGGGAAACTAACTCTAGGAAGACTTAAGAGATTATATTAGCCCAAGATAAATGTAATTAAAGCCTGAACCAGAGTGGACACAGTGGGAGTTGTGGGTAGGGAATAGATGAAAGGGATATTGCACAGATCTAATTAGCAGGATGCCACACCATTGGCAAACAGATCAAGGAAATGCTCTTGCACTTTACTATTTTTGTAATAAGAAAATTTATTCTGGGGCCATCACAAATGAAAGAAATATTGGCTTTAGTATAGACTGCTCTGTCATACAGGTCACACCAGGAGTGAATATTTATCACCCAGCTGCTCTCCAGAAAAAAAATAAATCTGCATCAGATGCACTTTTAAGTTTAATCTTCATCAATAACATTTCTCCATTATTTCAAGACTAGACAATCAACAAAATAATAAATGAAGCCCGGATTTGCAGCTTCTGATGATTTCTATGGTATAAATGTTTATAGTGAAAATTTAACAATGCAATTTTGTATGAACTGGCTCTATTACACTCATGGTCATACCCTTAAAATGAGATTCTTTTAAAGGAAAACAATGATAGAGACAAAAATAATGACATAAATAGTAAAGTAACAATAAATAATGAAGTAAAAGTCATTACAGAACATTATCATAATAAAAATACGGGTCATTAAAGTTATTTTTTGAATTTATGGGTGAAAATAGAAGTAGGTCAACACACTAGAAAAAGGGAAAAGATATACAGAATTGTTTATAACAAACTGCTTTTATCACCAAGGACAACAGGGCCACCATTTTTTGGACTCTTAACATTACAATATCAAATGGACTCAAAATGATGTTCGATTTGTTTCAAGTCATAGAAGGATCTTACATTTTTTTTATCTTCACTTCTTTTACATGGAGAGCTTTATGATTCTTAAAGTGCTTTCTTCACAATCCTGTTAAGTTGTAGGCCATTGTGGTGTCAGTGTGATATTCATAGTGCCTACAATGGCCATGAATATTCTGGTTCAATGCTGAATCACGAAATACAACAGACTCCACATGGAAGACGGAACCAAAACATTTATTCAGACACCAGACACCAGAAAGCCAAACTCCAACACCGGAAAGCCAAATTCATCATCGTAACAAAGAAATCTATACACAATAACAATGCACAGGGCAACAGCAGCCCCATGCCTTCCCCCGTTAGGCCTTCTGACAAACAAAAACCTTACAGCTAGCTGCCTGCTTCCTCTTTCCCTCAGTTCTGACTACTGTCTGACCAGTTTCCTCTCAGCTCTGCTCCCCCTTTCCTGCTCCATTCATTCAGCAACCTCCTACAGGATCCATGTGACCCAGACAGGTCACATGAGTCCATTAATGAATGGGAACTATCTTCCCATTTAAATTACCATTACAGCTATAACCCGTTTTTCTACAAGCAAGACTAGAGAAGAATGGCCTATATTTAAACCATATCACCGTTGGGCAATAGCTAGATAAACAAGCATAGGAACTATAACTGGCTGAAGTCTTTAAGACTGGGAAGAAAGGAAAAACTGAAAACCCATAGTTCTCATTCAAAGAGGCACTGGATGTGTCATGTGGATCATCATATGCATGACTCTGTGTGTGTGTGTATGTGTGTGTGTGTCTAGATCTGAAGTCATGAAAACATAGATCTAGAGCTGAAAAGGATCCCAGAGGACATCTAATTCAACCCCTCATTTAAAAGATAAGAAAATTCAGACCCAAAGAGTTGTGACTTTCCTATAGTCACACAGATAGTAAGCATCCAAGGTAGGATTTGAACACAGACCAGAGGGTTAAAAATAAGAAACAGCAAAAGTATCAAAAAAGAATTTGAGGAGTGAATAAACACAATTCAATTGAATAAATATCTATTAAATGGCTACTTTTATAAGTCACTAACCTAAGTGTTAGAGATATAAAGAAAAAAATGAAAAACTTGTCCTCCCCCAAAGGAGCTAACATTCAGAGGAGGAATCAGTCTGTGCTCTCAAGGAAATTCTACTGAGGAGATAACATGTAGATAAATCAGTAAATAAAAAATAACTAAATAAATATGACAAATTTCTTGGGGGGAAGATCCCTAGCACATGGTGGCACTTGAGCAGAATTCTGAAGGAAAAAAGAATATCGGGAGAGAGTGCCTTCCAAGAGAAGACATAGCCAGTAAAAAGTTGCAGATCCAGTTGTGCCATATATAACGAACAGTAAAAAAGCTAGATTGATGGCAGAAAGAAAAATATATAATTAGCTTGGAAAAGTTAGTTAGTCGTGGCTACGTTGTAAAGCAGAGAAACTTGTATTCGATCCTAGAGGCTATAGGGAGAATCTCAGTTTATTGAGTTGGGCAGTGATGTGGTCACTTTATGAAAATCACTTTGGAAGCTATGTGAAGAATAATTTGAAAGGAGGGAGTCTGGACACTGGGAGAACAATTAGGAAGTCACTACAATAATGCAAATTAACTAGGCATAAATTAATGTGATGAACTATTATAATAGAGGAGATGGATTCTAGGGAAGTTATGAGGAATGGAAATGATATTTGACAACTGATTTGATATGTCAGTGAGGGAGAGCAAAAAATCATGTATGACACCAAGGTTTCAAGCCATAAGAGGTTAAAAAGATGTGGGAGTTCAGTTTTGGACATGTTCAGCAGGTCACGGAAGTTGAAGAGATGGCGGAATTGAAAGGCTCATGTGCTTGAGGAGGACATCAACATACTCTGAAGTAGAATTTGAAATTTTTCTGGGATACTTAAATATTCTATTGAATATTAATCCTACAATATCTATTAGTATTTGGAAACTAGAGCTCAGGAAAGTGAACAGAAATAGTTATATAGATTTGTGAATCATTAGCATAGTATAAGAAGTACTAGCAACACAGTTTATCAGCTTTCCCTCAAACATGATGCTGAGCCCACCTTTCTTAAAAGAAAGGATCACATATCTATTACCAAAAGATAATACCAGCAATTCCACCAAATATAGTCCAATCTTGTGTTGATGTACTTTATACAATAAATACACTTTATATCACCAAGAAAACATATAAATACTTAAATAAGTACTTATAAGAAAAGAAGATATTGGTTTAGGAGCATAAAACTGTACAACTTATTATTGACAGTGATTACTGACCAAGTTACATTAAAGCACCATAACATATATAGTATACTGACTTTGTGGATTACCTCAAAGTTTTAGACTTAATTCCATACTGAAAATATACAAAATAGACCTCCAAATAGTAAGAAAATGGAACATCCACATAAAAAACTTCTTGATTTAAATAATGCATGGCACCAACAAAATATTATCAAGAACAGTGCATATAAAATATGGCAAGGCTTAAATCCATTATCATGTTTCTTAAATAAAATTAAGTACAGTTTCCAAAGGGAAAAGAATTGAATAAAAACATTTTGTTAACCACTGGACATAAATGAATTATATCAAGTTATTAAAAAAAATAAAGAGCTCCTCATGAAATATTTCTTCAATACTATCAAAATGTCATTTGGAATCCATAAATGAAAAATTCTGAATTTACTTCAAGAAAATATAAAAATAGTCTTCAAGATTGAATCTAGAAATTAAAATGAACAAATGGATGAAAGTGATACCCACAAATACTCCAAGCAGGATAAATCAAACATAAAGCTATCAAGCTAAATATATCATTAATTACATTATGAAACTTACTACCATTCTGAAATCAACACCAATGGAAAGAATATGTTTAAAACAATTAACACCTGTGCAAAACCAGACAGCTGGGTGGAAGACTTGGAGTAAAGAGGAGTTCAAATGTGGCTTCACACCCTTGCTAACTGTGTGATGCTGAACAAGTCACTTAACCTCTACATGCCTCAGTTTCTTCATCTGTAAAGTGGGAATAACAAGAGTGACTATGAGAATAAAATAATATTTGTAAAGTGTTTTACAATCCTTAAAGAATTACATAAACACTACTTTATTACCTATCTTAATGAACACTTAAGGAACTATAAAATATACCATAACTGATCTTGAAAATACTAACAAAACAGAAGGCCTCTCAACCTAAGGCAGTATCGGAAGGATTAATTCTTCCATGTCAAAATAAAGGATTGCATATTCATAAATGCAGGAATGCTTATTCATAAACATTCTTAGATCTCCTGACAAGGCAAAAACTGACAAAAATACTTTTGAGACAAGCAAATCTCACTTCACCACACAACAGTAAAGGCTGATAACAAGCACACTCTATTGAATTTGTCAAATGTAACATAAATTGTTTTGCTTCCTTATAGAGGCTATGAAATGTCCTAAGTTCCAAGAAGGGAATGGAAAGGTCTCCTGTAGGTGACATTCACATGAACACAGCCAATGATATGTCAACAAAGAAGCAGCTAACAAATGACTGAGTCATGCCAATTTGTTTACAGAAACAGAGGCATTTATGCTTGCAATTCAAGATTGGGTAATTGCCACCAGAGAAGAGTTATCCTTAAAGAGCAAAGACTTAGTGATGAATGCAAATTGTGCACTGAAACAGCAGAAACTGTACAACATATCACTGTTGAGTAGTAATTAAAATTATTAGGAAGACCTAGTTCTTGTTGTTGAGTTGTTTCAGTTGTGTCCAACTCTTTGTGACCCATTTGAAGTTTTCTTGGCAAAGATCCTAGAGTGGTTTGCGATTTCCTTCCCCAGCTCATTTTATAGATGAGGAAACTGAAGCAAGCAGGGTTAAGTGACCTTTCCAAAGTCACATATTTATTTAATGTCTGAGATTTTAATTCACAAGGATAAGTCTTCCTGATGTCAGGAATGGTACTCTATCCACTGTGCCACCAAGCTGCCCCAGGAAGACCTAGTAACTCTATGGACTAACAAAGACAAATCCCCGAACTATAAATTCAGACCTCAAAATAGCCTAGAGAATTCAACCAGCAAACTCCACTGGAACTGGAAAGTTGTCACAAACCAAAATGTTGAGTATAATAACCCACATAAAACACTGATCCAGAGGAACTTAAGAACAATGTTTTAATATATGTCTCAATATAAAATATTCCTACCTCTGAGCTAATAATGAAATAGTTTTCTTAATAAAGAAATGTGACAGGGGGGATCAAAATAAAGTGCGAACAGGATGAGGTATATATCAGTCAATAAGCATTTACTAAGTGCTTGCTATACGCCAGGGAATACAAAGAAAGGCAAAAATCACTGTCCTCAAAAAGCTTACAATCAAATGGAAATGACAACATGTATATACAAGATAAATACAGAATAGATGGAAGGACATCAGAAAAGGGTAGGCTTCTACAGCTAAGGGGACTAGGAAAAGTTTCTTGTAGAAGGTGGGATTTGAACTGAGTCTTGAAGTCAGGAAAACCAAGAGGCAGAGATGTGGGAAAAAAACATTTCAGGCTTTGGGACAGTCAGTGCAAAGGTGGAGTCTAGAAAGAGTATCATTTTCGATAAACTGCAAGTAGGTCAATGTTGATGTGTACAGAAGGAGGCAAAATGCAAGAAGGTAAAATGGAGCCAAGTTGTAAATAGCTTGACATGCCAAACAGAGGACTATATTTGATTCTGGGGCTAACATGAAGCCCCTCTAGTTCTTGAGCCAGGGGATGGGTTAAGATAGGGGAGTGGTGATATGGTTAGACCAACACTGCAGAAAAAAAACACCTTGGAGCTGAGTGGAGTGAGGAGAGACTTGAGGCTAGACGCCCAGTTAGACAAACACAATAGTCCAGGACAGAAGTAGAGAGGGTCTGAACTAAAGTTGAATGGAGAGGAAATGTGTATAAGAAATATTGCCAAGGTGGAAATTACAAGATTTGTCAACAAATTGGCTATTTAGGATGAATATAAGGCATCAAGGTTGATACAAAGGCTGCTCTGAGTTCATAGGAGAATAGTGGTACTCTAGAATAATAGGGAATTCGGGAAGAGGGGAGGGTTTTAAAGGAAAGATAAGTACTGTTTTAAAGACCTTCAGACTGAGATGTCTACAGGACATCCAGTTTGATATATCCAAAACATAGTTGGGGGATGCATGACTATAGCTCAGAAGAGAGACTAAATATGAATATATAGATTTAAGAATCATCTGCATGGAGAAGATAAGTGAACCCACAGAAGATCACGTGAAATAGTATAGATCAAAAAGAGAAGAAGCCTCAGGACAGAACCTGTGGAAATCCCCCTACTGTTAGTGGGCATGATATAGATGAAAAAATAGCAAAGCAGACTGAGGAGTGATTGGACAGAAACAGAGCAATGTTACAAAAACCCAGCGAGGAGAGAGTATTCAAGAAGAGAAAGCAATCAACATTGTTAAATGCTGTGGACAGGTTGAGAAAGAACAGGATTGGAAAAGGACCATTAGATTAGGCAATAACGAAATCACTGGTAACTTTGGAGAGGAAAGTTTAAGCTGAATGATAACGTCTGAAGCCAGATTACTGAAGATTTTTGGAAGCAAGCTAGAGGAGAGAAAGTGAAGGCATCAACTGTATAGATAACTTTCTCAAGGAGTTTGAGGTGAGGAGAGACACAGGAAGACAGCTAATAGAGATGATAAGACAAAATGAGTTTATGTTTGTTTAAGAACAGGGCAGACATAGGCATGTTTGTAGGCAGCAGAGAGGATGCCAGTAGAAAGAGAGAAATTGAGGATGAGAAAGTAGGGATGAAAAAGAGAGAATTCTTCATAGAAGATGGGAGGAGATAGGATCAAGGACGCAAGGAGTTGGCCTTTGGAAGGAGAAAGGGCTCTGTAAGGACACAAGATCAGTTCTGCCCTAATTATGCCACCTGTACAGTGGCAGAACCTCCAAGGGAAATACTGAAATACCTAAGAAAGAAGAGCATTCCATACCAGCATGGAAATAAATACGTGCAGATTTATTAGAGTTTATTCGATTAATTGGAGGAGTTTATGCAGTTTACTCATGAGACTGGTCCTTGGCAACAGGACAGAATAAGGTCAGATGTTATACAGAAACAGGACAAAGAAGGCATAGTGCCAGAGATGGCTCAGGATCATGTGCAAATTTTCCCATGAGATAACTGGAATTTCTTTTGCTGTTTACATTTATGCAAGGTAGTTTACATTAATTGTGGAATCAATGGTCACATTCTCACACTCTGGCTCCTATCATACCCTCCACCCTTGTGATCTGCTCATACATTCTTTGCAATACTATCCTCTCCAAAGTTTCCTGAGTGGTGCACAAGTGGCTTCATTAATGTGGAGGAAATAGAAGATCCTATCAATGAATTATACAGGAAGCACAATCTACAACAGCAATACAAACACAAATAGGGAAATAATATAACAAGATAATTACCACGATTGTGACAATTTTCTTCGATTCTGCCCCAAAGGAGGCAAATAAAGAGTAAATGGCATTTGATGATTTCTGAACTTAACTGATTACAGGCTAGCTGAATTTCTGATAAGTCCAGAGACAAAGAAACCTAGCTTGGGTAATTTTACAACGTATTAGGGGTGATACAGAATCAGTTACAAAATGGAATCAGAGTAATTAGATTTTCTCTTTCTCAACAGGATTATGGTCACAATTTTCCCTGATCACTTAATGTAAGAACAATAAGAATCATAGTACAAGTCAATTTCAGAAGGGAAATTTACATGACACCAAGATAACTAAGAGAACACAGTAAACAAATATAGTGAAACAAAAAACTAAAGAAATACAATAATGACCATCAATACTAACTGACATCATCTTTTCGTCTTTTAGAAATCCATCCCCCAGTGTCCATATCAACAAATCTCATCAAAACTCAGAAAATATCAACGACAGTCCCAAGAGATTTTACCTAAGATAGCAAGTTCCTCTAATCATAGCTTAGGGCTAGATACAGCTGTTATCCTTTCATGGTGTTGCAATAAGCAATAAAAATTTATCAACACACACACACAAACACACACAATTTCACTTACTATCCTTCACTTTTTCTTTTCTTCTTAGTTCAAACTCATCCTGATAACAAAGATCAATCAGTAGAAATAACTTCTATGTTGTAAACAAATTTTAAATTTTTAGCAATTCAATTTTATTGTTTAGGAATTCCATAAGCCAAACAAACTTTTTCACAGGGCTGATGACATTACCCAAATAGTTTCAAGAAACATGGCAAGTTTACAAAGAGGGGAATCTACAAGATCTTTTCTCTGTAATTCCTCCCCGCCACAGTAATTATACCAATTTTTTTCTTTTTTTTTTAATTTTTCCAGTCTTTATCAAATCTGATCACTTAGTAATGGACCTATCTGGAAGTTTTCAGGAGGGCTCAGGCTTACAAATTCTGCTTCGTTAAATGAGCTTCTCTTCTGGTAGGGAGGAAGCAAGACAGTTCACAAAATTCAAATTGAATATAATCTATTACAAAAATGGGTAGAAGTCTCATATGATTTATAGTAAAATTTATCATTTCAAGACACACACCTATTTAAAAATTATTCTAAAATTGATTAGTTCTTAACTTTTAGTTTGTAAGACTATCTAAATAGTTACCTATCTAAATGTTCCAATCAAAAATTGTGGTTATTTGCTGATTCACACATACATTTTCTCTTTTTTGTGAACCAGGAAAGTGTTAACGATAGGCAGTTTTTAAATGCCAGATCTGTTTCAAAGTGTAAGTCTTTTTGTTTTGCCCTTCACATTGAAATCTTACCTGCACTGTAGTGAAACCAGCTTTCTGATAATTATGCAAATGCAGGCCATTTATTGCAGGAGCTTCAGATGACAGGGCTAGCTACTCTCAAAAGATTTAAAGTAATACTCTCTTATTTTCACCCTTCTCTTAGGGTCCATGAAACTTTCTTTTCAAAGTCTCCAAATCCCTAACTCTCTTGCTGTTCAAACTGTCCGTGCAAATGGAATACAATTTTATTTAACTTTCGACCAATTCTCATTCCTACTTGCTTGAACTTTCTTCATATATGTGTGTTTATATGTGTGTGTATAGCTGTATATACATAAACATATATACACACATATGTGTATATATACATATACATACATACACATACACACATATATGCTGTGGACTTTGATTAAAGCCCTTTTAAAACTGCAATCTCGTCTCTTTCATTTTTTGATCTGACACTTCCCTTACTTTCTTCTACTTGCTTATACCCATCATATCTCAAAAATAATCTTCACTGAATATGTGTGTGTCTCTCTCTCAGCCATCCCAATGATATTATTGCACTCAAAGAGGTGGGGAGAGAGAAAGAGAGTCTCCCTTATTTCCTTTCCTCTATACCATCCTCTGAATCTTCCCTTGTATCACTGGTTTCCCAGAGACTTCCTGTCTTTACATTCCACTTTTTAGCTGCTTATAATCAACTGGACCTGTAGTGGGTATAATTTGCTTTCTCCCAAAATGACACAGAGGGGTTTCTAACTTCTCATTCTCCCTGGAGTCCTCCCTCAGCCTCCTCATCCTCCTCTCAGTTTCTAATGGGATTTCAGCAGCCCAAGACACAGATCACAGCAGTGGCTAGCCTACAGAGAACCACCTGTCCCCTTTATTAAAGTGTTGTTCAACAGTTTCAGTCATGTCCAACTCTTCATGACCCCATTTTTAAGGTTTTCTTGGACAAGGATACTGGAGGAGTTTTGTATTTGCTTCTCTAGCTCAATTTACAGATGAGGAACTGAGAAAATCAGGTTTAAGTGACTGTCCAGGGTCACAGAGCTAGTAAGTGTTTGAGGATAGATTTGAACTCAGGAAGATGAATCTTCCTTATTCCAAGTGCAGTACCACCTAGCTGGCAGAGATGATAACTGACCCCATGGGACCTTATGAGAAAAGAAATGAGGCAAACAGGGTTAAATGACCTGCCCAGGGTCACACCACTCATAAGTGTCTGAAGCCACATTTGAACTCAGGAAGATGAGTTTTCTGATTCCAAGCTGAGGGCTCTCTTCACTTTGCCACCTAGTTGCCCCTTTATGAAGTGAAGCACTCTAATACTTCAATCAAGTGGAACAGACCAATCAGCATGACTTACATTCTTATAAATTTGACTCAGTTATCTACATATTTGAGAAATGATGACTTTATTAGTAACACTGACTATAAAAATTGTTTCCCAGCTTTCCTTCTAATCTTGGTGACATTGCTTTTGCAAAAACTTTTTGCATTTCATCATATTCTCTATTTCTTATTTGGTCATAAATTCTTCCCTTCTCCACAGATGTGACAGGTAAACTATTCCTTGCTCTCTTAATCTGCTTATGGTATCAACCTTTATGGCTAAATCATGAACCTATTTTGACCTTATCTCACTATAGAGTGTGAGACATTGGTCTATGGCATAGACCATATGGTCATCCCAAAGTAGGTGATAACTTTCCCTAGGGGATACTGGAACAATCTAGAGGGGTGGTAGTAGCTAGCCTCCGCTGCAATTGGGGGTATTGAATAAAAATAAGAGGGCAGTGGAAGCATAAGGAAAGAAGAAAAGATAAGAAAATTTTGAAAAACCATTCACACGTTTCATCTATTGTATAACAGGGTTAAAATCATAGTGATTACATTATTTTCCAAATAAACACACAAAATGCAAGTTATAACTGATCAGTGGTCAAGCCTGACTATAGGTCTTAACAAGCAAGTGCTGGCAAGTGAGCATGTCATGCACTGTCAGGAATTCCAGCATGCATCTATAGGAATATATGTGTGTAACGATTTGTTGACAATACAATACTATACAGATACATGATGCAATAATGTATCATCAAAATTTCAATGCAGGAAAAGAACCACAAATTTATAACAAATTATTAAATTTAAGATGTATCATGTTTTAAAATTTATTTTTAGTTTTCAACATTCACTTCTCCCTCTCCTCCCCACTCCCCAAAACGGCATGTAATCTGATATAGGCTCTATAATGTACCATCATATTAAACCCATTTCGACATTAGCAATGTTGTAAAGAAGAATTAGAATCAAAGGGAAAAAACATGAGAAAGAAGAAACCAAAAGAGAGAGAAAGAGAGAGAGAAAATAGTATGCTTCATTCTGCATTCAGGTTCCATAGTTTTGTCTCTGGATGTAGATACCATTTTCTATCACGAGTCTTTTAGAATCGTTTTAGAACCTTGCATGACTGAGAAGAGCTAAGTCTATCAAAACTGGTTATTGCATAATGTTACTGTTGCTGTGTATAATATTCTCCTGGTTCTGTTCACTTCACTCAGCGTCAATTCATGTCAGTCTTTCCAGGTTTTTCTGAAGTCTGCCTGCTCATCATTTCTTATGTTAACAACAGTATTCCATTACATTCATAAACCACATTTTTTTTAAATGGTGCAAATTTTTAAAAAAATGTTAAAGGATTAAAGAAAGTAAATTTCCAGGAGAATTCTGAGTAATTTTTTTAAATGGGGGTCAAATAAATGTAAGAACCTCTGGTCTGTGCCTAGTTTTTGCCATACTATTTTCCCATTTTCTTAGCATTTTGTTTTGTTTTTTGTTTTTTGTTTTTTTTTCCAAATACTGAGTTCTGATTCCAAAAGTTGGAGTCTTTGGGTTTATCAAGCAGTAGACAGTCTTCCCCTCCCAGACCGATTTTTTTCTTGACTGGGTAAAAGAGGTCATTCTTTGTCTCATTTCTTACCTATCCTTAATCACTGAATGGACATTGCCTCAGTCAAATCGAGAGCTGGGAAAGAACTTAGATGAAAAAGTCAAGGTCTCCACTGCATCCAGGGCCACCTCAGTTGTCCTGATCTATATCATGCCACTGAACACCAATAGCTCAGGAGGAGAGAGAGGGTCTGGTGACTTTGCACAGTCCTCCCTTATTTATATCCAGTTCACTTGGAAGTCATGGCATTACCTTCCTGACACCATAGTACTTTTTGAGAACAAAGAACAAACAACAACATTTACTCAATGCTGTTTTCCTCAACTGTGGAATCCTAGGTCACATTCTCACACTCTGGTTTCCACCATATAGGTTACTTCTTCAGCAGAAGGGTGAGATAAAGGAGAAGATGTTTGAATGAGATGAGGAACAGAGGAAAATGGCAAATGGTCTCAATTATTTTTGGTGAAATATAAAGGTTTGAAATAGCTCCTGTGGAGAGTTGGGATAGTACTCTCATACAAATAACAACTTATTAATCACCTATTATGTGCCAGGCACTGTGCTAACAGTGATAATGAATTAATTAGGAAAGAACAGAATAGAATGTTAGCCTTGCTGCAGTGAGGGCCCAGCTGAGATTAAATAACGTAAATTTGTAATGGACCCAGAACAAGATTACACAATTTCCTCCAGCTTTGTTCAGGAACATATAAATAAGAAGGAAGGAGGAGGCTGGTGGGAGCAATGTAGAGTTGGAGTTTGGCAAGGTTTGATCTGCAACAGAATGAAAGAACAAGTCATTTCAAAGTAAAAGATAATGGAAGAGTTTAGTTGTTTCAACAAAGGGAGATGGAGATGACATGTAGAATATAGCTAATATAGAGTAAATGTTTGAAAAAGAATGATGGCAGACATGGTGAGGATAAGGAACAGGGTTAGATATTGTAAGGCAGAGAGAGAGGGATTTATAAAAGATCATGATCTGATAAAGTAATTTTGAGTTTCTGAAGAATGATGATATAGATGATGGCTAAACCAAGAATATGATTATCTCTGACCCCATCCTCACCACTGGATCACTGCCTTCTCAGGGCTTGTGTAGCTCAATGACACTATGACCTATGCCAGGCATACAAGACAGATGTCTTATGTAAGACAGACAGGTCATAGTGAAGATGTCTGACAAAAGGTGATTCACTGGAGAAAGAAATGGCAAATTGATCCAATATCTTAAAATTACAGTGCTGAAGGAGACTTTTGAGAATTACTTGCACAGCAAGGAGATCAAATCAGTCAATACTTGAAGTAATTCAGGTTATTCACTGGAAGGTCAAATGCTGTGGCTGAAGCTTAATTACTTTGGTCACATAATGAGGGCAACAGATGGGGAAAAGAGGAAGAATTTGATCTAGTCAATTAACTCACTGAGGAAGGAAGGATAATATTTTGGAGGTCAATTAGATAATAGCCACCAGGATCTGGATTGGAGGATAAATCTGGTTAGCATTAACTTCAAAGGAGAGGCTGATTGGGTAAACTGGCAGAGAGAAAGCCTGAAAGTAGTGATGGAGATAAAGGAGTATTCAGACTTCCCCACTGAGATCAGTGAGTCATATGGTATGAAAGTATTGACAGAATACAAGAGGACTGACATATCTTCTTGGCCAAAGAATCTGTTGTGTTGAGTTTTACAAATTACTTTCTATTCCGACTGAAATTCCAAACACATCAGATATAATCCAAAAAAATTAAACTGAATTATAGTAATGTTACCTAGGATAGTACATATAAAACTGGGTATACCCTTTGACCCACCAGTATACCATTACTAGGTAAAAGAGGTTTCTTTTTTAAAAGGTGGTGATGTCTAACAGGTGGCATTAAAATAATGAGCTCAGGAAGGAGTTAAGAACTAACTATACAGATTTGGGGACAATCTTCATTTTGTTTCTGTTGCGTCAATTCAGTTATATCTAAATCTTTGTGATTCCATTTTGGGGTTTTCGTGGCAAAGACACTGGAGTGGTTTGCCATTTCCTTATCCAGATCACTCTATAGATGAAGAACTGAGGCTATTAGGTTTAAGTGACTGCCCAGGGTTCCATAGCTGAGGCTGGATTTGAACTCAAGAAGATGAGTGTTTACAATTCCAAGTAGAGTGTTCTATGCGTTGCACCACTGAGATGATAACTGATCCCATGGGAGCTTATGAGATAAGACAGAAGGAGAATACAAAAAGAGAAAGAAGAGGCCGTGGGGTATACCTCTACTTGGAAGCAGGACATGGTGATCACAAAAACCCAAGGAGGAGAAGGTAACTGGGAAGAAAATGTTTTCAATCACATCAAACACTTGCAAGGAACATGAGGCCTGAGAAATGGCCATTGCATTTGGGAATAAAAAGATTATTGGTGAGGGTGGAGAGAGTAGTTTTTCTTGATTGGTGATATCAAAAGCTAGATTACAAGGAGCTGAGATATGGGAGGTGAGACAATAGAAACAACAAATTAGAGAGTTTTTTCCTAAAAGTTTGGTTGTTAAAGGAAGAGAGATGTTAGTCAAATTTTCATTGTTGTAAGGTATGACTAGAAAGACAACATTCAAGATACAAACAGTACAACTTTCTTATAATTTGGAAGGCAGAAATAGAGATATCTTAAATGAAGAAAATATTATGAAATACAAAGACTATGACTTGATTGAACTGCTGGGTAAAATGTACAGATAGACAAAGAGTTCACATCAAATACCTTCAACTATTAGGGGTCAACTATTTACAGAATGAACTAATTCTTTTGTCAGGCTTAAATTTAATTTGGTCATCTCATAAACACAGGTAAGCTAATACACAAAATACTGGTGTTGAAACATAATACAAAATTGGTCCAATACTTTTATTTTACTTAATGCTTATTTAAAATGTAAACGTATTCTTAAAAATGTAACCTTTCTTTCTCTCCTGCTTCTCCAACTATGATGTATGTACTTGAAAAGACTAATTCACAAGAAAACATTTTTAAATCAAGACAATATCATTGTGTTGAATAAAATGATAAAATCTTATATGATATAATCATTAAATATTGCAATTCTTACAGAGATGACCTTTGATTTATATCAAAGGTAATATAGTAACGGCATGCCCCTTTTAGATATGGACAAGAGCATAAAGAGAAAGTTTCAAGAGAACAACTGAAAAAATAGCCTCAGAGAAAATACATTTACTCAGGGAAAAGATGTCTTGTGTCCTGTTTCCCATCATCTAATTCACATAGGACTAATGGGGGCTTCCAAGGTAATACCTGGGAAATCCTGAGTCTCAGAACTATTATATGACTATGAGACAAATACATATTACCTATTTTTGTATAGATGACAGAAGTGTTGGTTTTGGTTTTTCGTCAAGAGACAGAAAAGAGCTACCTCATTGAAGAAAACATGCTTTGAAGCAGTAAGACTGAGTTGAGCTTAGTTTAGGGTTTATAGAAAAGTTCTGAGCTAAGGACTGATCTTGGGAAAAACTTCTGGTCAGGTCTTTTCCAAGACCTTAAAGTTTTCATCATCTACTGTTTGGCAGAGCAGGCAGGAAGAAGATAGGTTTTGTCTATGTATTTCCCTATAATGCCACTTTACTGACTAAGGGGTAGAAACCCCTCTGACTGCAGCCACAGGAGCTAACCTTGAAAAGATCTATATACCCCAGGCTTAGAGTTTCTGCTGTTGCTGAAACAGCCTACCCAGCTACCCTAAAATAGCATAAATAGACCTTGAAGGTGTGTCTTGAGTAGCCAGTGGAGAAGTTGGAAGAGAGACTCAGAAAAAGAACAACTCTAGCCAAGTGGTCAGAAAAGAAATAGCCCTGCTGATCAATGAATTTCTGTGTAGACTATTCCTGAAGGAGTCAAAAGAACATCAAGCCTCATGGTCCAAATCAGAGCTGGCTCAGGCACATGTGTGTCCTATGCATATACCTCTCCATTATAGCTGTAAAAGTTTATGCCCATTCTCTCTTCCCACCCCTACATACTATATCACCAGGAGAGTGTCCTTATTTTATGAGTGGAATGCTATTGTTTTTCTTGCTTTCCCTTCTGATTAATAAATATTTCTGATTAAGGATTTTAACTTCCAAGAGCTAAGCTGCCAGAGTATACAGTTAATTGCCACAACTCTCTCAAATTCACTTCCATACAATCAGAAAACAGCACTGCAAAACAAATCCTGGAACAAGAGAAACAGTAAGAAAAAAAAAAAGGCAAGGTAAAACAATCTTTGAGCCAAGAAACTGGAAAGATTGGTAAGAAAGATTGGGTATAAAGAAAGACTGGGTATAAGGGGAGTGCAGTTCAGGACAGGAAATGTCCCCACAAGATTGCAACAAGTCCCACTTTGGCAAATCAACAGTAGATCTTGAGCCCAGGGTGCTGGAGTAAGTACACGCCAACACCAGGACCCTCAACCTCCATCAGACTAGCCAGACCGCCATGTGCTTCAGTGTATTTCTAGGCAAACAGGTGAATACCAACCCTACAGGTGCCTAAGCAAACAGGCAGCTGTCAGTGCCAAGTACCCACCAAATACTTCTGCATAGTCCTGGGCAAACAGGCAGCCACCAGAGCCAGACCAGATAGTGTTTCAGCCCTGAGGAAACACAGAAACAGCCCAACAGCTTCAGCAAATGCCAGACACCACCACTAGGACCCCAGCTCAGCAACATGTAAGTTGCCAGATCCCCTATGGCCTCCAGCAGCAGCAGCCACTTCCCCTCAGTACAGCACTAGACAGGAGGATCCTCCTGTCTGTTCCTGCCTCAGGGCAACATCAGTGCAGCACCAGGTAAACAGCCAGAGCCTGGAGCCACTGGCACAAGGAGCCTGAGTCAGTGCCCCTTCTACCCCAGTAGCAGAGGCTTCGGGGCCCTGTAGGAGTTGTAGCTCCTATATTCTCACCTGTCCCTGTGAGAGGAGTGTTTAAGGAATGCTGTAGGAGTTGGTGCTCCCGTTATCAGCATCCCCTTGTAAGAAAACTAGACTAGAATAAAATAAGCTTATTTAACCCCTTATTATATCTCCGTTCCTATCTTCTTGTCTGCCTGGATCAAGAGGGAACCTATGCTAGAACACCTGCTAGATAGTCAGTGTAACCTATGAAACATGTACTCAAAATATTTTTGTTGTTATAATTTGCTCATCTTTTTTTGGCCTTTTTCCTTTCTTTTAAATTTGAGCTGTGCTATGGCGGTACATGCATTTCTTAATGCATTACCCAATTCCTCACTTATTGATCGATGCCCACTTGATTTATAGGGCATCAGACAAAGAAGCAATAGCCTCACAGTTTTACATTATCTCATCCCTATATCTTACTGCACAGTCCCAGTGGATATTTACTATATGTATTCAAATGTCTATATATTTTTTATCATTATATAATGCTGTACAAAAATGGTGGATATGATTATAAGTCATGATCATGGGAAATATTATCTAATACCTGGGAACTAGAGAATGTTATGGCCATGGATCCTGGGAACTAAACTCTAAGAAAGAATAACAAAAATCTACCTTACACACACTAAAATCTACCTTACATACACTCTAACTCTCCAGGATTCTGGCCTTAAAATCTAAAAATGTGACACTTGGCCCTTACAATCTAAACAGGTGACTTCTTTTGGCATCCTCAAGTCAAGAAATCAAAGCATAACATTCACAATCCATAACAGTTTAACAATAATATTACAAACTACAACATAAACATTATGTCAGACCTCAAATATATAACAACAGTATATGACAAATAACATAAACATTGTGCTGGGCCTCAGGTATACAAACATAGCATATTACCAGAGTGGCCACATGGCCTAAAAGAGAACATAGCACTCAGTATGTAAAACAATACCAAGTATGTAACATAGCACACCCCTTGTATATTCTTTGGGGACCAAAGTCTTTGGAAAATGTATAGCCAGCTCCTCCTCACTGGACAGGGGCTTCCCTTAACACAGCATATCTACTCCTAAGTCACAGTCCTTCCCTGGGCCACAGTTGTCTACAAGGTCTCTAAATCAAAGCAGAGTGTCCAAAGATCTAGAAGAGTGATTAGAGAATGATGTAGGATTTGGTGCTCCTATTATCAGCAACACCTTGTGAGAAGACTAGACTAGAATAAAGTAAGGTTATTTAACCCCTTTTTATGACTCCAATCCTATCTTCCTGTCAGCCAAGATCAAGAGTGAACCTGTGCTAGTGTCACCACCTGTCCTACACTGGCATAGTCAGTATTACTTGTGTGTTTACCTGTTAGAGGCTGGAATTCAAAAAACTCCTGTGTCTCCTACCCAACACCACAGAAAGTTATGATGACAGAGAAGATCAGGAAACAAATTCAAAAGAGGGCAACAATGTCAGAACACCTATGGCCAAAAACCCAAAGAAAAACAGGAAATCGTCTCAAGCCTAGAAAGAATTCATAGAAGAGTTCAAAAAGGAGCCTGAAAATCATATAAGACAGGTAAAAGAAAAATTGGGAAAAGAAATGAGAGCAATGCAAGAAAATTGTGAAAAAAAGAGTCAACAACAAGGAAAAGAAAACAACTGCTAAAAAAGGAAATGGCCAAACAAAAATCCTCTGAAGAAAACGATTCCTTAAAAAGTATAATTGGCCAAATGGAAAAGAAAGTACAAATGCTAATTGAGGAAAACAACTCTTCAAAAGTTAGATTTGGGCAAGTGGAAGCTATCGACTCCATGAGACATCAAGAATTAATCAAACAAATTCAAGAGAATGAAAAAATGGAAAAATATGTAAAATACCTCACTAGAAAAACAACTGACATGGAAAACAGATGCAGGAGAGATAATTTAAGAATTATTGGTCTACCTGAAAGCCATAATCCAAAAGAATACCTGGAGAGCATTTTTCAAGAAATTATCAGGGAAAACAGCTCTGATGTCTTGGAACCAGAAGGTAAAATAGGCATGGAAAGAATCCATTGATCACCTCAGGAAAGAGATCCCAAAATTGATACTCCAAGGAACATTATAGCCAAATTTCAGAACTATCAGGTCAAAGAAAAAGATTACAAGCAAGTTGATTTACTAAATGGAACACACACAGGTAAGGGCTCAGAAGTGATTGAAGTGTAGTACTCTTTATAAAACCCTAGAACTCTGAGAGAATGAATAACAGTCATTTACCTTTCAGAATCTCCCACCATCTTAGACCCCCACCCCATCTCATGACCTGTCAGAATTTGAATACAAGTTGGGGTAAGTGGGACAACTTAGAGAGAAAAGAAGCAGGAAAAGTTGGTTCCACACCTATGTTATACATAGAAATGGGAAACTACATAATTCTTACATTCTATTTTTTTTTTTTACTACATTGCATTAGAATTGTATAAGATTCTTTTTTCCTTTTAAACTAGTTTAAATTCATATTCCAAAAATGCTGTTGGGAAGTATTCTAGGGAAAGATTTATAGATTCTTATGGAAAATATTCTGAAATTGTCCTTTGTAGTTTGTGAAGACAAGTTGTTACTTGAGGGGTTATTGAAAGTAGTGCTTAATGAATTATAGATGAAAAAACTGAGGCACAAGCAGATTCTAAGAGGATGATAGAATAAAGCAGGAAATTATCTGGTCTCCCCCAAATTCCCCCTCAAACAATTTAAAATAATGTCTCAAAGTGAACTTTAGCATAGCAGAAATAATTAAAAGTAAGGGTAAAAGAGTTGTCCAGCCCAAAACAACTTGGGAGAATGTGAGAAAAGACCTAATCTCTAAGGTGGTGGTCTGGTATGCTTGAAGTACAGATATCTCAGGGCAGATAATTCTGAATGAAAAAACAATAAGCCCTCCCGGCAACTATGATGGCAGTGGCTACGTATATGAGGAACTTTCATGCCAAGGATAGTGTTGGCGTCAGACTGCTGTTTGTGGGACAGGTGCATGGCCCCCCACTAGCAATGACCAGATGCTGCCCCAAGTTATAGCTGTTGGTGAAGACAAGTGAGCACAAGCTGCTAAGAGCAATCACAGAGGGACTGGGCCTTGCCCACTTGCAGAAGAACAGATATCTTCATTTTGGTTCCAGGGCAGAGGGATGAGGTGAAGTTTGTAGACACAGGAGGGACTGGAGGGAGCAAAAGTATTTGTGGTGACAACATTGCTGCAGCCCCTGATCCAGGTTCAGAGATGGAGAGGATTACCTGTGGTCAAAACCCTAGATAAAGTTTAGAAAACAACAACACAAAAACTTGAAGCTTGAGACATTATCCCATGCATCTTGAGACTAGAGACCAACTCTAAGACAACAAATAAGCCACTGAAAAATGAGCAAGCAAAAGAGAAAGAAGGCAGGCATAGATAGCTATTGTGGTGAGAGAGAATATCTGGGTTCAAGCACAGAACAAAATAATGAAATCAGGGCACCTACTTCTCCTTCAAAGAAAAACATAAAATGGTCACAAGCCCCCCCCCCCCAAAAGTTCTTGAAAATGTTTAAAAAGAACTTTAAAAATCAAATAAGAGAGGGCGGAGCCAAGATGGCGGAGCAGCTAGCTCCGAATCCACAGCCCATAGATTTCCTGTAAAAAGAACTCCTGACAATTTCTGGAACAGTGGAAGCCACGCAGCAACACAGTGAAGGAGATTTCTGCTGCAGAGAGCCCTAAAAAACCGACCGCAAAGGTACCCCGGACACGGGAGCGGAGTCCTGCCCTCCCCCAGCCCCAGCCGCGGAGCTCTGCCCGGCCACGCGGCACTGAGAGGAGACAGCAGACCCAAGCAGGCTTCAGAGACCTGAATCTCCGGGCAGCCGCGAAGGTCCCTCTACCCACAGACTCACAGGTCAGTGAGAGAGACGGGCTGAGAGGGGAGAGGGGTATCTCCGGGACTCGGACCCCCTCGGGAGGTGGCGCACTTGGCCAGAGGCCCGCAGAGCAGGCAGGAGCTCCACCCCAGCTCCATTACAAAAGATCTCTGCATAAACCCCCAGGGGAACTGAACCTGAGAGGCGGCCCTGCCCCCACCTGAGAACCAGCAGATAAGCTCCCATTGAAGAGCTGTCAGGCCTGCCGCCAAAAGCCCTGAGGCTGGGGAGCAGCATTTGAATCCCAGACCCCAAGCACTTGCTGGGCGGATCTAGGCCAGGGGGTGGAGAGGACTCTCAGAAATCAAGTAACTGGCTGGGAAAATGCCCAGAAAAGGGAAAAAAACTAAGACCATAGATGGTTATTTCCTTGAGAAGATGATTCCTCCATTTGTCTCTGACAACGAAGAGGTCTGCTTGCCATC
>CM053770.1:171476169-171517770 GCA_028658325.1 Potorous gilbertii
CAGATTGGTGATATGGGTAATTAGAATGTCCAGTGTATTGGGGAGAGGGGAGGGGACAAATGGGGAGAAAATTTTGGAACCCAAAATCTTGTGAAAATGAATGTAAAAAGTTAAATAAATTTATTTAAAAAAAAAAATCAAATAAGAGAGGGTGAGGCAAAATTAGGAAAAAAAATAAAAGTAATACAAGGAAAACAGGAAAATTATGAAAATAAAGTCAACCACCTGGAAGAAAATAACTCCTTAAAAATTAAAATTGGGCAAGAGCAAGCTAATGACTTCATAAAACAACAAGAATAAAACAAAATCAAAAGAATTAAAAATAGAAAAGAACATTAAAATCTCTTTAGAAAAAATAATGGACTTGGAAAACAGATCAAGGAGAGAAAATATAAGAATTGTTGGACTACTTGAAAGTTGTGATAAAAAAGAATCTAGACATAATATGTCAAGAAATTAGTAAGAAAAACCACCCTAAAGATTTAGAACCAGAGGACAAAACAGAAATTGAAAAAAATCTACCAATCACCATCTGAAAGAGGTCTCAAGATGAAAACTCACAGGAACATTGTAGCCAAGTTTTGAATATCTCAGGTCAAGGAAAAAATGGTAGAAGCAACTAAAAAGAAATAATTTCAATATTATGGAGAGATAGTCAGTATACCACAAGACTTAGCAGCTTCTACAATAAAAGACCAAAGGGCATGGAACAGAATATTCCACAGAGCAAAGGAGATGGGTTTGTAACACAAAATAACTTAGCCAGCAAAGCTTAGAGTAACCCTCCATGGAAAAAACTGACTATTTAATGAATTAAAAGACTTGCGAGCATTTGTAACAAAAGACCAGAATTGAATGGAAAAAAGTGACCTACAAGAATCAAGAGAAATATAAGAAGGTAAATATGAAAAATGAATTTTAAGAATTTTAAAAGATCAAATTGTTTACCTCTTATGTGGAAAGATCAAATTGTTTACCTCTTATGTGTTATCTGTAACTCTTAAGAGTGTTATCATTACTAGGGTAGTTTGAAAGAGCTCACATAGATAGAAGGCTTGGGGGTTAAGCTGTGCATGATGGGATGATCCCCCCCAAATTAAACTGGATAGGGAGAGATAAAACGGAGAAATTATCCCATACAAATGAAACATGAATGGAAGAACTGTTGTTACAGTGGAGGGAAGAAGATGGTGGAGAGCTGTTGTGTTAAAACCTTATCCTCATCAGAACTTGGTTAAAGAAAGAATAAAATATACATCTAGAAGGGTATAAAAGTCTTCTCAACTTACAGAGAAACAGGAAGGCAAAGGGATAGGATAAGAAAGGGACTGTTAGAAGAGTGTGCAGATCAAGAAATAAGAGAGTAATGGGAGAGGATAAAGGAGAGACCCTTAGAAATGTGGGTGGATCAAGGAATAGGAGGGCAAAGAGAGATAAGGTAGGGATGCTTACAAGGGATATGAACTAGGGAGGAAGTGGTCAGAGATAGATAAAAAGAGGAGAGAAGGCTAAAGAGTGAAGAAAATAGGATGAAGGGAAACACAAAATAGTAATTATAACTTTGAATGTGAATGGAAAATAGATATAGCAGAATGGATTAAAAACCAGAATCCAGCAATATGTTGTTTATAAGAAACATATTTTAAAATGAGAGAGACATACAGAGTAAAAATAAAGGGCAAGAGTAGAATTATGCTTCAGTTGATTAAAAAAAAAAACCAGCAGTGGTAGCAATCATGATCTCAAAGTTAAAACTATAAAAGACACAAACAAGGAAATTACATTATGATAAAAGATACCACAGAATATGTAGTGTTATCAGTATTTAACCTATGTGCACCCAAATCTTTAAAGGAAAAGCTAAATTAATTACAGGTGGAAAAAGAGAGCAAAACTATAAAAGTAAGGGATTTCAACCTTCCTCTCTCAAAACTAGCTAAATATTACAAAAAAAAAAAACCAAAACAGAAAGAAGTCAAGGAGATAATGAGCTGATCCAGCCATTCTGGAGAGCAATTTGGAGCTATGCCCAAAGGGGTACAAAAATGTGCATAACCTTTGACCCAGCAATATTGCTTCTAAGGCTTTATCCCAAAGAGATCATAAAAATGGGAAAAGGTCCCATATGTACAAAAATATTTATAGAAGCTCTTTTTGTGGTGGACAAAAACTAGAAATTGAGGGAATACCCATCAACTGGGGAATGATTGAACAAGTTGTGATATACAAATGTAATGGAATACCATTGTGCTACAAGAAATGATGAACAGGAGGACATCAGAAAAACTTGAAAAAGCTTATATGAACTGATGCTGAGTGAAATGAGCAGAAACAGGAGAACATTATACACAGCAACAGCCACAGTGTGAGAGGATTTTTTCTGATAGACTTAGCCCTTCACAGCAATGTAAGAACCTAAAACATTCCCAAAAGATTCTTGAGGCAAAATACCATCCACATCCAGAGAAAGAACAATCAGAACACAGAATGAGGCAGATTATATTTTTCTTGTGCTATGTTTTGGTTTGGTTTTCTCATGATTTCTCCCATTTGTTTTAATTCTTCTATGCTACGTAACTAATGTGAAAATGTGTATAATAAGAATGTAAGTATAGACCCCATATAAGAATACATGCCATCTTGGAGAGGAAGGGGGCCAGGAGGGGCAGAAAATTTAAAACTTATGGAAGTCACAGTTGAAAACTAAAAACAAATACATTAATTAAATGTTTAAAAAAATAAGAAGATGAATAGAATCTTACATAAGTTTGATATGACATTCTGGAGAAAACTGAATGAGAATAGAAGGGAACATAATTTTTTCCACACAGTACATGGTACCTTTACAAAAACTGACCATATATTAGGGCACAAAAACTTTATAACTGAATGCAGAAAACCAAAAAATGTTAAATGCATCCTTTCCTAAACATAATGCAATAGAAATTATATTTAATAAAGGACCATAGAGACACGGATTAAAAATTAATTGGAGACTGAATAAGCCAATCTTAAAGAATGAGTGGGCTAAAAAACAAGTCATAGAAATAATAAATAATTTTATTAAAGAGGATGACAATAATGAGAAAACATACCAAAACTTTTGTGATGGACCAAAAGCAGTAATCAGGAAAACTGACATCTCTAAATGCTGATCTCAAGAGAAAGAGCAGACCAATGAATCAGGTATTCAATTTAAAAAACTAGAAAAAGAACAAATTAAAATCCCCAGTTAAACACCAAATTGGAAATTCTAAGAATTAAACGTGAGCTTAATAAAATTGAGTGCAAGGAAACCACTGAATCAATAAATAAAAATAGGAGTTGGTTTAAAACGAGACAATAAAATAGATAAACTACTGGCTGACATAATTTTTTAAAAAAGAGAAAAAATAAACCAAACCCCTAGGATAAAAATGAAAAGAGTGAATATACAATTAATGAAGATGAAATCATTGAATTAATTAGGAGTTATTTTCTCCAATTAATGTCAATAAATTTAACAGCTTAAGTGAAAGGTAAGAATGTTTACAAAAATATAAACAGCCTAGATTAACAGAATAGGAAATAGCATATTCAAACAAACGTATTTTAGAAAAAGAAATTGAACAGGTCATAAATGAATTTCCTAAGAAAAAAGAATCAGGATCAGATGACTTTACAAGTGAACCCTACCAAACATTTAAAGATTGAGTTGTTCCAATATTAAATGAATAATTTGGAATAATAGTGAAAAAGGAAGTCCTACCAAACTTCTTTTATTAAACATATATGATGCTGATACCTAAACCAGCAAAAGCAAAAAAAGTGAAAGAAAATTATAAACCAATTTCATTAATGAATATGGATGTAAAAATCCTTAATACAATACTAGCTAGGATACTACAATATATCACGACGATTATACTTTGTGACCAAGGGATTTATACTAGCAATGCATTGGATGGCTTACGTAAGGAAAATTATTACTATATTTGATTATGTCAATAACAAAAGTAACAAAAACCATGATTATTTCAAAAGAAGCAGAAAAAGCTTTCGACAAAATACAATACTAACTCCTACTAAAAAACATGTGAAAGCAGGTGTCATATAGATGGATTTTTCCTTGAGATGATAAGAAGCATCTACCTAAAACCATCAGCAAGTATTATTTGTAATGGGACAAGCCAGAACACTTCCCAATAAGATCAGGAGTAAAACAAGGAATCCCATTATCACCAATATTATTCAATATTGTATTAGAAATGCTAGCAGCATCAATAAGAGAAGGAAATGAAATTGAAGAAATCAAAATGGGCAATAAGGTAATACAACTATCTCTTTCTGAAGAAGACATGATGATATACATGGAAAATCATAGAGATTTAACTAAAAAGCTAGCTGAAAGAACAAATTTTAGCAAAGTAGCAGGATATTAAATAAATCCACATAAATCCAGCATTTTTATATATCATCAACAAAATTCTATAGGAAGAAATAGTAAGAGATAGCTCATTTAAAATAACCATGGACATCAAGAAATACTTTCAAGACAAACCCAAGAACTACATGAAAATAATTTTAAAATACATTTTATATAAATAAGATCAGATTTAAATGACTGGAGAAATATTAACTATTCATGAGTGAGCAGAGCCAATATAATAAAAATGACAATTCTATCTAAACTAATCTACTTATTCAATGCCATCTTAATTAAACTACAAAAAAAATATTTTATTGAGCTAGGAAAAAATAATAACAAAATTCATTTAGAAGAACAAAAGGTCAAGAATTTCAAAAGAATGAAAAAATGTAAAGGAAGGAAGTTTACCATACCAGATTTAAGCTATATTATAAGGCAGTAATTACCAAAACTATCTGCCATCAGCTAAGAAATAGATAGTTCAGTGAAACAGAGTAGAGATATAATACACAGTAGTAAATGTTTGTAAGAACCTTGTGTTTGACAAGTGTAAAGATTTAAGCTGTGAAAATAAGAATACATTATTTGGTAAAAATATGAAAACTAGAAAGCAGTCTGGCAAAAATGGGTACAGAACAATATCTTACATCATTTACCAAGAAAAGGTCAAAATGGATACATGAGCAACATATAAAGGGAGATATCATAAGTAAATAAGAAGTATATGGGACATACTTCCTATTGGATTTATGGATAGGAGAACAATTTATGAATAAACAAGAGGTAGAAATGTGGGACATAAAATGGATCATTTTGATTACATTAAATTTAAAAAGCTTTCATACAAATAAAAGCAATGTAGTCAAGATCAGAAGGAATCTAGGAAGAAAACTAGGGGAAATTTTTATAGACCCCATCAGATAAAAGATTCATATCTCAAATATATAGAGAGAACTCTGTCAAATATACAAAAATATTATTAAAAAATAAAGATACATAAAAAATTCTCAATTGAAAAATGATCAAAGGCAGTGTGGGAATGAAGATATCAAAGTACATACATAGTTATAAGAAAAAATCCTCCGAATCATTATTAAAGAAATGCAAATGAAAAACAACTTTGAGATATCATCTCACATCTATCACATCAGCTAAAATGGTAGAAGGTGAAAATGACAAATGTTCAAGGGGATGTGGAAAAATCTGACTGTAATACAAGTTGGTAAAACTATGAATTGACTCAACCATTTGGGTGAGCAATCTGGTATTATGCCCAAAGAGTTCTAAAACTGCATATATCCTTTGATCCAGAAACACCACTATTAGGTCTGTTTCCCAAAGTATTCAGGAGAAAGGTAAACAACCTATATGTTCCAAAATATTTACGGCAGCTCTTTGTAGTGGCAAACAACTAGAGGCTGAGGTGATGCTGATCAATTGAGAAAAGGTAAAATAAGTTGTGGTATATGATTGTGATGGAATACTACTGTGCTATAAGAAATGATGAGCAGGTTCATTTTGGAAAAAACATAGAAACACTTGCATAAAATAATGAAGAAATGAAATAAGCAGAACCAAGAGAACATTGTATACTTAACAGCAATGCTGTTTGAATAATAACTGTGAACAACTAAGTTATTCTGAGTATTTTAAATACTCAAATCAATTACAAAGGACCTATGAACAAAGATGTTATCCACGTCCAGAAAAAGAACTGATAAAAGAAGTAGGCACAAGACAGTTTTACATATACACACAGTTCAGAACTTAATATGGAACAGAAAAAAATAATTAAATTTAAAAAAAATTTAAAGTGAGCAACAATATAGTTAAGTGACTTGCCCAAAGATACACAGGGAGCAACCATCAGAGGAGGAATGTTGAGCCAGATTCTCTTACTCCAGGAGCAGTGCTCTTTCCACTGAACGACATTTTCCTAAACAAGTTGTAAGTAGAAGAACCAGAATTTGAACCTGACTCCTCTGACTCAAATTCTATCACTCTTTCCAGTGCACCACATATATCATGAATGCTGAATTTGTAAACCTGAAGGATCCTTTCCTTGAAATTCAAGCCTTTCCTTCATCTAACAGAATCACAGTTTGGAGAACTAGATTTTGAATTCTCTACCCAAAACTGTTTCTCTGTTTTGTGTTCTAAAATCTGTGACAGAATAATACAGTAGAAAGGTCAAAGGATCAAAAGTTTAAAAGTTGGGTGCTAATCTTGTCTCTTTAATTAAATATCTGTGTAACCATGGGCAAATCATTTAATCTTTCTGGGTCTCAGTTTTTTAATGTGTAAAGAGAGTGGGTTAGACAAGATCTGTATGGAGACTTCTAACTCTATGTTTTCTTTTCACTTAAATGGTGAGCTGGAACCTAGTGAAATATAATAATGTCTTCAGAGATCTAATTAAGAGGAAAATAATTACATCATTTCTAAATGAAGATATCTATGTCTGTGAAATAAAATGTGATATGAATATAAAACCAAAATAGTGCATGCAGTCCCATCTCACTAAAAGATTCAATAAAGGAATATTTGTCACATAAGAACTATGTGCAAATCACAATGCCATGAGCTGCATCCTCCCCAGTCAAGCACTTAAAGTGAAAGACAAATAAAGAAAATATCACACAAAGGAAATTCAAAATTTATATTGCTTCTAAATAACACAGGTAGCTACGTATAAGCTATAAAAACTAATTCTGAAAATAAAAATATTTTTAATTAAGTTTTTTTTTCTATTTATGAGTAATCTCCTCGTTCTTTGATACCCAATCTCAAAAGTTCTTTTTTCAAGGCTAAATGAAGCATTTCTTTCAATTAGTATAGATGTAATCAATGTTTGAGTTATAACTATGTGCTGGTAGTAACCACCAGTCACGTAGGCAAATTATTTTTGGTATAGCATCTATTGACAAGTTTTGTTTTAGAAATCTAAATTTGAACAGCTGGTCCTTAGGCAGCTCTTCAAGCAGCTCATCCTGCAATGAAATCTTTCCCCTCAAGAGTATTCTTTTTGATATATGTTGTTCTTTGCAGGACCTGACTCAAGCCAATCCCCTAATGGTATAAGTTCTACAATGTAACAAAATAAGATTCTCATGGTCATTCAACAGTTAATAAAAAAAGAGATTTACTTAGTCATAGTAAGAGAAGGATATTTGTCCACCAGGCAAGCAATAGAGTGGGTGCCTGGAACACTTAATGACTGCTTTGTATTCATGCAACCAGGAAATAATGTTGACAGCCTGAATCTTTGGTTTCCTGAGACAGTCAAAGATCAGTGATGGTCTCAATACCTTTTATGGAAAATTTAGCCTAACTTGCAGGGTAGAAGGGCTACAACTATGCTACTGATTGGTTTTTGTCCTTTATTCTCGAAGAGGACCACAATGACATCACTACGATAAAGTGAAGTTTCAATGTGTCTAACTGTGGCTGATCAGACCAATACAAGCTCAGAATGCTCTACCACAGATCAGGCACAAATAGTCCATGTTAACATTTGGGGCAGATACTCTAAATTTGCCCATCTTGCTTTTCTTTTGAGACACTTCAATTCTGCTTTGCTCATAGAGCATAGCACCTTATCTGATGTGCGCCTGCCATGCTGAGTAATCTTGTGCCAGTGTCTCCCATGTCACACAATCAATTCCAAAGTTCTTGAAAGTGTCCTTGTATCACTTCTTCTGACCACCATGTGATCTCTTACCCTGTGTGAGTTCTCCATAAAATAGTCTTTTTGGCAAGCATATATTTTGCATTTGAACAATGTGGCTAGCCCATCGAAGTTGCACTCTCTGAAGTATAGTATGAATGCTTGACAGTTTAATTCGAGTAAGCACCTCAGTGTCTAGTACCTTATCCTAGCAGATGATCTTCAGAATCTTCTAAGACAATTCAAATGGGAGCGATTCGGTATTCTGGCATGGCACTGGTAGACTATCCAGGTTTCACAGACACACAACAATGAGATCAGCATAACAGTTTGTAGACCTTCAGTTTGGAAATTAGTCTACTACCTCTTCTCTCCCAGGCTTCTTCTGAGCCTCCCAAACACTGAGCTAGCTCTGGCAATGTGTGAATCAACCTCATTATTAATGTGGACATCCTTTGGTGTCTACCTGTTTTACCGAACTCTCATCTGTAGCTCCAAGAAGTTGTAGCATGCACTGCAGTCACACCCAACAGTAAACTGTTTTGGCAGACCAGTTAAATCATGCTGAGGAGAGCTAAGGGGTCGCAAATCCATTCATGACTTAGAGGGTTGTCTACCCCAAGCACGTTAAGACTTTCCCTGGTGGAATGGGTGGATGAGAACAATCTGTTCCACTGGCCACGAAAGCAGCTGAAGCAGGCTCTATGGAACACTTAGAGTTTGGTTAGACGCTGAAGAGACCAAGATCATCCACTGCATCCTGAGCCATTGCCAGTCATCTTGACTCTATCCTGCCCCTGGACTATGATGACTCTGGAGGAGAGAATGAGGCCTACAGTTTCATGCAACTCTGCCTCATTTAAATCCAATTTATGCATGAATCAAAAGACATCACCCATACCATTTTATTACTGTGCCTATCTCAAAGTCCTGCGGCAACAGGCAAGTGACAAAGCAACAGTTGCTAGGATACACTAGGGGTTGTAGTCACAACCCTACACACAGGTAGCTCAGGTCATAGACTCATTTCTCAGTGGAAGCAGCAGCAAGACTCAGCAGTCCCCTGGTTGTCTGAGCAGCCTTTTAAGGATCACTCTGCTCACCTCCTGGTGTGAGGAAATAGGCTAGAAAAGATGTCCTAAAAATTGTCTGCTTACCCAACCCTGACCTGATTGCCTCAGCAGGTGGGGAATCTCACTCTGCTCTTGAAACACGAAAAAAATGTACAAAAACATCTGCAAAGATGATTCCACTCACCATGGAACATGAGGACACTTATAGACAACACAAAATCTAGTAGACCTGAAAGAATAGCTCCTGTTGCAAGAGAAATCAGCAGGTATCACATTCAAATAGCAACCCTGAGTGAAACAAGGCTGTCAAATGAAGGTCAGCTTACTGAAGTCGGAGCTGGATGCACATTTTTCTGTAGTGGCTGCAGTGAAGGTGAACACTGTGAAGCTGGCATAGGTTTTGCTATCAAAACTCATCTAGTCAACAAACTGGTATGCCTGCTAAAAGGAGTAGAGGACACACTCATGATGATGTGATTGCCACTTGCAGGAAAACATCATGCCACCATCATCAGTGCCTATGCTTCCACCGTGACAAACCCTGAGGAGGTCAAAGAACAGCTGTGCTGCTACCATCTATGCCAACATGATGCATATTTAATAGCATTCCTCTTTGTCTTTATTTGAATCTTATGGTATTTCTGAACTGGGGTTCCACATTACTTCATTCCACTGTAGGTTTCAAAAAGGTGAATCATTCAGCAAGAGCAGACAGAGTTCAATGCTATATCATCCAGTTTTCTCCTTCATAGGCCCTTTGCCCTATATTGTCTGAGTATGCATCTGTTGGATAGCATCTTAAAAACTGTCTTGATTACAGAATAAGAAATCTAGAGATTAGAAATCATCTAGTTTATTTAACTCCCTCACTTTACAAACAAGAAAACTGAGGTTTACAGATGTTAAATGATAAATAATTGGAAAAGCCAGGATTTGAACTCAGGTTCAGTGATTCCAAGTTCAATGCTCTTTACACTGCACCACACTGCCTCATAAAAGTAATACAAATATTAAAAACAAGTGCTTCTCTTGCCAAATTACATTTCACATCTGGAAAGGCTTTTTTGAGTAGTCAAGCTGCTTCCCTGAGTATTACTGGATTAAGCTTTGTCCTTTGAGACTCTTAAGAAACTGTCAACAACCAACACCCTAGTGATACTGATGCCTGAATTCACGCTGCACTGTTTTCCTGTGTCCTCCAGAATCAGAGAAAGGTTATACTAAAATGGATTTAGCTCCATTTTTTCCCAAGTTCCCTAAAGTATCATAATGCTACCCACTCTAAGAATCCATTTGGCCCATGATCTGAATTTCACCAGTGAAGTATAGATAATTCAGAGATATGTGCAGATATTTGTTCCACCTACAAAGCATTTTGCTACTATGATGAATTCCAGGGTAGCTGCCCCAGAATATTTTCAATGATTAAAAGAGAAAAAAGTGAAATCTAAGGATAGATTTCCTATCCTTAGAGATCTCCAAGCAGAGGTTTGTTGGGGATATTACAGGGGGATACTCATTTCAACTTAACAGGTTCCCTTTGAGCTTTGAAATTTTATGATTTAGAAGTTCCTTTTTAAAAAAGATTTATTTATTTGCTATTTTCAACATTCACTTTTATAAGACTTTTGAGTTCTAAACTTTTCCCTTCCCCCATTCCAAGATGGCATGCAATCTAATATAACATATATATGTACAATCACGTGGTAGTATACTGGATAAGGAGTTGCTTGGTCTTGCCTGGACAGGAGTGAAATAATAAAAGTGAAGTTTTGGTAAAATAGTCTAGCAGAGGAGTTTAGAAGAACTCTAATTCCTTTAGTTCTCTCAGAGCAGGGGGCCACTACAAGTAGCTCAGGAATGAGAAAAAGAAGATCTAGACTGGATGATAGAAAGTAAAAATAAAAAACAGAGAAAAATCAAAAGATCTTTCAAAGGAAGAATTGATAGAACTTGGTGAATCCTTGGGATGAAGTTTCTAATCAGTGATAAAAGTGGTTCCACTGATGAAAATAACATGTTTAAAACAGGAGCTAGTTTCAGATTAAAGTGCTCTTTGTATTCAGAATAGTATCACAGGAAATGTTCTTGGCCTTGTCCTGTTTGACACATTTATCGGTGACAGGAAAATGGAATAAGCAGCTTGCTTTTAAAATCTTTTGATGACACAAAGTTTAATTGGATTGCTAAGACACTGGATGACCCTCAGCATGCAAAAATATCTGGATGGGCTAGAACATCAGGCCAAATCTAATAAGTGAAATTAAATAAGTTTAACTGTATATAGTCTTACACATAGGTTTAAAAAAATGAAATTCACAAGTTACAAAATGGGCTAAACATATCTAGAAAGTGAGTCATCTGAAAAAGATCTGAGAGTTTTAGCCCGAAAACATAACAGGAGTCAAATGTATGATATGGCAGGCAAGAAAGCTACCACAACATTAAGAAAGGTGCAGCATTCAGGAACCTAGATGTAATGGGGATAATATCATTCTGTTCTTACTGCACTCTCATCAAACCCAAACCATGTCTGGAGTATTAGGCTCAGTTCTGAATGCCATAGGACAACCAATATAGTTAAAAGTTGGTGACATGTAAGTCACCAGTTGAAAGAAATTGTGGAGGAGAGGGATAATTAATCTTGAGAAGAAAAGATTAAGAGAAATGATAATTATTTTTAAGTACTGGAAGGGCTATCCTGTGGGAAAGTGGGGTAGTTTTGTTTGCCCCTGGGGGGCAGAATTAAGAGAAATGGGTAGGTGTTGCAGGGAAGCAAATTTAAGTTTGTTCTGAGGATAGGTTTTCCTTTAAGAATGAGAGCAGTCTCAATGTGGAATGGGCCATTTTGGGAGGTAAAAGATTTTCTATCCTTAGAGATCTTCAAGCAGAGGTTTGTTGGGGATGTTACAGGGGGATTCCCATTTCAACTCAACAGGTTCCCTTTGAGTTTTGAAATTTTATGATTTAGAAGTTCCTTTTGAAGAAAGATTTGCTTATATCCTGTTTCCAGCATTCACTTTTGTAAGATTTTTGAGTTTAGTTTCCCTTCCCCCACTCCAAGATGCCATGCAATCTAATACAGTATATACATGGACAATCATATTAAGTATATTTCTACATCAGTCATATTGTGAAAGAAGAATCTAAAGAAAAGGAAATATAGACTTTGAGTGGATTAATGTCAGTTTCAGTTAAAGGAAATAATAAAATTCTGCAATTTTTTAGTCCTTAACATATAAAACCATACAGCAAATGAAGAAAATGAACATTTGACAGCACACAAATAGGAGTTTGTGAAGGATAAACTTCATTAGGTCTATAATCATGTAAAGAAATAAACTTTAACATGGGATACCATAATTGTAAGTCTGATATAATATTTGGCTACAGATAGTTTATTATGGTTTACTATAGTAAAAATAAAATATTAATTGACAATTGTTGACAAACAATATCAAATATACAAATATACACAAAGGTATATTTAAAAATTAATCTTCTTGTACATAAAATTTGCTAGGAGTTGCCTAGCAAATGCCTTGCCCACAAAATAAGTGCTTCATAAAAACTGAGAAGTATCAGAAACCAGATTTCATCTGAGAATGTAAGGCTCTCATTCCTGGAAGATCTTTAAAAATAAAAAAAATACTCAATTATCTAAATCGTTTTCATATGGGTGGGACTTCAGGAACCCTTGGTACAAGTAAGCTCAGTGGTCAGTGGAACCAGAGAGCTAGTAAGTACTAGTCACCTGAGTACATATCAGCTCCTGTCCTAAGAATGGGTAGTTCCAAGGACCAGATCAATTTCTTTTGTTAGTCTGACTCCCCTCTCTCTTCTGCCTCCCTGTGATATTCTCTCTGCTTTGTTAGAACATTTTCATTAGACCTTTACCTGATCGCCTGGTACTCAGTTGAAACACCTCACTTTGTGACCTTGTGACTGGGCTAGAATGACCTGTTCTCATCCATTTCCATGTGTCAATGTGTGGCACCATATACTTGTACAGTACCTGAAAAGCCCCCACAGGCCAGATCCTTAGTGGTTTTTAGATAGAGAATATAAGTATTCAGTAACTCACAAAATAAACAAATGATTAACTAACTTAATTAATGAATAATAAGTTGTTTGGTTTAATATCTCTATTTTAAAATATTTTAGCCAATACAATATTGTTTTGAGAATCATTGCTTTGTACTACAGTAGTCTGAGATATGGTATGCTAGGCCCCTTCCTTCTCATTTTTTTCATCGATTTTCTTGATCTTTTCTGCCTCCAGATGGATTTTGTTATTATTTTTCCTAGTTCTATAAAGTAATCCTTTGGTATTTTGGTTGTTATGGTCTTTGAACAAGTAAATTTAGGTAGTATTGTCATTTTTTTATCAATATTGGTTCAAACTATCAATGAGCAATTAACATTTCTCCAATTATTTGATTCTCTCTCTTTTTCTGTAAAGAGTGTTTTTCAGTTGTATTTTTATAATTTTCATATCTTGGAAGGTAGCCTCCTAAGTATTTTATACATTCTAAAGTATTTTAAATAGAATTTCTCTATCTTTTTTGCTGGATTCTATTGATGTTAAACAGAAATTCTGATGGTTTGTGTGGATTTATTTTATATCTTGCTGAAGTGACTGTTTCAGCTGATTTTTAGCTAAATCTACTATTTTTGAAAAACACCATCATATCAACTGCACAAAAGGATAATTGTATTTCTTCTTTGCCTATGCTTATTCCTTTAATTTCTTTTTTCTTATCTTATCACTATTACCAACAGTAACTATGGATATGCTTGTTTAAATACTGATTTTACCGGAAAAGATACTAATTTATTGACATTATAGATAAAAATCTAACCTATAATGGAATACTATTTTGCTGTAGGAAAAGTTGATTTCAAAAACACACAGAAAGATTTGTTATCAAGTGATGCAGAATGAAGTGAACAGAACCAAAACAATCTATACTATGTCATCACTATAATAAAAATGAACATTTTTGAAAGATCTAAGAATTCTGATCAACCATGATTCCAAACGAATGACATCCACCTCATGATGATAGAAATTATGAATATTAAGAATAACAAATTAATTTTTCTATATGACATGTGAATATATTTCCCTTAACTGTGCTTTTAAAATAGAGGAGTTCTACATTTCTTTTTTTCCGCAGTAGGGAAAAATAGGGGAGAAAAATGGGAAACTTGATAATTAAAAAGTAAAATATTAAAAATTATTAAAAAGTTGTCTGGATGACCATTTTGAAACACTACTCTAGGAAATAAAATTAAAATCAGCATTCTTCTCAATATGGAAGCATATTTGACCTCAAATTTCTTTATCTCCTTTTGCAAATATGTGGACTTGAGTACATTACTTTCCAAATGAATGTTAGTTTCCTGTCTTATGTAACATCAGCTTTCAAAAGCTGTGCATTTAAAAAGCAATATAACATACAATCACCTCACTTTTCTATCTTACTGTTTACAAGGAAAGATAGTAAAGGGGGAAAAAAGCAGCTCTACTATTAGAGTAGGGAGGTAGAAAATTGAAAAATACTAATTTTCCCATCATTGTCAAAGACTCTTCCCCCATGAGTTATTGACAAGACTATTTATATGAATCTTGACAGAGAACTGGTTAACATGAAATTTAATTTATATGTATATTATTAAAAATTTTCCGTTTCCATATAAAGAAATGGAAAATTTTATTAGATACAAGATGATTCTTATCCTTTCTAATACTGAACACTTGTAAAAATGTAATAAGTATTTATCAAAATTTATTTTCAGTTCAGTGTTTAATATTTAAATACATCTAATGGATATAAGGGGCAACTAGGTGATTCAGCACATAGAGTTCAGAGTCTGGAATCAGGAAGACTCATCTTTCTGAGTTCAAATCTGGTCTCACACAAGAATCTACTTACTAGCTGTGTGACCCTGGGCAAGTCACTTAACTCGGTTTGCTTCAGTTTCCTCATTTGTCAAATAAGCTGGAGAGGAAATGGCAGACCATTTCAGTACCTCTGCCAAGAAAACCCAAAACGGGTCATGAAGAGTCAGACATGACTGAAACAAATAAACAACAACAATGGATATAAATCTTTAATATTCTAAGATACTCATTTATGCTACTATTTAGCAATACAAAAACATTTTTAGGGGAAAGTGCCAATACTGGAGGTTTTTATTCTGTAGGGGATGTCTCTATCCCCACTGTAACCCTTCATACCTTTCATACCTAGAGTGTTTGTCAACACTCTAGAATGGCTTGCTCACTGGCAGGTCCAAGTTCCCAGAATAGGCCCACCAATGGGTCAGTCAATAAAAGTCTAAGTAAGCAATTACTTAATCACTTAGGCACTGTGCTAAGGGTTGAAAATACAAAGAAAAGCAAAAATACTGTTCCTTGCTTTCAAAGAGTAAACATTTTACTAGGGGAGACAGTATACAAATAACCATATACATGCAAAATACACAGTGCAAATGTAATCTCAGAGAAGGGAGAGGGAGAGAAAAAGTCTCTTGCAGAGGGTGGGATTTGAGTTGAATCTTGAAAGAAGAACCCAGAAGTAAAGAGGGAAAAGATTTCAGGTATAGTGGGGCAACCAGTGAGAAGGCAATAGAATATTATAGGAGAGGAACACCAAGGAGGCTAGTATCACTAGATTGTAGAGTACATAGAAAGAGCAAAAACAAAAAGATTGAAAATGGAGGAAGGGACTAAATTACAAAGGACTTTAAAAGCCAAACAAAAGAAACTAATATTTGATGCTGCATAACAGGGAGTCACTAGTTTTACTGAGTAAAGGAGGGAGGGACTTAAATGGTCAGACCTACATTTTAGGAAAATCACTTAAGTAGCTGAGTGGAATATGGATTGAAATCAGAAAAGATTTGTGGTAGGGAGAACAAATAGGAGGCTAGTGCAATAGTCTAGGTAAGAAGGGATAAAGGCCTGAACTAGAGTACTAGATGCGTGAGTTGACATGGGGAAATCAAGAGATTCAATCAAGAGAGATTGTAGATAGAGAAGCAATAAGATTTGGCAACTCATTGGATATGTGGAATGAGTGTGAGGAGTTGATATGACAATGAGGTTAGGAACCTAAATGATTGGGAAATGAACAACTGGAAGCTCTGCCCTCAACAGAACTGGGGAAAGTCAGAAGAGGATTAGGCTTTGGGGGTGGAAAGGGAGAGGGGGCAAGTGAGGGGATGGGGGAAGACAATAAGTTCTGTTTAGACAATTAGACAATTTGAGATGTTTCTGGAATATCTCATTTGAAATATTAATAAGTAGTTGAAGATATAGAACTGGAGGACAGAATAGAGACTAAATTTTTTCAAGCAATTTACTGTAAATAATAAACATCTCTACCCTGGTACCATGATTTTCTTACTCACTAAGTGAGCTATTTGGATTTTCTGGTGCTAAACTTTATAAGCAAATTTGCTTATTGACCAAAATAAATACAGTATAATAAAATGCAAATGTATCCTGGTTATTAGAAACAATATAAAGGGGAAGCTTGTCATTCCTTATTTGGTTTAAGAATTTAAAGCTGCCTCTCTGAATAAGTCAGTAAAAAACTTTTTGGAAAGAAACGTGAAATGTATTAATTACTATCTTCATTTAAATCAAGCTCAATACTTACAAGAAAAATAAACTAGATTCCAATTAGTGTGAATAATAAATCATGTGAAAGAATCCCATATATTCACGTTTACACTATTCAAAGTATGATTATATAAAATATGGTAACTAATTCCAGTCCAATGGAAAAATGCAATAAGAAATCAAATATCATATGGAAAATATTTCTTTTAAAGTAGTTAGGAAAATGCATGACCTAGATTTTTCTTTGCCAAAATGCTCCCAAAATAACAATGGCACTACCTCCCAGGAAGTCTCATTTCTATCAGAAATAATTTTTTCTGCTTTGATTCATTTCAGTTGCCTAGAACATGATGTATATTTTAACATTAGCCCTATGGTGGATATTGTGCCCAAATTATAAGTTTGCCCATGCCCATGTTCCAAATAGTAACTCGCCAAAAAAATGGATAAATTAATCAGGAAAGAACTCAGATAAGAAGTAGAGAAACTTCATCTGCATCTTATTCTGGCAAAAGCAGCAGTATCTTAGCTAGAACTTATTTGATAACAATGAGCTCATCCTGCCATTCAAAGACTGGCCATTTGCTTTCTATCTGCACAGCATGACAGAAGTCTGCATAGAAAGACAATGGAACAATAATTCTTTTAAATGAAAACAACACAGAAAGACTTGGTATTAGCATTTTTAGACATATAGAGTGTGAGATGCCTCAGGATATCTGATGACCCGCCTTGTTATTGATAGACAAACTGCTGTCTTGCTATTGAAGATTTAGAAAAAAACAAGACAGGATTGTAGGTTAGGTAATTTAGTTAACTCTTAGTTATGAAAAGCAGCTGAAATAGTACCATGCCATTTCAAGATCTAATAAAATTTTAAAGGATGCTCATTTAGTAACATACACTTTGGTAAATCACAGAGGATCTTCTATTCTGAGGCATGTGTTGGTTATTATTGGATATTTCCTATTGGGTTAACAGTACTTCAGAGTATTTGATACATTTTGGCATATAACTATTCTAAGTGATGCTATTAGGGTTCTACTATAAGGCAATAGGAAAAAATTTATATTATAGAATTTTCTAAAAGTAACAATAAGTCAAGTGATTTTGACTTAGGCAATATCCTTGCTCACACATGACCCTCTATCAATTCGCGGGTTTCAATCTAGTTTAAATATAGTGATGATTTTCCTTTTTTCACAGAGTAGTCAGAATTGATGTATGTACAGTAACAATTAAAACATGACACTCCTGTTTCCATATTTCAGAGGATTAAGAGCAATTGTTTCTTTTAAAATGTCATAGAATTTAACTTGAAGATCTTTTTTTTTACAGGTAAAGGCAATGGAACCCAGAGAGGTAAGAGGATGTTTCAAAGGTCAGTACTAATTAGTAGAGGTCAGAATTTGAGCATAGGTTTTCTAATTGTGCCATATCATATGACATTCTGTTGGCTGCATTACTCTGTCCTCAGAATCCTCAAATAAGTCCTTAAGAGAGTTAAAAGGATAAAAGATTATGCACAAACCTAGTCTTATACAACTCTTATTTATGATCATTTTACCTGACCATTTTCTACGTGCCAATTCTGCCTGATGGTACTGTCACTCACAGATGGCTATTTCAGGGATGGCTGCCTTTCAGTAAGAGTTTAAAATGCCCTTGGGTAATGAAGTTTGTAAATAACTGCTCATTCTGCTATTGAATTAATCCAGATGGTCTGCAGTATATAACTGTGAACAATAGTTTACAAATATATTGGTAGGACATTGTCTATATCATGATTAAAGAAAAGGACAACTATCCTTAAAAACGTTATATGAAATATGAAATGTATATATTAAATGAAAATTACTGAGAAGAAGAAATGTCAGAAAACTTGACTTTACAAACACTCAGCTATTGAATGACAATGGGATCTGGAAAGATAAAAAATGTTATAATGTATGAAAAATTGGATTGTGCGAATATTACTTTAACTGAAGAAATGATCATATGAAATGATATCTATAATCTCCGTCAGAAAGAAGATGATTTAATTAGTAAATCTTTTTTAAATATGTGGATCAAATAATTTTAGTTAGAAGCTCTAAAAGGAAAATAACTTAAGCTAACCCTGGTTCAGAGAAATATCAACTTGCTCAAATTCACAAAGCAAGACAGCACTAAATATATAAGATCTTGACTTTCATTCAGTGCTTTTTCCACTTTTTCCAGCACTATAAAAGGTAATATCAAGGTAGTAATAAAAAAACGGTAATATCTCTCTAGTAATTTGTTCACATGCTATCTCCAATACCATTCATGATCTAAAAGGTATTTTCCAGAATACCTTTCAGATTAAACTGACAAGTCAATATAAAATGGATTGGAGGGAAAAAGAAGGTCTTACAATAATGCAGGTATGAGTGATGGATGAAAGTACTTACAATGCACTTTTGTCTAAGACGGCTCCATGGATAGGAAGATCACCCACATACCTACTGTAGTAAAACTCTGTAGTTCACATCTGATTAAATAATGATCCATAATCTGACAATAAACTACAGTGCCTTCTTTCCAATGAGAACTACAAATTAACTAATAAAACTAGGAGCTGATGGTCTGAAAAACCAACAAAATAGATAAGCTATTGATTTAAAAAAAAAAAGGAAAGAAGAAAACCAAATTGTTAGTATAAAAAATTTTAAAGGTAAATTTACAACCAATTAAGAAGAAAGAAAAGCAATTATTAGGAGCTATTTTGCCCAATTATATGCCAATAAGACTGGAAACATAAATTAAATGGATGAAAATTTTTAAAAAATACAAATTTCCCAGATAAACAGAATGGGAAGTAGAATACTTAAAAAAAATAACCCACATAGTTGTGAACTCATCCAGACTTCTGGAGAGGAATATGGAACTATGCCCAAAGACCTAAAAAATTGTGCAATACCACTTCTAGGTCTGTATCCTGAAGAGATCATAAAAAAGGAGAAAGGAGCAACAAGCACAAAAAATATTGATAGCAGCTCTTTTTTGTGGTGGCAAAGAATGGGAAACTGAGGGGAAGCCCATCAACTGGAGAATGTCTGAACAAGTAGTGGTATATGAATGTAATGGAAAATGATTGTTCTATAAGAAAACATGAGCAAGAAGAAGACAGAGTAAGTAGTCAAGTCACTATCACATTCCCTTTTCAACCTCTTAAAAAACAGAAAATAGCACCCCAGGGAAATTCCTGGAAAAGCAGAGTGAGCAGAAAGATAGAGTACAGCAGTTTCTTAGCCTGGGAAATTTGGAGGATCAGCAAGTAAGGTCTATTTCACTAAGGCAGAGGAGGAGTGCATTCAAGGACAGGGAGTGGCCCAATAAGCCAAATGTAAAGTCCCACCTCTGCAAACCAACAGGAGATCCTGGGCCCCAGGGTGATGGAGCAGACAAAGGTCAACACCAGGACCCCCATGTGCCTAAGGGTAACCAGGAGAACCAGAAGACTTCAGCTCACAGAACCCCTACCTGAACTAACCCAGGCCTGTTGGACAGGCATGCCCCGGTGGCTGGACCTCATTGAATTCTGACACAGCACCAGGCAAGCAGGAGTTCTCCAGCAGTGGATCTCCAAGCACTTCAGTATAGTCCTGGGCAGATAGGCATCCTCGAGTGGCCAGATCTCCACCATATTAAGAGCATCCCATGCAGGTGGGCAGGCATCCTTCAGCAGCAAGAACTTCCCCTGCTTGAGTGGGGTCCCAATTGAACAGGCATCCTCCAGTAGCAGAACCTCCCCATAATTAAGCACAGCACCCAGGAAATGCAGAAAAATCTGACATAGCCTTGTTGTTTTTATTGTTGATGTTATGTTCATCCTTTGCTGCTGAAGAAGACCATGCCATCAGAGAGATGATAACATGACTTGCACTTGACTTTGTTTTGAGTGAGGGAGGATTGCGCAAGGTCACCAGCCTCATTTCTCCTCCAGAGCCATCTGAATCCAGTGACCAAATATTCATCAGGATGACTGGAGATGACCCAGGATGCAATGGGAGACCTTGACCTCTTTAGGCCAAGGTCTATTCAGGTACTCACTTAGAGTGAGGTAATGCCTATTCAATGAATAGGCCTGTTTAAGAAGTAGTCAGGGGATGGTCTCTTTCATGAGGCAAAGAACAACTACATCAGGCTGGGAGAGAAACAGCAACAGTTACTAATGATAATCACTCTTAAGCCAGGAGGTTACAGAAAAAAGCTCATAAGTGGAGCTTGGGCAGAGAGGCCTAGTATCGTCCAATGTATGGGCTTCTGAGTGCAGTAGGTTTAAGGTTTTAAGAAAGGGAAAGGAAGAGAAGAAAAGAGAAGAGAAGGAAGAAATCTAGCCAGTAAACCCCAAATTAACTGGGCATCCTCTGGCCATCCAACTTTACCTTCCATTGGAGAGGAGAAGGAAGAGGAGGGAGAGACAGACAGGAGAGGAAGAGCTGAGTTATTCAGCAATCTGGATCCTCATTCAGGCAGCCACATCTACTCACAGATTATTGTGTTCTTCCTTTGTTGTCGAAGAAGACCATGACATCAAGAGAAATGATGACATAACTTGCACTTTACTTTGTTTTGAGTGAAGGAGGGCTGTGCAAGGCATCAACCTTTCTACTCCTGAACCATCTCTGTCCAGTGACCAAATATTCATCAGGATGACATAGCCTTAGTACATGACATACACCACCATAGCCTCTAGTACCTGAGGCCCCAGCACACAAGGTTAGTAACCAGGACCTTGGCCCCCATCACAAGAAGTTTGGGAGAGTGCTCCCTGTGCTCCAGGAGAGACCAATTTTAAAAGCAAGGAAATAGGCAAACATTATGAGCAAGAAGCAGAAAAGACCATAGAGACTGACCATAGAGAATTATTTTGTTGACAGGGAAGATCAAAACACAAACTCAGAAGAGGACAACATTCTCAATCTACCTGCATGTGAAACTGCAAATGGAAGTATGAATTGGTCCCAAACCCAAAAAGTCTTCTTGGAAGAACCCAAGAAGGATTATAAAACTGGGAAAAGAAATAAGTGGTATGCAAGAGAGAGTCAACAGTTTAGAAAAGGAAGGACAAAAAACTGACTTAAGAAAATTACTCCTTAAAAAATACAATTAGCCAAATTGAAAAGGAGATACAAAAATCCACTAAAGAGAACTCCTTTAAAAAGTAGGATTGGCCAAATGGAAAGGGAAGTACAAAAGTTAACTGAAGAAAAAAATTTGTTAAAAATTAGAATTGGGGAAGTGGAAGCTAATATCTCTATGAGTCATTAAAAATCAATCAAACAAAATCATAAGAATTAAAAAATAGAAGAAAACAAAAAATACCTCATTGGAAAAACAACTGACCTGAAAAACTGATCCAGGAGAGATAATTTAGGAATCATTGGTCTACCTGAAAACCATGATAAAAAAAAAAAAGAAAAACGGGGGCAGAGCCAAGATGGCAGAGTAGAAAGACTCACATATGCCAGCTCCAAACCCACAGCCCATGGATTTCCTCTAAAAAGAACTCCCAACAAATTCTGGAACAGTGGAAGCTGCTCAGTAACACAGTGAAGGAGATTTCCGTTCCAGAGAGCCCTGAAAAACCAATCCCAAAGGTCCATCGTGTACCGGACAGGAGTGGAGCCCTGCCCTGCCCTGGCCGCAGCACAGAGAGGAGCGAGCAGATCCGAACAGGCTTCAGGGACAGAATCTCCAGAGGCCACGAAGGTCCCTCCACCCACAGACTCACAGGTCAGTGAGAAAGATGGGCTGAGAGGGGAGCAGGGTGTCTCCAGGACTCAGGCCCCCTCGGGAGGTAGCGGCAGAGGCAGCAGCAGAGGCAGCAGGCGGCCAGAGGCTCCCAGAGCAGGCAGGAGCTCAGCAGCAGCTCCATTACAAAAGGTCTCTGCATAAACCCCCTGAGGGAACTGAGCCTGGGAGGTGGCCCTGCCCCCACTTGAGAACCTGAATTTAATCTTACCCTGAATAGCAGCCACTTGCCACCAAAAGCCCTGAGGCTAGGGAGCAGCATTTGAACCTTAGACTCCAAGCACTAGCTGGGTCGACCTAGGCCTGGGGTGGAGAGGACTCTCAGAAGTCAAGTAACTGGCTGGGAAAATGCCCAGAAAAGGGAAAAAAAATAAGACCATAGAAGGTTATTTTCTTGGGGAACAGATGATTGCGCCATTCCTCTTTGACGAAGAAGACCAATGCTTACCATCAGGTAAAGACATAGGAGTCAAGGCCTCTGTATCCCAAACATCTGAAATAGATATCCAATGGGCTCAGGCCATGGAAGAGCTCAAAAAGGATTTTGAAAATCAAGTTAGACAGGTGGAGGAAAAAAAGAAAAAGGCAGCATCTTTCAAGAAATTATTGAGGAAAACTGCCCTGAGATCCTAAAATCAAAGGGTAAAATAGTCATTGAAAGAATCCATCAATTACCTCCTGAAAGAGATCCCAAAATGAAAATGCCAAAGAATATTGTAGCCAAATTAAAGAATTATGAGGTCAAAGAGGAAATACTACAAGCAGCCAGAAAGAAACAATTTACATATTATAGAACCACATTCAAGATTATTCAGGAACTAGTAGCTTCTACATTAAAGAATTAGAGAGCTTGGAAGATGATACTCTTCAAGGCAAAGGAGCTTGGAGCACAACCAAGGATCAATTACCCAGCAATACTGAGTATAACCTTTCAGGGGAAGGGATGGACATTAAATGAAAAAGGAGACTGCAACACCAATGCAATACCCACAGCAACTGCTATGGATATGCATTCATATTTCCAGGGTAAAATTTGCACAATATAAACTCTCTTCCTCAAAGTAAAAACTAAGATATTTATTCAGATATCAGAAAGCCAAATCTCTCAGAGTAACAAAGAAATCTATATACATTATTAATGCAGGGAGCATGGTCATCTCCAAGCCTTCCCTCCCTCAGATCTCTCCACAAACAAGCTCCCTTAGGCAAAAATCACTCCCTCTCTCACTCAAGCTATCTGCTCTCCTGTGCTCTGCCTGCTCTCTCTCTCAATTCTCTCCCAGCTCTATCTCACTCTTTCTTCCTGCTCCATACATTCACCAAGTTCCTCCCACCACTGACTCCATGTAACTCAGGCTGTGGGCTGGGCCAAAGCTCAAAGCAGTTCACATGGACCTACTAAAGGTCAGAGAAGGTCTTCAAATTCGCTTACCATTACAAGGACTTCCAAACTTTCCTAATGAACAGACCAGAGTGCAACAGAATATCTGATCTCCTGATACAAGACTCAAGAGAGACATAAAAAGTTAAAAAGAAAAGAAAAAAAGTTATTTAATGAGGTAAACTGTTTACATCCCTTCAAGGGAAGATGATACTTACAACTCTTGAGACCTATATCTTTACTATGACATTTAGAAGTAGCATACATAGATAAAGGGTGTGAGGATAAGTTAACTTTCATGTGATAACCAAAAAATTAATTACACAACCGGTAAAAAAATTATACTGGGAGAAGAGGAAAGGAGGAGACAGAAGAAGGTAAATAACATCACATGAAGAAGTATAATTACCTACTATAGTAAAGGGAAAGAAGGGAGGGAGGCCATTCGAACCCTACTTTTATCAGATTTGGCTCAAAGAGGGAATAACACACATATTCACTTGGGTACAGAAATCTCTTTTACCTTACAGGGAGTAGGAAGGGAAAGTGGGGGGGGGGGGAAGGAAGCAGTTGATAAAAGGGAAGGAATAAGGGAATGAAGAAGTAGGAATGGAAAAGGGAAAGAAAAAGGAGGGGGGCCGATAAAAGGGAGAGAAGACTGAGGAAGGTGGTGGTCAGAAACAAAACACTTGAAAGGAGGGAAAGGGAAAAAGGAGAGAGAAAAGCATAACCCTGGGGGGTGGGGGGGAAAGAGACCTGATAAAGTTAGGAATCATAACTCTGAATGTGAATACATTGAACTTTCCCATAAAATAGAAGCAAACTGGATTAAAAACTGTAATCATATAATGCGTTGTTTACAAGAAACACATTTGAAGTAGAGAGATACATACAGGGTAAAAGCAAAAGGCTGAAAGACTATATTATGCTTTAGTTGAAGTAAAAAATAAAGTTGGGGCAGCAATCCTGATCTCAGACAAGGCAAAGGCAAAAATAGATCTAATTAAAAGATATAAGGAAGGAAACTGCATCCTGCTAAAACCCACCATAAACAATGAAGTAGTATTAATACCAAACATATATGCACCAAGTGGTACAGCATCCAGATTCTCAGAGGAGTAGTTAAGGGAGTTACAGCAAGACATAGACAGCAAAACTATACTAGTAGGGGACCTCAATCTCCCCCTCTTAGAACTGAAAAAAAATCTAATGACACAATAAACAGGAAAGAAGTTAAGGAGGTAAATAAATTTTTAGAAAATTTAGATATGGTAGACCTATGGAGAAAATTGAATGAGAATAGAAACTAATATACATTTTTTTACACCTATACAAAAACTGACCATTTACTAGGGCATGAAAACCTCACAATCCAATTCAGAATTCAATTAAATGCATCCCTTCCAGGTCATGATGATATAAAAATTACATGTAATAAAGGGCCATGTAAAGATAGACTAAAAATTAATTGGAAGCTAAATAATGTAATCATTAAAAAATGAGTGGATTAAATAAGTCTCAGACACAATGAATAACTTCCAAAAGAATGAAAATAATGAGATAGCATAACAAAACTTATAGAATGCAGCCAGAACAGTTCTTAGGGGAAATTTTGTATATCTAAATACTTATATGAATGAAAAAGAGAAAGAGATCAATAAATTGGGCAAGTACTTTTTAAACTAGAAAATGAACAAATTAAAAATTCCCAATTAAATGACAAATTAAAAATTATGAAAATCAAAGGAAAGATTAATAAAACTGAAATTAAGAAAACTATTGAACTAATAAATAAAACTAAGAGCAGGTTTTATGAAGAAAACAACAATGAAATAGAAAAGGCTTTGGGTAATTTGATTATAAAAAAGAAAGAAGAAAACCAAATCACAAGTATGAAAAATGAAAAACATGAATTCACCATCAATGAAGAGGAAATGAAAATTATATCTAGGAGCTACTTTGCCCAACTGTATGCCAATAAATCTGACAATCTTGTTGAAATGGATGAATATTTCTTAAAATATAAATTGCCCAGATTAAGAGAAGAGGAAGTAAAATATTTAAATAAACCCATTTCAGAAAAAGAAATTGAACAAACTATTGAACAAACTCCCTAAGAAAAGAATCTCCAGGGTCAGATGGATTCACAACTGAACTCTACTAAACATTTAAAGAACAATTAATTCCAATACTATATATACTATTTGGAAAAATAGGCAAAGGAGGAGTTCTACCAAATTCTTTCTATGACACAAAAATGGTGCTGATACCTAAAGCAGGAAGAGCAAAAATAGAGAAAGAAAATTACAGACCAATCACCTTAATGAATATAGATGCAAAAATTTTAAATAAAATATTAGCAAAGAGGTCACACCAACCTGCAGGGCCTTTTCAATATTAGAAAAACTATAAATGACCACATAAATAATAAAATTAACAGGAATCATATGATTACCTCAATAGACGCAGAAAAAACTTTTTTTCAAAATACAGTTCCCATTCCTATTAAAAACACTAAACAGCACAGGAATCAATGGAGTTTTCCTTAAAATAATAAGTAGCATCTATCTAAAACCATTAGCAAGTATTACATGCAATGGGGATAAGCTAGAAGCACTTTCAATAAGATAGGGGTGAAACAAGGGTGTCCATTATCACAACTGTTATTCAGTGTTGTACTATAAATGTTAGCCTTAGCAATAAGAGAAGAAAAACAAATGGAAATTAGAAAAGACAATGAAGAAAAGCCGAAAGAGTACAAAACTATGCATGCCCTTTGATATCACTACTAGGTCTGTATCCTAAAGAGATCATAAAAAGGTAAAAAGCACCAACATGTATGACTCTATGCAAATGATATGATGGTATACGTAGAAAATCAACTAAAAAATTACTTGAAATAATTGACAACTTTAGCAAAGTTACAAAATAAAATCATAAGAATTTTTAAATATTACTAAATATAGGTACGGGGTAGGTTGAGCTAATAAAATAAAAATGAAAATTCTACCTAATTTATTCAGTGTCATACCAATCAAAGTACCAAAAACTATTTTATAAAGCTAGAAAAAAATAACAAAATTCATCTGGAAGAACAAAAGATCCAGAATATCCAGGAAAATTATGAAAAAGAAATGCAAGTGAAGATGAATGAGTCTTACCAGATCAAACTGTATTATAAAGCAGTAATCACCAAAATGATTTGGTATTGGCTAAGAAAAATAATGGTGTATCTGTGGAATAGGATAGGTACACAAGACAGAATAGTGAATGACAATAGTAATCTGTTTGATAAACCCAAACACTCCAGCTTCTGGACTAAAAATTCACTATTTGTCAAAAACTGCTAGAAAAACTGGAAAATAATATGACAGAAACTAAGTATAGCTCAATATCTTATACCATATATCAAGATAAGGTCAAAATGGGAACATGATTTAGACATAAAGGGTGAGACTATAAGCAAATTGAAAGGGCAAGGAATAATTTACCTGTCAGCTCTATGGAGAAGGGAAGAATTTATGATGAAACAAAAGAGAGAAAACATTATGAAATACAAAACTGAGAAACTTTTTGCATAAAAAAGCCAATGCAACCAAAATTAAAAGGGAAGTAGAAAACTGGGAAACATTTTTTACAGCCAGTATCTCTGATAATGGTCTCATAAGAATACAAATCATTCCCCAATTGATATATGGTCAAAGGATATGTGCAGGCAATTTTGAAAGGTTAAAATTAAAGTTATCTGTTGTCATATGAAAAAATGCTCTAAATCACTATTGATTAGAGACATGCAAATCAAAACAATTCTGAGGTACTACATCACACATATCAGATTGGCTAATAGGACAAAATAGGAAAATGATAAGTGTTGGAGAAGATGTGGGAAAAATGGAACAGTAATACATTGTTGGTGTTATGAACTGATCCAAACAGAAGAGCAATTCGGAACTATGCCCAAAGGGCTACAGTGCATATCTTTGACTCAGCAATACCACTAGTAGGTTGATATCCCAAAGAGATCATTAAAATGGGGAAAGGAGCCACATGTCCAAAAATATTTACAGCAGCTGTTTTTGTGGTAAGCAAGAATTACAAATTGAGGAGAGGCCCAACAATTTGGAAATAGCTGAACAATTTTTGACATATGAATATCATGGAACATTACTGTTCCATAAGAAAATGATGCAATGATGGATGTCAGAAAAACCTGGAAAGACTAACTTGAACTGATGCTGAGAGAAGTGAGCCAAACCAGAACATTGTACACAGTAAAGCAACAATGTGCAATGACAAACTTTGATTGACTTAGTTCTCAGCAATAAATGATCTAACACAATTCTAAAAGATTCATGATGGAAAATGCTATCCACATCCAGAGAAAGAACTATTGGGTCCAAATACACATCAAAGTATACTATTTTCTCTCTTTTTTCTTTTTTATTTCTTCTTTCTTGAGGTTTTCCCCTTAGATTCTAATTCTTCTTTAAAACATGACTAATGTGGAAATATGTTTAATGTGATTGTACATGTATAGGCTATATCAGATTGCACACTGTCTTGGGGAGGGGGAGTGGAGGAAAGGGTAGAAAATTTAGAACACAAAAATCTTAAAGAAGTGAATGTTAAAAACTAAAAATAAACAAATAAAATTTTAAAAAGAGAAAAGAAATGATAAGCAGGCAGATTTCAGAAAAACCTGGAAAGATTTGAATGAACTGATGCTGAGCAAACTGAGCAGAACCAGGAGAACATTTTATACAGTAACAACAACACTGTGTGATTACCAACCTTGATAGACTTTGCTGTTCTCAGCAATTCAATAATCTAAATCAATTCCAAAAAGACTCATGAAGGAAAATGCCACTGACCAAGAAAATAAATCCAGGAGAAGTAATTTTAAAATTACTGGACAAGATCATGATAAAAAAAAAGAGCCTAAACATCATCTTTCCAGAAATTATCAAGAAAAACTGCCCTAATACTCTAGAACCAGAGGGCAAAATAAAAATTGAAAGAATCCACCAATCACCTTCTAAAAGAGATGCCAAAAGGAAACTTCCAGGAATATTATAGTCAAATTCCAGAGTACCTAGGTCAAGGAGAAAATATTGCAAGCAGCCTGAAGGAAACAATTCAAGTATTGTGGGAACATGATCAGGATAACACAAGATTTAGCTGTTTCTATATTAAGGGATCACAGGGCATGGGACATGATATTCCAGAGGTCAAAAGAGCTAGAATTAAAACAAAGAATCACCTACCCAGAAAAACTGAATGTAATCCTTGAAGGGAAAAAATTGACAATTCTTGATGTAGAGAAATTTAATGAATTCTTGAGAAAAAAAAAAAACAAGAGCTAAAGAGAAGAAACAATTTTCAAATACAAGAACCAAGAGAAGCAGAAAAAGGTAAAAAGGAAAGAAAAACCACAAGGGACTTTTTAAAGTTGAACTGTTTACAATCCTACGTGGAAAGATGATATTTGTAACTCATAACACCTTTCTCTAAAAATTTGTTTTAAAAAGACCTTTCTCTTTACCAGGGTAGTTGGAGGGAATGGAGGGAGATGAGAGAGGAATGTAGTGGGAAAAATTAAGAGAGTTACAGAAAAAAATAAACAACAAAACTATACAAGTGGGGAACCGCGAATTTCCCCTCTCAGAACAAAATAAATCTAACCACAAAACAAATAAGACAAAAAGTTATGTAGCTGAATTGAATTTTAGCAAAGTTAGACATGGTTGAACACTGAAGAAAACTGAATGGAGATAGAAAGGAATATACCTTTTGCTCAATAGCATGAGACACACAAAAACTGACCATGTATTACAGTATAACAACTTCACAATCCAGTGCAGAAAGGCAGAAATATTAAATACATCCTTTTAAGATCATGATGCAATAAAAAACTACATGTAATAAAGTGCCATGGAAAGACAGACTAAAAATTAATTAGGAACTAAAAAATGTAAACCTAAAAGATGAGTGGGTCAGACAACAAATCATAGAAACAATCAGTAACTTCATCCAAGAGAATGACAATAATGAGACAACATGTCAAAACTGATGGGATGCTGTAAAAGTGGTTCTTAGGGGATTTATGTCTCTAAATGTTTACATGAATTAAATAGAGAAAGAGGAAGTCAATGAATTAGGCAAGCAAGTAAGAAACCTAGAAAAAGAGCAAATTAAAATCCCACATACCAAATTAGAAATTCTGAAAAATTAAATTAAACTACCAAATTTAATTAAATACCAAATCAGAAACTCTGAAAACCAAAGAAGAAATTAATAAGATTGAAATTAAGAAAACCACTAAAATAATAAATATAACTGAGTTTGTTTTATGAAAAAACAATAAAATAGATACGCCTTTGGTTAATTTGATTAAAAAAAGAAAGAAGAAAATCAAATTATTGGGCAGGGGTATGGAACCTGCACCCTCAAGTCCACATGTAGTGGTCCTATAGGTCCTCAAGTGTGGCCCTTTGACTGAATCCAAACTTCACAGAACAAATTCCCTTAACAAAAGAATTTTGTTTGACTCAGTCAAAAGGCTATACCTGAGGACCTAGAAGGCTATATGTGACCTCAAAGCCATAGATTCCCCACCCCTGATCTTGACTATATGCCTTCATTATTTTCAGATACCACTACCATATTCCGGTTAACTTTTGGCTTAATATAAAACAAAGGCCCATCAAATACGAGTTGGCATTCATCACACTATGCCAAACATACCTACTTTTGCTCAGTGAACCATTTAAATTTCATCTTTGTACAACAGATTATAATTTTTTTAAGGTATCAAAGGCTTCTACTTTTTTAAGTTACTAATTTTTATTCCCAACTTCAAAAGGAATTAACATTTTTCATTAGTTCTATTTTTAATATGATGAAATGAAAAAATTCTGGTTTAATTATAAGTATTTCTTTAACATATTTTTGATTGACCAAAAGGTAATGGATTTCGGGACAAAATGAAAAATATATATAATTTTTGCATACAAATATTAAGGGAATTTATTCAGCATTATTATGAATAGTTCTAAGAAATCTTATTTTCTTTTTCCTTTCTTTTTTAAAGGGCTAGGGAGTAGGAGAGTGAAAATAGATTTCTGTTAATTTTTAAAATTTTAAATAGAGGTGGGAATGATACAGATGTGATATATTGCACACATTTTCAGATGAGATCACTGTTATTATTTTACTTTTTTACAAGAGACCACTCCCAAAGTGAGAGTAATCTATCAATGTATGTAGTGTGAAAACAACATATATCAGTATAATTTAAAGGGACCCAAAAAAGTCCCCAAACTATTCTCTTTGGCATCTAAACCCTGTACAATATATCATATTGTACATATCATACGATATATATCATATACCTTCTTATACATATATTACTCCATTTCTACTATTCTCCATTCCTATCAAATTACCCTGCTGGCTCCAACTCCTGCCTCCGTGGTTTTGCGTAAGTTGTCCTCCGTATATGAAATACATTCCCCCCTCACCCCTTCCTCACAGAATCCTACTGATATTCAAAGTACAGCTCATATGGTTCCCTTCTACATGAAGTCTTTCTGGTTGAAGCTAGTTATTAGTACTTTCTCCTTCTTGAAATAACTTTGCATTATTTTGTATATACTTTGTATCTACTTACATGATACAAGTTCCCAGGATGTGTCCTCTAGTATAATATAACTCCTTCAAGGGCTAGGCCTTTTTCACTTTTGTCTGTGGAAAACCAGTGCTGAGCAAAGGGGTGTATGTGTGTGTATGTACACACACGTATATATATGACTTTAGTAATCCTTGACAATTCATGAAGTAATAGGGTAATTAATTCCATAATAACTGTACCATTACAATAAAATTTTTTAAAATGCACTATAAAAAATTATACACACATATGTAGACAGAGAGGTTGCTGTCCAGGTCTATGGCTTCAAAGATGTAACTCATTCCTGGAGAGGAATGACTTTCTACTGATAAGGATAGCAACTGTTCTTCATTTTAAAGACTTAGTGACTTGCCCTGAGTCACAAAGACACATGACCAAGCCTGTGCTTGAAGGCAGATCTTCCAGACTATGAGAATTGCCCTCAATCCACTATGCCAAGTAGCTTATTATTATTCATTTTATAAATTATCACAGCAGGAATTATTTAAACTTAATCATGTAAAATTTTGTTTTAACTGTATCTTGCAATTTGTATTCTTAATAATTTTGAATTCTATAAGTAACAAGTAACTGATAATTGTTTCACTTTCTCCCCTAACATCCATACATTGCAACTGAAATTAAGGTAAACTGAAGCACAAAATTCCAAGCATTATCAGTTTATCAGTAGAACATGAATGGGTCAATTGCTACCTCAGTAACACCAGAGACAAAAAATGAACAGAGGCAACCCCTTTTTATTAACAAAGCAGAGAATCTGGGAGAACAACATGATTGAAAGTATAGCTAACATCAGCATGGGAGCAGGAACCTTATGATTGGATTTTCTGAGGAATATGGACTAGTACCCATTTGGAGCTAGTGACCACTTCCCTCTGTCATTAAGGAATGCAGACTGATTTATGAGAGCCACTTGCATTCCGTAATCTTTTTCTAGAGGATCAGATTTAGTCGTCTTCCTGGCACCTAGAAAGTTTGTTAGGGAGATAACAGCATTTCATAATGGTGCAGGGACAATCTTTCTCTCTCTCTTTTTAAATAGGAATTAAAAAATTTTAAACCATAGGAATTTATGTTTATTTTAGACAAATACTAAAATTTAGATAAATAATAATGAAAGAAAAAGAAACATTATAAACTTGAATCTTAAACTTAAATATAAAAGAAAAAAAGAAAACATCATATGGACAGCAAAACAGGAGAGGATTCAGAATACAGAGCAATAACTTATCATTTCAAGAAAACCTATATATTAACATTATGTTGAAAGCTGTCCATCTTTTCTTTGTTTCCTTGTAGGTTTTCTTTTGTTCTCTGCTGTACATTTTTTATTAAGCTAGCTTTAGGACTTAAAGATAACACTTTTATATTAGCCCAGAGGGAAAAGGTGAATTGCTTTTTTTCCAATTACATGAAAAAACAATTTTAACATTTGTAGTTTTTGAAATTTTGAGTTCCAAATTCTTTCCCATTTTCCACCTTCCTCCCCCTCCCTGAGAAGACAAGCAATGGAATATAGATTTTCTACATGTGCAGTTATGCAAAACATATTTCCACATTAACCATTTTGCAAAAGAAAACACAGACTGAAATAAGAAAGTTTTTAAAAAAGTATGCTTCAATCTGCATTCAGATTTCATCTAAATTTCATCCAGAGATAGATTGCAGTTTTCATTAGAAGTCTTTTGGAATTATCCTAAATCATCATATTGCTAAGAATTAGCTAAGTCATTCAAAGTTGATCATCATACAATATTGCTGTTACTTTGTACAGTCTTCTCCAAGTTTAGTTCAACTCATTTTCCATCAGTTTATATGTCTCTCCAGGTTTTTCTAAAAGCATTCTGCTCATCATTTCTTATAGCACAATAGTATTCCATCACAATGATACACCACAACTTGTTCAGCCATCTCCAATTAATGGACATTTCCTCAATTTCTAGTTCTCTGTGTCACAAAAAGAGTTGTTATAAATATTTGTTTAAAAATCTCTTTGGCCTATGGACCTAAAAGTGGTATTGCTGGCTCAAAGGGTATGCAGTTTTAAACTCTTTGGGCACAGTTTCAAATTGCTCTCTACAATGGTTGGATCAGTTCACAATGCCAACAACAGTGCATTGATATCCTGATTTCTCCCTATACCTTCCAATATCTGTCACTTTTCTTTTGTATCATATTAGCCAACGTGACAGGTGTAAGGTGTTACTTTAGAGTTGTTTTCATCTGCATTTCTCAACTCAATAATGATTTAAAGCATTTTGTTCATATGACTACAAATAGCTTTAATTTCCTCACCTGAAACTGCCTGTTCATACCCTTTGACCATTTATCAATTGGGAAATGATTCATATTCTTATGAATATATATATATTTGAGAAATGAGGCCTTTATCAGAGAATATGCAGCAAAATTTTTCCCCCAGATTGCTGCTTTCCCTCTGCATTTTCCTCTGCATTTCCTCCTTTTCTTTTGGCTGCACTGGATCTCTTTGTGCAAACCCTTTTTAATTTAATGCAATTAAAATTATCTATTTTGCTTCCCGTAATGCTCTCTATCTCCTGTTTGTTAGAAATTCTCCCCATCTTCACAGATCTGACAGGTTTACTATTCCATGTGCCTCTAATTTGCTTTTGATATCACCCTTTATGTCCAAATCATGTACCTATTTTGACCTTATTTTGGTATACAGTGTGTAATGTTAACCTACAGCTGGTTTTTGCCCAACAGTTTTCCAGTTTTCGCAGCAATTTTTGTAAAATTATAAGTTCTTATCCTAAAATCTTGTATCTTTTGGTCTAGAATGTTTTGATGAGTATCACATTGTAATACAGTTTGAATCCTGGTACAGTTAGGCCAATTTTTTTTCCATTCATTTCCTTGATATTCATGTCCTTGTTATGCTTCCAGGTGAATTTATTGCTATTATTTTTCTGACTCTATGAAGTAGTTTTTGGGGGAGTTTAACTGGTATGACACTAAATAAGAACATTAAGTGGAATTGTCATTTTTATTATTTCTAGAATTGTTTATTGTTGTTGTTCAGTCATTTCAGTTGTGTCCAACTGTTCATAATTCCATCTGGAGTTTCCTTGCAAAGATCCTGGAGTGGTTTGCCATTTGCTTCTCCAACTCATTTTAATGATGAGGAAACTGAGACAAACAGGGTCAAGTGACTTGGCCAACTCAGCAAGATTAGTCTTCTTAACCCAAGCCCAGCACACTATCCATTGTGCCATGTAGCTGCCCAAAATTGTTTAGATCTTGAATTATTTGTGTTTAAAGTGTTTTATAATTGTGTTAATATACTTCCTGGATTTGTTTTGGCAGACAGATTCTCAACTATTTTATCTATCTACAATTACTTTCAGTGGAACTTCTCTCTCTCTTCCTACCAAACTTTGTTGGCAACATATAGAAATGTTGATGGAAAACCACTTGAGATTTTTGTCAAGAAAACCTCAAATGGGGTCACAAGGAGTCAGACACAACTGAAACAATGGAACAAAAACTCCTCAATATTGGTGAATTCACCCTTTTAATTTTTAATTCTGAAAATTAGGCTTTCCTCTTCCTTTTTTTAAAAATCAAATTAACCATTGCTTTATCTATCCAACTTTTCCCCCTAAAAACTAATTCCTAGTTGAATTTATTAGTTTAATGTCTTTAGAAAGCTGAATTCTAAATTTAAGTAAAGGCCACAGAAAAGGACTTAAGTAGATACAGAAGCAGTTACAATATGAAATCAATACAATATAGAAATCAATTACAAAGTAATTCTACAAAGTAGAATTAAATTTAATTTCTCTCACTATTTTAGCTACTTTGTCTGAAAAATAAAATCCACAAAATATTTAAAAGGCAGAGGGAGAGGATAGGACGTAAATGGAGGCAAGGGAGTAGGCCTGTATAATCACGTCCAAATAAAATAATTCCACTGCCTTCATTTCAATCAACAAGAATTATTAAATGGCTACAATTTGTCACACACATTTAAAATATGTACATATAGATTTATATCATAAACTAATGTACTGAAATTACAAGAGCAGACTGATGAACTTTACGTCAACAGCAAGAAAGCAGAAGCCAAAAAGTATTCATTTTAAAAGGGAACTACTACAAGAAGCTTTTATTTCAAACTCCTTTAGGTATAGAAAGAGGAGACCTTCAGATGAGATTTTATAAAACAAAAGAAGAGAGTGCCTTACATTCTTCACTGGTTAAACCTCTGTCCATTCACTAAGTATAAAACAGATTTGTATTGGCTTGCAAGACTTTTTGTTTCTGTCAAGAAACCAAGAGCCAAGAACAGAATATTCAACAAATACTTAAAAAAAGAAAACCTACATTCGTTTTTTTTTCCTGCAAAGAGCGGTTTGGCTTCAACATGGAATTCCTACTGGCTGACTTGGTGTTGGATATATTTTGTTGTCATTAAAAGTAGTATTTAATCTCTAAGTGTTCCTTTAAATAATCTACTACCTCCACCCCCACAAAGAAATAAACATCACTAAACTGTGTTCAGTATACCTAACTTGAATACCGTGAGAACAGGAAAGGAAATATCTGTGAAGTCTTTTCATTTTATAAGAATAATGGAAATCAGAGGTATCATTGTGACAAAAGGTTAACAACTGTCCACAGCGTCATTATTGCTCTATGAATACACACACACACACACACACACACACACACACATTCTCTTTTGTACACAATGATGCTTCTTCTAAAAATCCCTGTTATTACAGTAATAACAGTATAAAACAATCAGCCACAGGAAAATTTCAGAGCAAGGAAGGAGAAAATGATTAAAAGGTCCTTTGGAAGGGAGTACTTCCTCTAGTTTTGGACGTATTTTGATTTGAGTCATACCAACAAACTTTAAATTAAACTCATGATCTTTATAGACAGGATGATCTCATTTGTTTGTCTACATTTTACTGACAAAAATAGTTGGCACTGGTTGCAATCCAATCTGGCATTTTTAAGTGCCCACTGGAGACAAGGAACCATGTTTTTTATACAACTGTATGATAAAAAGTAAAACATCTTTCAAAGTCTACAAGTTTCTTTAAATAATTTCCCATAAACACTTTCTAAAAAATGTGCCAAAACACACACACCAAATTTAGACTCTCAAGATTCTTTAGATGTATTTGTGTTGATAATGAATATTTTTTTTTAGACAATGGCATTTTTTTCTTATAGTAAATTACTAGTGGCTTCAAAGTTAATTCAGTTACTAATTATATAGCATATACAATAGAAAAGCAGACAGAAAGGGATTGTTCACCTACTATGACCTGGAAATACTCTTCTCAAATTGCTCATTCTACCATTGCTAGTACTGAGAAAGCTATCAAGCTGCTATATTTTATTGATATTAACTACAGTCACAGATTCTAGAAAAGGGCACCTTTCCAATGCCCCACAGAAAAACTCATTGAGTAGTTATTCCATATAATTTTGTGCCTGCTAAATTTTTCCAAAAAGCATTTTTACAAATTTTCTCTGTGTTGGATAGAACCTCTTCCTGAAAAAGAAAAGGAATCTGGTGAAGCAAGAAATTAATTGTATGGAACTATAATTGCGTAGCATTGTTTAAATATAGAAAAGAGGAACATTTCTCTAGGTTTTCAAAAACTCAGGATAGGATTCAGTCACCATTTATTTTCAGAAAGGTAATATCATCTTTGGAAAGAAGCATAGTCCCTGATAAATCAGGACCCTGATCAGAAAAGAATCATTCTTTCCAAAGTAATACAGTATGTAACACAAAGTTAGTTACACTATCTCACAGGGATAGGTTTGGCTTCAGTGTGAACTCCTACCAGCTGACTTAATTACAGCATAGCAAGAAAATAATATACTCCAAAGAAAGTAATATGGAAAGGGATAGCTGTTGTGATCCATTTTAGGTATGAGAACAGATGGTCCTAATGCTTAAGTCTCGAATGAAGTCCTTGAGAAAGATCTGGAAGTGGACTCAGGCCAACTTCTCTACTACCAGCATTGTCAAAAAGACTTTGCAAATTTTGCCACACGTTCTTATTTTAATGGGGAGTTAATGATGAACCCCAAGGCCCAGGTTCCTGGCATTTGCCAGGGGCACCTGGCACTTCCCAGTTAATAATCCTTTCCAATTCTCTTTCATTGGCGCCCTCATTGTCTGCACCTGGCCCCACTCTAAACCACCACTTCTTAATCCCATCTAGACCCCTTCTCTGTTACCCTTCAGTTACCCCAAGCTATTAGCCACAGTATAAAAAAAGTCAATCTCCTTTACCAAATTGCTCAAATTCCTTAAGAGTCTAGCCAGCTTATATATAAGCATTACAATAGTGTTGGCTCTTAAAAGTCCCACCCACTTATATCCCTGAAACAATAAACCTTGTCTCTGACTGAAAGAAGGCTTGAGTTGAATTCTTGCAAGGCAGGACCCAAGTCTTTTGCCCTTGAATTTCAGGGTTCCCAACACTCCTAGACCACAATAATTTCATTGGGCAAAATCTAATTACAAAGTTGGCAAATCATGAAATATGTATCTGGCACCTATTACATACCTAACTCTATCCTCAGCATCACAGAACATAAAAGATATACAAGCCACAGCCCTTGTTCAAGAAAAACTTACAATATAGAGTTCTGGTTACCAGGAAGATTTCCATGTAAATCAAAATTCATTTAAAGGGGATATTATTTTATCACCATATTTGTAATTGTGTTCCACACAAAATAAAAAATCAATCATTGCTTTAAATATTGTCTGAGAGATCAAGTCAATCCAAGTCAACAAACATGAAGTGAACCACTCTATGTGAACCATGCTAAACGATAGGGGAGATAGAAAAGTGAAAAAAATGGCTGCTGCTGTTAAGAAGGTTAAAATGTGGTAGATGGATATAACACATATACAGATAATCAGAATATAAAAGAAATCCAAAGAATGCCAGGAAAATATGATATTCTTCTTACTGGCCTGGATATGCATCATTTGTGTAGTTCTTTCTGTAGAAATTCCTTCCATTAACAAAGGTCAGCAACTCTAGTCTTGAAGACTTAACTGAGAGGAATTAAAAGGGTAAGTGACTTGCCCATGGTCACACAGCTTTCATGTGTCAAAAGCCAGACTGGGGCTCGGGTTTTCCTGACACCAAGCCATGCCTAGCTTCCTTATTATTGTTCTTAGGCTATAAAAGTACAAAATGCTATACCGAATTGAAGGGGAAAAGATAATTTCTGACTGGGAGGGGGATAAAGAATAATTTCATGAAGAAAATATCATTTGAACAGGATTTTGAAGGATGGGTACGATTTCAGCTTTGACTGAGGAAGACATTCACATAAAGAATGACTAAAACAAATGACTGAGGCACATACAAGGGATAAAGAGCAGTTCAGTTTGACTAGAGAAAGAATGAAACCTTTCCTGATTCCCCTTCATGCCAGTGCCTTATTAATGATCTCTAATTTTTCCTGTATATGTCATTTTTGTACATAATCATTTGCTTGTTATTTCCCTCATTAAACTGAGAGCTCCTTGAAACTAGAAACTATCTTTTGTCTTGCTTTGCTCAGCTCTTAGCACAGCATTGGACACAATAAATGCTTAAGGATAATGATTCTAGCTGTATATAGGCAAATCAATAGGTTGGGTCCTTCGAAGAACAGCTAATTCAAGTTCAAGATAGTCTGGGTATCTGATTTCCTAACCTTCACCCACCCCCACCATGTTTACCTTTAATGGTTAAGTCAGAGGACACAATGAACTCCAAGCAAAGGAATTTCCTGAGATGGTACAGCATGAATAGTAGTAGCAAAATATCCCACCTACAAACCTAGGGCATCCTCTCTCCCAAAGACACACATCATGAGTAGGAAAATTAGGCACACATCCAGAATATATCAGTAAAGAAACACACCCTTGTAGTCTCTAGGAATATATTGGATAACATAAAGATTCTGTACATAATTATCATAAGCCATGATGAGGAATCTACAGGGAACTTGTTAAGCCAAACTTGTTAATTACACCAAATGTAAGAAATTATAAACTTTACTCTTCTTTATTTCATAGACATTTTACTTTGCCTTCACTTGTATATATACAGACCTCAATGGGCTGAATTTATTTAGTATTTAATTAGGCAAAGATAATAAATCTATCTTTGACTTAACAGAGATTCTGCTGTACTGCTATATCAATGACTCCATATCACAGCCGATGAATAGTTAACTACTACAAGAAAATTATCTTCATTATGGTTTACCGTTATTTTCTGGTCTAGAAGTGACTTTTGCCTCCTTTGAATTCTCATACTTTATATTCTTCTTGTGCATTTTCACAATATACTTTATGTGAAGCAATACAGAAAGAGCTCTAGATTTCACCTAAGAGTTGGATCCAAATTTTGGATCTGCTGCTGTCTACCAATGTGACCCTGATCAAGTTACATTAACTCTCTCCAGGGTTAAATTTCCTCATTTAGAAAATGAGGAGATTGGATTAGTTGATTTTCAAAGATCCCTTCCAGGTAAATCTATTACCTTTTGTGAAATTCTCCTGTTTCCTCTACTAGACTCCGTAAGAGCTGGGCCTGACAGTCCTGAATCACCCTCAGGAAATTAGCATGATGCCTTGCACATAGAAATTACTGTAGAAATATTTTTGGAATTAAATTGAAAGAAACTTCACCAATAAATACAGGAATAAAGTAGGAATGCCTCCTCTCCTAGGATCTGATATAGTTCTAGAAATGCTAAGAATAGTAATAAGGCAAAAGAAATTTAAAGTGTAAAGATAGGCAAAGAGGAGACAAAATTATCCCTACTTGCTGGTGATATGATGGTTTATTTAGATAAATCCTAGGAAGTCTGCAAATAAACTAATTAGGACAATTAAGAGCTTCAGAAACAGGCTGCAAAATTAAGACTCTTAAAGACATTTCATCATAATAACAACATCCAAGAGGCAATAATAAAGACAGAAATCTCATTCCAAATAAATACAAAATGCATAAAATGTCTCGGGGTCACACAAAACATTTGTATAGATTCAACTACAAAATGTCCCTTAAAGATAGAAAAATTTAAATATCTGGGAAAATAACCAATGCTCATGGCTGGGCTACAGTAATATAATAAAAATGAAAATACTACAAAAGTTAGTTCATATTTTAATAGTATAACAATCAAATTAGCAAAGAGATATTTTACAAAATTCAATAAAATAATGACAAGATTAATTTGCAAAAATAAAAGATCAAAGAAAAGAAGTACTGAAGAAGGAAGGATGGTACTCCAAGACCTCAAACTTATATTCTAAAGCAGAAACCATCAAAATTATCTGGTATTGGGAGCGAAGCCAAGATGGTGGAGTAGAAAGACGCACATTTACTAGCTCTGAATCCACAGCCCATAGATTTCCTGTAAAAAGAACTCCTGACAAATTCTGGAACAGTGGAAGCCGCGCAGCAACACAGTGAAGGAGATTTCCGTTGCAGAGAGCCCTGAAAAACCGACTGCAAAGGAACCCCGGACGGGAGCGGAGCCCTGCCCTGCGGAGCCCTCCCCTCCCCCTACCCCAGCCGTGGAGCTCTGCCCAGCCACACCACACTGAGAGGAGCGAGCAGAGCCCAGCAGGCATCAGGGACCTGAATCTCCGGGCGGCCATGAAGGTCCCTCCACCCACAGACGCACAGGTCAGTGAGAGAGACGGGCTGAGAGGGGAGCGGGTATCTCCGGGACTCCGACCCCCTCAGGAGGCTGCGGCCACGGCAGAGGCAGAGGCCGCTTGGCCAGAGGCCCGCAGAGTAGGCAGGGGCTCCACCCCAGCTCCATTACAAAAGATCTCTGCATAAACCCCCTGAGGGAACTGAGCCTGAGAGGCAGCCCTGCCCCCACCTGAGAACCAGCAGAGAAGCTCCCATTGAAGAGCAGTCAGGCCTGCTGCCAAAAGCCCTGAGGCTGGG
>CM053770.1:171518270-171534500 GCA_028658325.1 Potorous gilbertii
ATGAGGAGAAGAATGCTTTCAAAAGCAGAATGAGCCAAGTGGAAAAAGAGGTGCAAAAGCTCACTGAAGAAAATAGTTCTCTCAAAATTAGAATGGAACAGATGGAGGCCAGTGACTTTCTGAGAAACCAAGAAATCACAAAACAAAATTATCTGGTATTGTTAAATACACACACACACACACACACACACACACACACACACAGGGGCTTAGATTGATGGACCAGAGTAGATAAGGAAGAATCAGAAAAAATAACCATAAAAAATAAATTACTTAGTAAAGAACTCCCTATTTGATTTTTCAAAATTGCTGGGAAAACTGGAAAGGAATCTGGCATAAATTGGGATTAGATCAACATCTTGTTATTTTTCAATACATTCTATATGAATACATGATCTTTTTTTAATACATGATCTTAATATTATAATCCTACCATAAAAACATTAGAAGAGAAGCAGAGCATATCTCTTTCAATGCTATATATAGGAAATGTATTCTTAATCGAACAGGGGTAGGAACAATTAAAAGGATAAAATAGATGAATTTGATTATATGAAACTGAAAAACTTCTGCACAAATGAAATTCAAATTCCTAGGATAAGAAGTAAAATAGGTTGAAAAGGAAAAAAAAATTTTATCAAATTTTGGTATATTTGATATATATATGAAATATATATGATATATAAAGAACTAGCAGATGTAATACCAAAAGACATTCCCCAGTAGATAAATAACCAAAGGAAAATAGATAGTTCTCAAAAGAAGTGCAAACTATTAACAACCATGTGAAAGAATGTTCTAAATCATTAATAATAAGAGAAATTAGTACCCAACAAATCAGTAAAGTAGTACCCAGCAAATTGCTAAAAATGACAAGATGGGAATAGTCAATCTAGATATGATTGTGGGAAGATGGGCATATCACTGTACTTGTAGTGAAGTTGCAAATTAGCTCAACTCTTCTAGAAAGCAGTATGGAATTATGAGAAGAAAGTGACTAACTGTTCATACTCCTTGATCCAGAATTCCATTGGAAGGCATAAGTTCCAAGGAGATCAATGACAACACAAAAGTCCACATGTATAAATCAAAGTATTTAGAAGCAGCACTTTTTGAAGAAGCAAAGAAATTGGAAACAAAATTGATATCCACTGATTAGAGAATGGCCAAACAAACAGTAGTACATGAATATAATGGAACATAACTGTGCTGTTAAGAAACAATGAATACAATAAATATAAAAAAATACAGGGATGCTTATATGAACTAATGAAAAAGTAATCAGAACAGAGAAAATTATATACTCAATGACAACAGTGTAAATAAAAGAGCAACCAACTACAAACTAATTGAATTTGGATATTGTGAATTATAATAATCAAGTAGCTAGAGATAACTAAAATGAAGCTGTGGATAAAGAGCCTAGACTCAGGAAGACCTGAGTTCAAATTCAGAATTTTACACTTACTGTCTGTATGACCCTAGGCAAGTCATTTAACCTGTCTCAATTTCCTCACTTTCCTCAATCATCATAGCACCTACTTCACAGGAGTATTTTAAGGATCAAAGTAGATAATATCTGCAAAATGAACACAGTGCACATACCTGGCACATAATAGGATGATTGCTCCCTTTACTTCATTCCCTTTCCAAAGTTGGCACTAGAAAAAAGATATTAAAAGATATCTTCCCTCAAACTCCACCCTTCTTTGCAAAGGTTAGAGACCATGAATATGGAAGACTACATACAACTTTGAACATTTTTATATCGGTTAGATTTGCCAAACTTTTTTCTTCCTCTTTTTTTTATCTTTTATAATAATGGATAGCTCTTTGGGGCTGGGTAGAAGGAAAAATACAGTAGGAAATATGAGTAATGGGGCAAAAAATGTATTTTTAAAAATAAATTTAGATTAAGATTATGATCCTATGAGTTTTAATTGTATTTTTCATTATTTTAAGCACCTCAAAATGGTTTACAAAATTAGAGACTGTGAAATTTGAAATGTCCACTGGTAGGGACTTATGGTACTCTATTAAGGAAAAATATTTCTATTCAAGGAGGAAGCCTTTCTAATTCTAAACTTAAAAATAGTGTTTAAAAATAGTGATACAAAATTAGAATGTCTTCTTGTTTTGATATTTCAGAATGTCTCTAAGCTAACTCCTTAGATGTGTTCTCAATTATCAACATTAACATGGTGCTGATTATACCAAACCGCAGAGAATTCCATGAGATCCAAAATGATTGAAAAGAAAGAGTCTAAGGAAGGCAAAGTCAAGATAGGACAGAAAAGGCAGAGAATCACCACAAAAGGATGGGGTGAAATAATTTTCCAATCCAAGACAACCTAGAAAGTCAGCAAAAAAGATTTGTCACAAGGGGGTAAAAGTGGAGCACAGGCCACTTATGCAACACTCTGGCAAGCCAGTAGCAGGCCTTGGGAGCAAGTGAATCACCTCCAGAGCTCTCAGCCCACACATATCGTAAGGGGGTCTGACAGCTAATCAGAAATAGATTACAGAGATCCCTTTCCTGTCACTAGGTTCAGGACTCTGTTGCATTCCCATATAAGGATCTGTGTTGCAGTTCTGGTCAGAGTCCCAGGGTCAGAAGAAACATTAGCACACCACAGGTTGTGGCCACAGGGCACTATAGGTCCTGGTCACATTTCCAAGGTGGAGAAAGGTGTGGTCCCTCAAAGATGACAGAACAGACCAGGAGACTAGCAAACACAATTCTCCTTGATCATACCACCTTGGAAAAACTGAAAACTTACCAACTGCCAGAATTAGCTCTGAAAATATCCTCTCCAGAGCCCAACTTTAACATAAAGTTAAAAATCAAGAAATAGGATAAAAAAAAATGAGCCAACAACAAAAAAAGAACTTGACCATATAAAGTTACTATGGTCAGGGAAGCGCAAAACACAAACTCAGAAGAAGAAAATCTCAGAAAAAGAATTCCTAAAGGAGCTCAAAAAGGATTTTTTAAATCAAACAAGAGAGGTAGAAGAAAAATTGGGGGAAAAAATTAAGATATATACAACTAAATCATGAAAAAACAATCACCAGCTTGGTAAAGGAGGCAGAAAAAACACTGATGAAAATGACACCTTAAAAAACAGAATTGGTGAAATGGAAAAAGATATATAAAAATTCACTGAAGAAATGAACTCCATAAAAAGTAGAATTGGTCAAGAGGAATCACAAAAGCTCACTAAAGAAAATAATTCTTTAAAAATGAGAATCAGGCAAGTGAAAGTTAATGACTCTGTGAGATAGCAAGAAACAACAAAACATAATCAAAAGAACGAGAACAAAGTGAAAGGAAAGAGAAATCAAGAAAAATAGGAGGAAAAGTAGAATGGAAGGAAATAGTGATCATAACTGTGAAAAATTATAGCGAATTTTTCCGATAAAGAACTCATTTCTCAAATACATAGAGAACTGAGTCAAATTTATAAGAATACAAGTCATTCTCCAAATGATAAATGGTCAAAGGACATGAATAGGAAGTTTTCAGAAAGCAATCAAAGCTATCTATAATCATATAAAAAAATGCTCTAAATCACTATTAATTGAGAAATGCAAATTAAAGCAATTCTGAGATACCAGCCCTCATCTATCAAATTTAGTAATATGACAGAAAAGGAAAATGACAAATGTTGGAGGGGTTGTGGGAAAACTGGGAAACTAATGAACTGTTGGTAGAGCTGTGAACTGATCCAATAATTCCAGAGAGTAATATGGAACTGTACTGAAAGAGCTATGAAACCATGCATACACTTTGACCCAGCAATACCACTACTAGGTCTATATTCCAAAGAGTTAAAAAAACAAAAAGGAAAAGGACCTCTATACAAAAGTTTTATAGTCACTCTTTTTGTGGTAGCAAAAAATTACAAATTGAGGGAATGTCTATCAATTGGGGAATGGCTGAACAAGATATGGTTATATGCTTGTGATGGAATACTATTGTGCTATAAGAAATGATGAGCAGAATGCTCTCAGAAAAACCTGGAAAGGGAGGATTCTAGAAAGATGGCAGAGTAGGTTAAAGAATTCCAAGCTCTCTGGATTTCCCCCACAAGCAAGACAAAATAGCATCTCAGGATGAATTTAGAGGAGTAAAAATAAGCAAGAGAAAAACAAAACATAACAAAGGAGAAAACAGTCTTACTTTATTCTGCATTCTGACTCCATAGTTCTTTCTCTGGATGTGCATGACATTTTGCATGATGAACTCTTTGGAAAAGTTTTAGGTCCTTGCATTGCTGTGAAAGGCTAAGTCTATCTAAAAGAGTCATCACACACTGTGGCTGTTACTGTGTATAATGGTCTCCTGGCTCTGCTCACTTCACTCATTCATATAAGTCTTTCCAGGTTTTTCTGAAGTCCACCTGTTCATCATTTCTTATAGAACAATAGTATTCCACTGTATTCATATGCCACAACTTGTTCAGCCATTCCCCAATTGATAGACATTCCCTTGATTTCCAATTTTGGGCCATCGCCAAAATAGCTTCTATAAATATTTTTGTACATGTGGGTCTTTTCCCCATTTTTATGATTTCTTTGGGATACAGTCCTAGAAGCGGTATTACTGGGTCAAAGTGTATGCACATTTTTATAGCCCTTTGGACATGGTGAGGAAAATGTTTTTAAAAAATAAGAGCAATCCAAGAAAAACGATCATGAAAAGAAAGTCAACCAATGGAAAAGGAAATTTATTTAAGAAAGCAATTATTTAAAAATTAGAATTGGGAAAGGGGAACCCAGTAAAATTATAAGAAAATAAGAAATAATAAAACAAAATATAATGAATGAACAAATAGAAGAAAATGTGAAACATCACTTAAGAAAAACAACTGATCATAAACACTGCTTGTGTTTGCTTGTAGAAAATCAGCATTTTGAATCAGGTTAGCTTTCTGTTTTATACTTAAAATTCTGGTACTGACACTTTACAGTTAAGTATAAAATGAAGGGTTTTTTTGTATGCACAATTAAAATAGACTGTAAAACTGTTAGTATATCAGTGTAATGTATATGGCATGATGTAGTCTTCTCTTACAGAATAAATCAATTGTATATATTTTCTCTTGATAAAAAAAATAAAAACAACTGATCTCGAGAACAGATCAAGAAGAGAAAACATAAGAATTATCAGACTACCTGAAAGCTATGATAAAAAAAAAAGAATCTTGATATAATAATACAAGAAATAACTTCAAGGAAAGATTCAGTAGAACTGAATATGATGTGATTTCTAAAAAGTAAAATCATATGGAAAAGGTAAAAAGAGTAATTATCTTAAACAAAAGAGGTGTAAGAGGAAGAAATGATAGAGAAGAAGTTGATGGGGAGGAGGACTGGTAGTACTAGAACTCTGCTCTCAACAGGCATTGATTAAGAAGGGAATTTTATATATTATGTATATATATATGGTATAAAAGTATAAATTCAGAAAGAAATAAAAGGCTAAGCAGATAGGGAGGAGAGAGAAAGTGGATGGGGGGAAGGACAAGAGGAAAGGGTGTGAGGAGATGATAAGGGAGGGATCTGTGGAGGAGGGTAGGTTAAGTAAAAGGAAGAAAGGTAGTTGATTAGAAGTGAAGAGGAGGGACAGGAAATAAAAGATACACACAAACATAAAGTAAAGATCAGGAGTAGAATTTATTAGGGAAAAAATAGGGGTAGTAATAGTGATCTCAGACAAAGTTAAAGCTAAAATATATTTAGTCAAAAGAGAAAAACAGGGCAACTACATTATATGTTAATCACATAAATTAATATTGTTTTAGGCTGGCGCTTCTTAATCTGTGGGTTGTGAAGCATTGAAGGGGTCACAAATAGAAAAAATTTAAGAAGCCCTGTTTTAGACTATTTAAAATAACTAGACAGCATAATATTAGAACACTGTGGTGGAATAGAAAATTATGAGCTGATGGACTTAGAAAAAAATAGAAAGACTTGGACTTAACGAAGGAAGATGTTATCCACCCTCAGAAAAACAGAGGACAAACAAGTATAGTACAGTCTTACATAGATGCATATGAATGTATATGTCTATATGTGATTACAGATATCTAAACATGTGTATATGTATATGAATATATGTATATATGTTTATGTGTATATATGTGTGTATACATGTATATGCACACACATACACATACATATACATATACATACAATATACATATACATCTGTATTTAACTGTTACCTTCTTGGGGGAGGAAGGACAAAGGAAAAAAAGAACAAAGTAAAAATTGTACAGCACAGAACAAAAGAAAACTCACAAGGAAGCAAAGAAAGGATGGACAGCTCCCAACACAATGTGTAGTATTTATTAAAAAGGCTTTCTTCAAATGGAATTTATTGCTGTATATTTTGAATCCTCTCTTATGTTCTGCTGTACACGTCAATGCTTTTTTCCTTTCTTATTCAGTATTTGTTTGTAATGTTTCTTTTTCCTTTCTTAATTATTTATTTAAGTTTTGGTATTTAAGCTTAAAATAAATTAATAATTAAAAAAAACTGGAAGCTTAAAATAAATTAATAATTAAAAAAACTGCAAAGTGAAGTGAGCTGAACCTAGAGAACACTGTACATAGTAACAGCAATATTTTATGATGATCAACTGTGAATAACTTAGCTATTCTCAGCAATACTTTGGCCCAAGACAATTCTGAAGGACTTATGATGAAAAATGCTATCCACCTCCAGAGAAAGAATTAATGGAGTCTGTATTCAGATTGAAGTACACTTTAAAAAAAAACATTATTTTTCTAGGGGAGGAGGTATGTTTTCTTTCACAACATGACTTTTATGGAAACACATTTTGCAAGACTATATGTTTGACCTATATCAAATTGCTTACTTTCTCAATGCGGGGGGAGGAAAAAGGAAAGGTGAGAGTTTGGAACTCGAAAATTTTTTAAAATGAATGTTAAAAATTCTTTTTACATATAATTGGGGGAAAATAAATATTAAATTTTTAAAAAGAGAGTGCTTAACAATACAAACAAGCAACACAATCATTCAATCTAATGCCCATTCAATAAAATTATTCCATTTATGTATCTATCATGGACAAGTACTGCAGAGAAACAATGGTCTGAGCCCAGAACTGCAGAGGAGAAAGAATGGACTAGAATACATTTGGGAAAATGCTTGGTGCTGTCATTGATCTCATGTTATTCTCTGACACAGAAACCCACATTTTTACTCTTTCGTTGATGCTATAGAGCAGAGACTATCACAACCTCCAGATAATCAAAATTATAGATTCAAAGGACAATGGAGAGATAGGATGGACATACTGTGATATTTGTATTACCAATGATAATGTAGCTATAAGAAGAAGCATAATTTTCATTTTAAGTCTATAACCATGACTTAGTCACTTTAGCAAACTCCCAGAATGAAAATTCCCTCCACTTATGAAGAACAATTCACCTATAATTTATAGCCTTCGAGAATTGCTTGGAGGAACTGAGAGGTTAGGTGATTTGTCCATAGTTATATAGCTAGAATGTGTGAAAGACAGGTCTTGAACCCAGAATTTCCTGACTCAAAGTCCAGGTTGGTATCTACTATGATCTACTATACTATGACATCTTGACACAATCATCCAGAAAGTATATGTATATAAAAAGCGATGATAGGTATAAGCAGATGGGCAATCCAAGGGATACATCAACACTCACTGGATAACAGAAGCCTTAGAGGAGGGCCTCTATCTAGTATGTTAGGTAGGTCTTCTATGGATAAGAATTACATAGTGTGAGAAAGCAAGGATGTGTTTCAATCTGCAACGTTGGAAGGAGGCCCCAACTCAATGAAATAAGGGATCTCTACTAAATTAACATACTAAATGAAGATCAGTCAGTGATATGAAAAATACAAATGATTGTATTATAAACATACAGATGATTAAAAAGTTATCTGTGTTTTATTTCAGATTATATGTTTTTTTCCAACAGACATACCTTACTAATTATCATCTTTTTCCTTTAGCTTTTATTAAATGAGCACACAGTAAACATTAGCATGAGAAAATCAAACTGCGCTAAAACAAAGCTGGCCACAAAACCCAAAGCAGATAATTTGTGAGGGTAACATTTAGCTAGCCATCTCCAACTCAACATTCTTTCACCATCCAATCACCTCACAGTTGAGGTCATCTCATTAATAATCTACTAGAACAGAAGTGCTTTCACGTAAATAAAAGTACACATATCTTAAAAACAAAAAGCTAAAAAGTATTTTTTTAAAAAAACCAAATTCTGAGGGCCTTGCCAATTGGTGACATTTCATTTCATATTAGTCTGCAGTTCTTAAGAAGAAAAAACAAGAGACAACATTCTGAACCTTGTATTACCAACCCACACAAAGTCACACAACAAAGCTACTAAAGGAAACTCCTCCAGCTACTATGTATTCTCCTAAAATGTAAATAGACTTATTCTGAGTTCTAAGATTTAAAGATACAAGCAGACCAAATCAAACATTACATTTCAGTGTGGGGATTTTTTTCCTCCTTAAAGCCAAGTACCCTGATATGGCTAATTAGAAAGCATTCTTTCCACTGGAGGAAGGAGAGGAGAGAGTAGACAGAAACAGAATAGCTGTAAAATACAAAAGTGCATCCCTTAACACCAAAGAATTCTACAAATTCCAGTGTTGACTCTGATCTGGCTTATTTATATTAGTGTATTCAAAGGTACCTGGGATTTGCCTACCCTTTATTCCTACAGATATACCTGGTTGTAAAGCCATTTTTCCACCTTAATAAAAAAAATTCATGAAATCTAGGGCTTCTCAGGCTATTCTGAAGGGAGCTAATATGAAAAATGCTGATTTCCTATGATGCAATAACATGAACAGCTTCACGCCCCAGAACCAGAGCTAGACTGAGACACAAGAGTGGCATTAAGGCAGACTCATGACTCCTCCTATCATTTGGTGTGAATGAGTGTTTCATCAACTCTTTGCACTCAGTCACTAAATCCTGTAGTTCAGATTAGAGGCAGGTGTGGCTCTATTCCTTAAGACACAAAACTGGGCTAAGATCCTTTCCAGCAGTTATGAACTGATACATCCATTTTGGAGAGCAATTCAGAACAGTGCCCAAAGGGTTATAAAACTGTGCAACCCTTTGACCCAACAATACTACTACTAGGTCTGTATCTCAAAGAGTTCCAAAAGAAAGGAAAAGGAACTCTATGTATAAAAATATTTATAACAACTTTTCTGTGGTGGCAAACTGGAACTTGAGGGGGTGCCCATTAATTAAGAAATGTCTGAACAAGTTGTGGTATATGATTGTGATGGAATACTATTATGCTATAAGAAAAGCTAAGATGGATGCTTTCAGAAAAACCTGGAAAGATTTACATGAACAGATGCAATGTGAAGTAAGCACAACCAGAACATTGTACAGCAGTACTGTATGATGATCAAATGTGAATGACTTAGCTATTCTCAGCAATACAAAGATCTTAGACAATTCAATTCTGAAGGATTCATGCTGAAAAATGCTACCCATCTCTACAGGAAAAAAAATGATAGATCTGAACGCAGAGCTAAGCATATTGGATTCTTTTTTTTTTTTTTACTTTATTTTTCTTGGAGTTTTTTGTCAGGTTTTCTTTTACAACATGACTAATATGTTTTGCATGACTGCACATGTAGAACATTTTATCAGGTTTTCTTTTACAACATGACTAATATGTTTTGCATGACTGCACATGTAGAACTTTTATCATATTGCCTTTTCAATGAGGAAGGGTGGGAGGGAAGATCATTTGCATGTTGTTCAAGGCCATTAATCCACTAGCTATGTCATTAGTGGCACCTTTGATGGCTAGAAAAGGGTATGAAACCGGTTTGTCCCAATGGAGAGAGTACTGAGTTAGGAATTATATTCCTCATTTTGATACGAAAAGGCAATGTAGCATGACTTTACCTCTTAAGGTACAAAAATAAGATGTATGAACCTTTTGGATTGTCTTTATAAGTTGGAATTTTCCATAGAGCATCTGAAAATCAAAATCAGAAATTAGACCCAGGGTCAACTGTGAGAAAAGTGTCATGGAAACCGTAAAGTGCTAGAATAATAATTAGGAAAGTATAAGACATTGATATGTCCTTTTTGCCCTTCTACAAATAATACACATAAGTGCACATGTATCTGTTTTTGTGTGTGCATATATATACAAAAATGATGCATGCATGCATGCATACATACATACATAAAAATAGGTCTTGATATTTTGGAATGGCCTTGTTCAAATGTGTGGCCATATGGGTTTCCTGTTAATCTAATAATAACAAAAAAAGCCCACTCATGTGCTCTTCTTACTTGGTAGATATCCCAAGGCCTCTCAACAAGTCACTATCCCTAGCCCTCTTTACCAGATGCATTTCCTTATGGGCCAAGAAGGAGCCTTCCTGGGCCAAGAGAGTGGTGATGACAAGCTTTCATTAAGTACCTACTATGTGCCAAGCACTCTATTAACTCTAAGTGCTAGAGTCATAAAGAAAAACTCAAAGAAGTCACAATCTCATGGGGGAGACAATATACAAACAACTACATACAAACAAGATAAATAAATAGATACTGCAATTAATCACCGAGGAAAGTGATTATATTAAGAATCAGAAAAGGCTTCTTGAAGAAGGTAGTATAAAATCTAAAAGCTGAGATTTGAAGGAAGTTGTGGAAACCAGGAGACAAAGGCGAGTAGGGAAAGAGTTCTAAGCATGGGGAATAGCCAGTAAAAATTCAGAGTCAAGATAACATGTCAAGAACAAAGATGCTGAAGTCACTGATCACATAGTAGAAGACTGGAAAGGTAGGAAGAAGTAGGGAGGTGAAGTATCTAATGCCAGGAACAGCAAGCATTCACATGGAGGGAAGAAAGGGGAAATGATGCCTGGAAAGTTAGAAAGGGGCCAGATTATGGAAGGACTTTAAAAGTCAAACACAAGATTTTATATTTGATATTTCAAGTAACAAAGAAGCAAAGGAGTTTATGAATTAGAGGCTGATATGATCATATTTCTGCTTTGGGAAAACTGCTTTGATAGTGGAATGGAGGATGAAGTGAGTGAGATTTGAAACAAGGAAACCAATTGGAAAGTTACTGTAACATGATGGTATTACAGATAATATAAGTATGAGGTGATAAGGGCCTTTACCAAGGTAGTAGCAGCAACAAAGGAAAGATGCTGCAATAGTCGAGTCAACAGGATTTGGAAAGAAAGCTTTCAGAAAGAAATTTATTAATTCTATTTGAAAGATCTTTCCTCAAAGATAAATCCAATGGGAAAGAGATCTATCTTGCTTTTGAAAAATCTCTCTGACCTACTACATTGTCTACTTACAATTTATTACCATGGATAACCTATAGCTATCCAAGGTAGAATAAATATTTTTTTGTATATTAATAATAACTGATTCAATTTTTAGAGTAGACTAGTATTTGAAAAGAACTAAGATATCAGTCAAGGTGATCTTAAACCTAAGAGCTGTGATAAAATGACATCACTTGCTGAAAGCCATATTTTCTTTCAAATAATACTGGGATTGGTAGCAAATCTACTTATAAAACTATAAAGATTTCCCAAGTAACATATTTTGTCCAAATGGTACCTTTTTCAGGAAAGATGACATAGGAAATCATAGAAATAAACTGAAATTAAACTAGTACAGTTGTTTGTATTATGATTTTTGTCAATTTATGGTCATAAGAGCCAATGAGATAACTGTAAAGCACTTGGTACAGTGCCCAGCACATAGCTGATAATTAATGCCAGTTTCTCTCTCTCCATATATATATATATATTACATATATATGTATAATACATATATATTACATATATATAATACATATATATTACATATATATAATACATATATATTACATATATATAATACATATATATTACATATATATAATACATATATATACACAATATACACACACATTTACGTATATACCTTTCTCTTAAGAACACATGCTAAAAAATATTTAGCATATTTAAATAGGCAATCAGTAGAACTGAATACATTGAATACATCAAAAATCTGTGATTTTGTGGTTGTGGTAACTCCATCAACCAATGCAGATTAAAAACAATCTATGATTTACTAAATATGTCTTTGAAAATTGTCTGACTCTCACTAATAAGCATCATTTGCAGGATATGAACCCAGATCTTCTTGACTGTATGCCCAGAACCAAATTCCCTCCACCAGCCTGCTTCTCTGAATGGTGAAAAAGGAAAACTCAGTACTCTGTTTTTTTAAGCAGTCTATAAGAAATAAATTTATTAATTCTATTCAAAGCATCTCTGATTAAAGAGGAATTCAAAGGAAAAGAGACCCATTCTGCTTTTGAAAACCTATCTGATCTAAGCCATTAGGGCCATCTAAGTTCAATTTATAGGGTTCATGAACAAAAAAAATTCCATAATCAAGATTAAACAAGGGAAGAAAGTTTAGGCAACAGTTTCTGATTCATCAAACAGAGCAATAGTAATTTAACTCTTGACACACCCTGGAGAATCATTTTCCAAAAACCATTCAATCTCCTTTTTAACCAGTCCCTGTAAGGAGTTTTCTTTTAACTTGGCCAAAGGTGAACTCAAAAGGTATTTCTATTAAATGAATGAATCAAAAGATATTCTTGATCTTAAATTGATTATTACCCTAATCAATTTCTGAGATTTTTTTCCAGAGCTGATCAGGTCTTTCCCATTAGAGAGTGGTTCAGAATAAGGAAAGATTTGATGCAGTGAGGTGAAGAGGACCTGCACTTGGGTAAAGAGAAGGGGATGTATAGCAAGACATATTGTGAAAGTAGAACTGACAAGACTTGCATATGTGGGGTAAATGTGAGTGAAGAGTCAAGGATGACACAAAAGCTGAAAGCCTGGAAAATAGAGAGAATAGTTCCACCTTCAACAGTTACAGAAGAGTGGGAAAAAGGCAATAGTTCGATATGGATTTATAAAAGATTTTAAACCAGGATATTATCTGTTTAGCATTGAACTTCAAGGACTTTTAGGATATCCATTCCTGTAAGTCTAAAAAGACTTCAAGTTAAAACAATGACATAATATCACTTCATATTTTTAAAAGAGTGAATATGGGAAAGAGGATTAGTATGTTTCCACAATAGTCATTCATTTTTTTTTTTAAATCATAAAGTTTAACTCATCTTTAAGTCCTTAAACTGATCCTTTTTTTTCTCATTTCTGTCGGTGTTAAAAATGATTTGCTTAGTTTTTCAAATTTTTGCCTTCATACTTTTAAAAATTTATTTCCTAATACAATTCAATTCAACAAACATTTACCAAATGACAACTATATAGTACAATGGATACTGTGCTAGGTCTGGTGTAAAACCTGAGGTCAAATCTAGCCTCAGACACTCAACCTCCATTTGCCTCATTTTCTCTCAACTGTGAAATGGGAATGATAACAATAGAAACTACCTACCAGGGCTGTGGATAAAATAATATTTGTATAGTGACTGGCACATAATAAATAATATGCATATATATGTATACATACATATACACACATATTACAGGTAAGAATTAATATCTGTTAAATAGGAAATGTCTATGTAAAAATAAGTGTGTTGCAAGAAAGTTTCCAGAGTCCCATGAATTTTTTTGCATGGAGTTTTTGCATTAGTTTACCTAAACTACAAAAAGTTTACCATAAAATTGCTTAAAAGGCTTGATCAAAAATTGACGGATATTTCATTGTATTTTGACAGCATGCTACATTTTACTGAATAAGACACCAAAAAAGACATAGGTAAAGAAATGACTCAAGCTGGGCCTGGGTTCAAGCTCCTCTTCAGGCACATACTAACTGCTTAAAGCTGGACAAGTCACTGAAACCGGAAATCCCAGGCAATTCTCTAATCCTTTAAGTTGTAGAACTGTTGCCCATATGCAAAGCCACTAAATCTAGACTGAAAATAAAACTCCAGATCGTCCAAATATTAGGTAGAACAAGAGTTATACATACTCCAACTATAATATTATGGTCTTATTGCTACCTTAGGAGAGGTTATGCAGATAGAGCTACAAAGAAAGGGGTGGAGGAAGGAGTGAGTGAATCAAATACTACTTACTACCCTATAGAGCAAAGGTGGTATAGCAAGTGGGCAAGCTAAATTACCCTGGAAAGTCTCTTAACCTTTCAGTATTGTAGGTAACACTCTAAAAAGATAAGTTACAGAGAAGCCTTCCTCTTCATCTGGGAATTCCCTATATCATTGAAAGCATAGGTCCAATCTCTCTATCAATTCCTTATTTCTAATTGATAACCTCGTTTAAAATGTAAAGCTACACTTCACAGTTACATCTCAGTTCAAGATTTATCTTTTCTTCAGGTCATTTGTTCTGAAGTTTAATTTTTACTGGGCAGGATGACCTCATCTCTACTTTGAAGCTTTGCCCACACTGAAGAGTGCTACCTCACTCATTGGTGAAAACAAGGCATCTACATCATCACCAGTAAGAGTTGTTTACCTTTTGTACAGTATAACAAGAATGACAGAAGCAAAAGAGAGGCTAAGCCTTTGTGATATACTAATACTATGTTTTCTCCTTATGACTAAAGAATAAGATATTCAGATATATGACTAAGGTATTTTTAATTTAATAATCAAAGTTGTGACTCGCCAGGCTCAAATCTATTAATTACCTAGAGGATTCTTGCTGCAATCCAGGCTAGAAACAACATTGGCTTTTTAAATTTTCATTTAATCACCCCCCATATCATCCTTAATCCTTTCATATACCTCCACTTGAATATAAATATGAATTTCTCCTCCCCCCACAAATCCTACCTCCATGTTTCCAATATGCAGATATATACTGATTTCCTTAGGCATTTTTCTTGCATGGAAACAATGAACTCTATCAAAAGCACCTGGCTAACTGTGCTCACATTAAGATAAAGAGTCAGCTCACACGATCATAGATCAAGGGCCGCATAAACCCTTCAGAGGTCATCTAGTCCAATCCACTCAACTTGCAGATGAGGAAACTGAGGCCCAGCAAGTTAAGTGCCTTGCCCAAGGTCATACAGGTAGATAAGCAGATAAGTCAGAGGTAGAACTTGAAGTCAGGTCCTCCGGCCTCAAGGCCAAGGTTCTTTCCAGCAATGCATTCTGTGTACCCCCTTCTTTGTTTTTAATGATAGGTTTGGGGATGGTGAGGGGAGGAGAAAGGCCACTGGGCACTCACCTCTTTCAGCTGCTCCAGCTCTTGCTTAAGGCCATCGTATTCCGCCTCCAACTCATCATACTGCTGCTTCAAGGTGAGCTTCTCTTCCAGGACCACCAGGCCATACTCGGCAGCCTGGATCTTCTCGTGGGTTGTTTCAGCGAGCTCCTTAGTCAGCCTCTCGATCTCAGTCTTATAACGATCCACGCTCTGCAATACCTCCTCTGCAGCCATCGCTCTGGTGATGATGGATGGAAACGGGAGGGGGGAGTGCAGGCGGGAGGGAAGAAAAGATGCAGGGGGTGGGTGGGGCTGGGGAGAGGAATGCGAGTGGGGGCGGCAGGAAAATCACGGGGGGCGGCGGCGGAAGGGACGGACGTGTCCCCAGAAGCTTTCGGGCCGGCAGCGGCTACAGCTACAGCGGCTGAATGTTTCAAAGGAATGCGGCGTGGAAGAGGAAAGGAAGAAAACGGGCGAAGGGGCTGCGGCGGCTGCACCGGCTGCACGGCTCACTCGGGGCCGGCCCTGTCCGCCCCGGGGTGCTGCATTCTGCTTATTCAGAGGCCCGGGCCGCCAGCTCGCCCGGGCAGCGTCACTGCGGTCTGGGCGCTCCGCCGCCAGCCTTCCCTCTCCTCTCCACCTGCTCCTCTGGCCCTGCAGCGGCGGAGCGGGATGATGCAGTCCGGGCCCCCTCCCTTCCGGAAGGAAACAAATGGGGAAAGGCGGAGAGGGAGGAGGGAGGGCCGCGGCTACCGAGACGCCGGGCTCCCAGAGGAGCCCCCAGGCGGCCGCTCCGGGCTAGGGGCACAGCCTGGGGGGAGGAGACGAGGAGCCGGGGCGGCGGCGGCCGTGCCCAGGCGGGGATGGGGATGGAGAAGGCGGCGGCGGCCGTGCCCAGGCGGGGATGGGGATGGAGAAGGCGGCGGCGGCCGTGCCCAGGCGGGGATGGGGATGGAGAAGGCGGC
>CM053770.1:171535000-171565889 GCA_028658325.1 Potorous gilbertii
GACCACTGCGTCTTCCCAGGCTGCCGCCTTCCCGAGCTCTGCTCTCCCTTCGGCTGTGTTCCCAGGCTGCCGCCTTCCCGAGCTCTGCTCCCCCTTCGGCTGTGTCCACTCTCGGTACCCCGTTGAGACCCCGCTGGGCGGGGTCAAATAAGGAATGTTGGAAAGGAGAGCCTTGAACTCTGTCTGCATCAGGCTAGGTGGTACAGGGGGATAGAGAGTGGGCCTGGAGTCAGGAAGACTTTAGTTCAAATCTGACCTCATACATTTATTACCTGTGGAACCCTGGACAAGTCATTTAACATCTGCTTCCCTCAGTTTCCTTAGCTGTAAAATGGGGATTATAATATCACCTAAATCCCAGGATGGTTGTGAGGATAAAATGACATAATGCTTGTAAAGCATTTAGTACAATTCCGACAAACAGTAGTTGGAGAAGGGAAAGGAATAAACATTTATACAGTGCCTACTACATTTCCTGGGGGCAAGCCTGGTCTGAGCTTTGAATGGGACTCTATCACAAAAGCAGAATATGGTAGTAAGATTGGCCCAGGAAACTGTCTCAGACCATTTACCATTCAAAAGGATACCCTGAATCCCAGATATTTGACAGGGTTGTTAGGGCCAACCTTTGGCGAGGTGTTTGAGACACTGGGTTCCACAGATTAGTCAGGGTCTGTCTATTCTAAATATGAGGCAAAATACATGATCCACAACTCATTGGTCACCATAACCCTTAGAGTCAATGAAACAGATAAGACCATAGGTTCCCAAGAAAGAAACCCTAACACTGTTTTAGACTACTATCTTTTGGTACTGAAGGATTTGGGTAAATATTAGTGAAATAGAATAATCCCTGGAAAAGATTAGAGAACAGACCCCCTGATTCTCCAGGCTGGAATAATTATATCTGTGGGATTTGTTCTCTCGATCTGGGTTAGGTTCTTTGAGAGGATGGCTCAGAGACCTTCTGCAATCAGCTACTCATCCTCATCTTAATTATAATATCCAGTTCAGTGGTATGCTGGGTTAATGACCAGATCTTCAAAAATGCATGGCATATTTAATTTTAATCTGCATTATTATATTTTTCTCTATTAATTTCTTAAAACTAGAAATCAACAAAATAGTAAATCAAACCCTGATTTGTAGCATTTGCTAATTTCCAAGGTAAAAGGCTCACACCAAAGATTTAACAATTAGCTCTAGCATCCTTGGTCCAATGTGTCCTGAAATATATCCACCAGACATCACAGTGTTTTTTTGATGTCCATCCAGTTGGGTAAGATGACTCTCCCAGATAGGAAAGCTTTTGCTGAGGTAGGACAGGACAGTGAGAGCAAGGGGTGGATTGAATAGCCAAAGGAAATTACCATCTCACTCTGTTAGGACTGTTTCCTATCACACAATTCTCTTATTGCTTAAGGCTTAAACTGTATTCATTCCTGGTTATAACTGACCTCAGCAGCAAGCTTGCTTTTTTGGCATAGTTAAAATTCTATTGTCCTTATCCTGATTAGCCCTTCTTTGTTAATTTTTAGAAACCTTCCCTTTGCTATCTGTCCTTGCTCCCTGACCCTTTCATCCACTTCTCCCTCCTCCCCCATTAGCAATGTTACAGGTGCCACAATGGACATTTATTTAAAAACCCTATGTAAATCTAGGCCTTCAATCAGAGAGCATATCCCCCTATTCAACTGTGTCATCACCCAAAGCATGATGCCCTGTGGGACTCTGAGGGCAAGAATGTCTGTCTGTATCTTCCTATGCTCTACTTATCTGTGAGTATCAATAAACTGTTCTAACCTATCCCAGTGCCAATGTATTCCATTCATCCACATTCTGTCCTAATTTATATAACAAGTTTTTTAAATTGCTTATCAAATTCATTGATTTGTTCCTTCTCTTTTTTTGTTGATGAAAGTTTTTGAGATATAAATTTCCTTCTCAAAATGAAACTTAAGGAAGAGACGATGATAATAGCTAGCTAGCTGGATCTGGGAATCATCTGCACAGAAGATAATTAAACCCATGGAAGTTGATGAGATCACGGAGAGAGTATAGAGCAAGAAGGATAGCACACCTAGGACAGCCTTTGGAAAAGACATATGCAGCCACCTCTTTATTTGAGATCAGAGTGAAGGAAGAGCTTGTGGGGGAAAAAGACATCCGAATGCTGCAAGATAGGGAGGAGGGCAAAAGAGAAAATCAAGGAGACATAAAAAGGTTTGGAAAGTAAATTGATTAGAGAAGCATAAAAGGATTATCTCGCCATAGTGAGGACCCAATTGAGATTATGTGACAAATTTGTAGAGGATTCAGTCAGCATGGTTTCCTAATTTTCTCCCGCTTTGTTCAGCAGTTTGTTGTGTCACAATTGTGATGCAGTGGATAGAATGCCAGGACTGGAGTCAGGAAAACCTGAGTTCAAAGCTTGTCTCAGATACTTACTAATTGTGTGACTCTGGGAAAGTCACTTAACCTTGTTTGTTTCAGTTCCTCATCTGTAAAATGAACTAGAGAAGAAAATGGCAAACCAATATCTTTGCCAAGAAAACCCAAAATGGGATTATAAAGAATCAGGCACCACCGAAATGACTCAACACAAACAAAAAATTGGAATTTAACAAAAAGATATATTGAGGCAAATCTTCAGGCAAGATAACATTTATTAGCAAGGACATGCTACCTGTCAATAAATTGGTCAGTGGGTTGCCTCCATTTATGCCATAGATCCCAAGCAAAAGTACAGTTCCTCTCTTCCAGGTTTTGGGGAGTATACACCAAAGAACCGAATAAGGTAGATGACATCATGGGATTGGTGACAACATAACTGGTTATAAAGTGGAGGCAGAGGGAACAACATGATTGGTTGGAAGTTTGGTAACGGAGGCTAGCAACCCCCCTTTTTTTCTCATGTGGTTAAGAAGTGCTCAATGTTTGAGTGCATGTACAAGATGGCAGCCCAGAATTTAGAACAGCAAACCAGACATCCTTGAAGGCTAGTTTGGTGAAGTAAAGATATCAGGCACATATTCCCAAGGTCAGTTAAATTTCTAGAGGCAAGAAAGCTGGATTTTTAAACTTAACATATTACAGGGCAGTTGAACTCTGAACTAAGTTCAAAGAGAAAGACCCTTGACGTAAACCAGGGGTGGGAAACCTTTTCCTGTTGGAAGGCCACATTACTATTTAGCAGTAATCAAATAAGGTCACATTCAAGATACTTTAATTAGATGTACTTTAAAATGTACATTATTTTATAAAACTCTAATTACCATGTACTTAATAATTTCAAAAATTGAAGACTATTTGTTAATTTTAAAGTCAACTAATCTTTTAATGTCTTTGTTGTATCTACGTTTTGTTGGAAAGCATTTAAATATTTTGTTGCAGCATAGAGGTCTGCAGTTTCAGTTGATTCTCTGGGTGGGTGTCAGTCATTTGTGACCTTAAGGGCGTCTTGATTTGGGATAGTTAGGAGCATGTAAATTCACAGCAATAAGTGGTTGAAAAGCAAGAATACATTTTTCAGGAATGTTGCCAAAGGCATGGGTATTCTACTGCATTTTTCCATATTTCAACTGAATCTTTCTTAACATCAGAAAATGGCTTTAAAATGTTATCTACTGAAATCAATTCCATCCATAGTTCTTTAGGTGCCTTGGTAATATCAACTAGGTGAGGCTGAAATGCTAATTTGAGTGTAATGTCATGATTCTCAAAGTCAGTGAGCTTTTCATTGTATTCTTTAATTAATAGGTCTATAACAGCTTCATATTCTTCAAATAATTCCCATATATCATCCTGCTCATCAATGACCTTTGTTTACTAGGGGAAATGTTCATCCAAAATTTCCTTTTGAAGAAGTACTTTGAAAAAAGATAGCTTTTTTCCTAAATGCTTGGATTTTTTTTTAGCCACATATATAGATTTAGTTTTACCTTGCAAAGAAATATTCAGGTCACTTTGATTTGACGCATCACACACAAATGCAGCATTCCTATAGAAATCTTCTTTCAATAATTCACATTGCTGATTCTGTTCTTCATAAAATTTAGCTATTTGTTCTTGCAGAGAAAAAATTTTGTCTAACACCTGCCCCTGCAATACCCAACACACATTAGAATGATACAGCACAGCCACACTGAATATCTCATTGTTCAGTTCATCTTTAGCATGTCATGAAACTGATGATACATTGTTGCATTTGCATGACTATAGGTAACAATACTTATAACTTGTTGCAAAGTGTCACTTAAAAAAGTAGCTTTAGAGTAGAGATTTTGATGATGTGAGATAACAATTGATAGAAATGAGAGCATCTGGATTTGTTAATGCTTTTTTTATCTGTGCAGTAAACCTTCCATGTTTTACTGTCATGGAAAGCACATCATCTGTACATACACTCACTAAATTTACCACATTCAGTCCAACTTCATGATGTTTTATCTTTTAAAAAATTAATTTATTTATTTTTAGTTTTCAGCATTCAGTTCCACAAACTTTTGAGTGTTAAATTTTCTCTGCCTCCTTTCTCTCCTCCCTCCCAAAGACAGTGTACAATGGAACACATAGACATTCATATTAAACATATTTTCATATTAGCATGACATTTATCTTGAAAATTGTGGAAGATATCTATTCCCTGTATTCTGTTCACAAGAAGGCCCAAAGCAAGTAACTCTTGAAAGGAAAGAAAATCTTTTGTTATGAGGTAAATGAAATATAAAATCTGCATTGAGTCGGTGTTACCAGTTGACTCATCCAAAGAGACTGCATAATAAACATTTTCCTTTTTAGATATTACATGAAGTTGTTCTGTTAAGTTGAAAGCTAATTCCTGCTGCTGATCAGTTATGGGTCTGCTTGAAAGAGGCAGTTGTTTGTATTCTGAAACATTATAGGTTGTCTAAGCATCCTACAACTTTGACAATGCATTCTTTCACAATTGCTACTTCACTGAATGGCTTCCTTTTCCCCCTCAAGTATATAAACTATTTTATAAATTGCTTTAGTGGCATTATTTCCATGTCTTATTGCTTTTTGAAAGAATTGTTTTTGCTTTTCAACAGCAAGGATCCTGGCATACATAGGAGGGCCTACTGTACAGGTTCTTAGATCTGCTTTTCTGAAATGAAAGCAACTTTTGAGGGGTCAACAATCACTTTAATCAAACACATATACTGACAGAGAAAATACTAGCAGGACCAACAGACAGGGCTTCCAACTGTCTGACCATAGGCAATATGTACATCATTACCAGAGAGAGAAGCATCTGGGTTGTCAAAGCTGGGGGACTGCCCCAAGTCTCATCTGGCACACAAACCTCCTTCCAAAAACTAAGTCCCAAAAGAAAACCTCACTTTAGAGTAAATATACTCTTTTCTAAACCAAAGGGGGTGACCCAGTGCCTCACCAGCAATCAGCAAAAGGTGTGGGTTCCCATACAAAACAAACCTCTCTTAATCAAGCCTTCCTCAATAGCTCCACCTGAGGCCCATCAGTGGGCAGGAAAGATTTTTTAACTTCTATTACAGATTTTGCTTTTCATCTTTTAATTTCTGCAATACAAATTTTCATGCCTCTCCCTCTAATTTAAAATATTGGTGGGCCTTCTGAGTGTGCATTGAATTTTTTTAATGTTGATATTGCGGTATCCCAAAGCAAGCAAATCAGCTTATCTTTAGCAGAAGCAAGATAATATTGCAATTCCCAATCTTCATTTAAAAATCTGTTTTCTTCCTTTAACTTTCTCTTGGTCTTCTTTGACATAATGGACTCTTAAGCAGATAGAATTAAAAAATACTGTTGAACTGTGCAGCCATTCACAAATTCCATTTCAAATAGAAACACAGTGCACAGTTGTCAAAAACTTCTAACAGAGAGGTGTACTTGACCCTTATCAACTCTTGCCAACCAGCCTCATGAAGTAGTGGCTCCAGTCAAGTGGGGGAAATTAGAACTAAATAATGAGCATAGCAGCCATCAATTTAGCCCTTATGGCTTGCTAATATTCTGATTGTGCTGGTCAATCTGGAAGGACTGTTTCATTTAAACTTATTTCATCTTTTATATTTTAAATATGTTCATGTTAAAAATAAATAAAAATATAAAAGATGAACAAAATGTATTAATAAAAATAAAATGATTTGTTTTATAAAATTTGGATTCAGTCAAAAGACTACACTTAAGTACCTAGAAGGTTACATGTGTCCTTAAGGCCATAGGTTTCCCACCACTGACTTAATCAGTCAAAATCAATTACTTTTAAACAGGATCAACAAAAAAAAAATACAGGATTAATCTTAATCTCAGTAGTAGCAGAAGATGTGGATGGTGGGAGCAATCCAAGGTTGGTGTTTGTCAAGTAAAATTTTATAGGCAGTAAGACAAAGAAGCAAGAGAGCGGAGGGTAGAGGATAGTGCAGAGTGAAACCAAGTGGTAGAAAAAGGAAAGGGAGAAAAATGTATTAGGACTAAATAAGGATCTTGGGAAAAAACTGAAGTGGAGGAAGGCATAGAAGTTACAGTGAGACTGAAAAGCAGAGTTAAGTGGAGTAAAGTATAGGAAAAGAAGGATCAGATAAAATTTTGCAATTCATGAATATGGAAGTGGGACACTTGTGGGTATTGCTGTGCCCTGATGTGGAATACTGAAGGGGAGGATATAGGAATTGAATAATATCTATGTTTGTGTGTGTGTGTGTGTGTGTGTGTGTGTGTGTGTGTGTACAGATCTATCTATCTATCTATCTACCTATCATCTATCTATCTATCATCTGTTGAATTGTTCTCATATGATGGCCTGAATTGTGATGGGAAGAAAAACCATGAATTAGTCACTGAATTAAGTGAGAAATGAAAGAGAACTTCAGGGACTTTGAAAGATAATAGCCACCAGAATCTGGATTGATTGATAAACTTGGACAGAGTCAGCATCAAAGGTTATTGAGTGATAATCATACATTGAGTACGTTTCTTATCCCCCTTTGGGGAATCCTAGAAATAAGAGAAAATTTAAGCTTTTATTTTTATTTCGAGAGACCAGACTTGGACATTCATATGTGAGAGATTGGAGTGTAACCTTCATTTCATTGGAAACCTGGTTTCTACAGAATTAAACTTGATTGGACTATATGCCTGACTGCAGAGAAAGAGCAAAAGAAGTACACTTAGGGAGAGGGAGTGGGCCCAGTGAACTAGCTCCTCACCTTTCCCATTCCTAAAGGCATTGGTGCAACAAATCAATCAAGGGAAGTGCCATCTCTACATCCTATTCATATTACATTCTTAATATTCTTCTCCTCTGGAAGGAATCCCATTGATACTAAGAGAAATGTGGTAATGACTTGGTTGCTTAACTTCTAGAATGTTAAAATAGAACTGTTACATATTGTGATTTGCTTCCTTAGGATTCCTAGAAATCTTGCCTGAAATCATCTTGAGGACAATTGTGAGGGACTAATAATGAAAAATGCTATCCACCTCTAGAGAAAGATTGATGATGTCTAAATGTAGATTGAAACATATTTTTTAAAATTTTATTATTACTGGTTTGGTTTTGTTTTGATTTTCATTTTCTCTTTTTTTTCAAACATTTATTTATTTTTAGTTTCCCACATTTACCTTTACAAGATTTTGAGTTTTAAATTTTCTCCCTCTCCTCCCCCAAAAGGTGTACAATCTGATATAGGTCATATATATATATATATATATATATATATATATATATATATATATATATATATATATACATATATATATGTATATATATATGTATATATATATTTACACACACACAATCATATCAAGCATATTGTCACATTAGTGATGTTGTAAAGAAGAATTAGAACCAAAAGGAAAAACCACAAGAAAGAAAAAACAACAAAAAAAGGAAAAATAGTTCTTTCTCTGGACATGGATAGCATTTTCCATCATGAATTTTGGAACTGTGTTAGATCACTGCATTGCTGAGGAGAGCAAAAATTGTCTATCAAAGTTGGTCACTGTACAATGTGACTGTTACTGTGCACAAAGTTCTGCTGGTTCTGCTCATTTCACTCAGCATCAGTTCATGCAAGTCTTTTCAGGTTTTTCTGAAGTCCACCTGCTCATCATTTCTTATGGAACAATAGTATTCCATTACAGTCATATACCTCAACTTGTTCAGTCATTCCCCAATTGATGGGCATCCCCTCAATTTCCATTTCTTGACCACCACAAAAAGAGCTGCTATACACATTTTTTGTATATGTGGGTCCTTTTCCCATTTGTATGATCTCTTTTGTATACAACCCTAGAAGTGGTATTGCTGCATCAAAGAGTATGTACAGTTTTATAACCCTTTGGGCATGGATCCAAATTGCTGTTCAGAATGGTTGGATCAGTTCACAACTCCACCAAGAATGCATTAGTGTTCCAATTTTCCCACAACTCCAACATTTATCATTTTCCTGTTTTGTCATGTTAGCCAATCTGATAGGTGTGAGTTGATACCTCAGAGGTGTTTCAATTTGCATTTCTGTAATCAGTAGTGGTTTAGAGCATTTTTTCATATAACTATATTCACATATTTCTTCCTCTGGAAACTTCCTGTTCATATCCTTTGACTATTTGTCAATTGGGGAATGACTTGTATTCTTATAAATTTGTCTTAGTTTTCTGTACATTTTGGAAATGAGGCCCTGGTCAGAGACACTAGTTGCAAAAATTGTTTCCTAGCTGTCTACTTCCCTTCTCATCTGGGTTGCATTTATTTGTGCAAAACCTTTTTAATTTAATGTAATAAAATTGATCCATTATGCATTACATAATGTTCTCTGTTTCTTGTTTGATCATAAATTCTTCCATTCTCCTTAGATATCATAGTTAAACTATTCCTTGCTCTCCTAATTTGTTTATAGCATCATACTTTATGTCTAAATCATGTATGTATTTTGACTTTATCTTGGTATAAAGTGTAAGATGTTGGTCTATGCCTAATTTCTGCTATTTTCTAGTTCTCTCAGCAGTTTTTGTCATCTACTGAGTTCTTATCCGAGATGCTGGACTCTTTGGGTTTATCAACCTGTAGATTACCATAGTCATTGACTGTTGTGTCTTGTGTACCTTACCTATTCCTCTGATCTACCACTGTATTTCTTAGCCAGTACCAAGTAGTCTTGATGATTGCTACTTTATAATACAATTTTAGATTTGGTACAGATAGGCCACCTTACCTTTCATTTATCTTAATTTATTCCCATGATATTCTGGATTTTTTGTTTTTCCAAATGAATTTTGTTATTATTTTTCCTAGCTTTATAAAATAATTTTTTGGCAGTTTGATTAGTATGGCACTGAATAAGTAAATTAATTTAGGTAGAATTGCCATTTTTATTATATTAGCTCAGCCTACACATGAGCAATTGATATTTTCCTAGTTGTTTAGCTCTGACTTTTTTTGTGTTTTGTAACTGTGTTCATGTTGTTCCTGGGTTTGGCTTGGCAGGTAGACTCTCAAATATTTTATATTGTCTACAATTACTTTAAATAGAATTTCTTTTTATATCTCTTGTTTTGGGACTTGGTTAGTAATAGAGATGCTGATGATTTATGTGGGTTTATTTTATATTCTGCAAATATGATAAAGTTGTTAATTATTTCAAATAGTTTTTTGGTTGATTCTCTAAAACTCTCTAAGTAAACCATCCTATCATCTGCAAAGAGTGATAGTTTTGCTTCTTCATTGCCTATTCAAATAACTTCAATTTCTTTTTCTTCTCATTGCTAGAGCTAACATTTCTAGTACAATATTGAATAGGAGTGATGATAATGGACATCCTTGTTTCACCCCAATCCTTCTGGAAATGCTTCTAACTTATCCCCATTACATATAATGCTTGCTGATGGTTTTATATAAATTCTGCTTATGATTTTAAGGAAAACTCCATTGATTTCTAGGCTCTCTAGTGTTTTTAATAGGAAAGGGTGCTATATTTCATCAAAAGCTTTTTCTGTATCTACTGAGATAATCATATGATTTCTGTTCATTTTTTTTTACTTATATGGTCAATTATAATGATAGTTTTGCTAATACTGAACCAGCCCTACATTCTTGGTATAAATCCCACGTGGTCATAAGTGTTGTCCTTGTGGTAAATGACTGTAATCTCTTTGCTAATAACTTATTTAAAATTTTTACATCTATATTTATTAACCAATTGTTCTATAATTTACTTTCACTGTTTTGGCTTTTTCTGCTTTAGGTTTCACCATCATATTTGTGTCATAAAAGGAATTTGGTAGGACACCTTCACCTATTTTTATTATCGAAATTAATTGTGCTTCAGTTGTCTGGTAGAACTCACTTGTGAATGCATCTGGCCTGGGAGTTTTTTTCTTAGGGAGTTCACTGATGACTTGTTCAATTTCTTTTTTCTGAAAAAGGTTATTAAAGAATTTTATTGAGGGCAGAGCCAAGATGGCAGACCAGAAAGATGGACATACACTAGCTTTTCCCCCACAGCCCATAAAATATCTGTAAAGAAAGACTCTCAACAAATTCTAGAGCAGCAGAAGCCACAGAACGATGGAGTGAAGGAGATTTCCAGCCCAGGGTGACCTGGAAGGCCAACAGGAAAGATCTGTCACACCAAACACATAGTGGAGCACAATCTAGTCTTGGCCATGTGGGAAGAGGGAGGAGCAGGGCTGGACCAGGCTTCAGGGGTAGAGTCCCCAACAGCAGCTGCAGACGTTCAGAGATTCCTCAACTCACAGGTGACAAAGACACTTCAAAGGTCAGTGAGAGAGCGTTTTCACCTCAGTGACAAGGGAGCAGGGTCATCCCCCCTCCCTAGCCCCAGGTGGCAACAGCTACGGCAGCAGCAGAGGCGGTGGCTGTGGCAGGCATTGTTGGAACCTCAGCTTAAAGCCCCTGGGGGAATTGAGCAGCTGATCTGAACCTCAGCCACGAGCCATTTTAGGGAGTAAACTATTCTCCCTTGGTTGTGCCTCCTTGGAGGAACTGAGAACTTACAGGTCCCCAGAGTATGCCCTACTCTTGACAAAGGACCCAAAAGTCAAGTAACTGTTTGGGAAAATGCCCACAAAAGGGAAAAAATAAGACTTGGTGAACAGGTATTCTCTCCCATCCTTTCAGTTGTTTACCATCAAGAGAAGACCTAAAAGTCAAAGCTTCTGCGTCCAAAACCTCCAAAATAAATATGCAATGGTCCTAGGCCATGGAGGAGCTCAAAAAGGATTTTGAAAATCAAGTAAAAGAGATGGAAGAAAAACTGGCAAGAGAAATGAGAGCGATGCAAGAAAATCATGAAAAGCAAGTCAACAGTTTGCTAAAGGAGACCCAAAAAATGCTGAAGAAAATAACACCTTTAAAAATAGGCTAAATCAATTGAAAAAAGAGGTCCAAAAAGCCAATGAGGAGAAGAATGCTTTAAAAAGTAGAATTCACCAAATGGAAAAGGAAGTTCAAAAGCTCACTGAAGAAAATAATTCTTTAAAAATTAGAATGGAACAGATAGAAGCTAATGACTTTGTAAGACACCAAGAAATTTACAAAACCAAACCAAAACAATGAGAAAATGGAAGATAATGTGAAATATCTCATTGGAAAAACAATTGACCTGGAAAATAGATCTAGGAGAGATAATTTAAAAATTATGGAACTACCTGAAAGCCATGATCAGAAAAAGAGCCTAGACATCTTTCATGAAATTATCAAGGAAAACTGTTCTGATGTTCTAGAACCAGAGGGCAAAATAAATATTGAAACAATCCACCAATCACATCCTAAAAGAGATCCAAAAAGAGAAACTCCTAGGAATATTGTAATCAAATTCCAGAGTTCCCAGGTCAAGGAGAAAATATTACAAGCAGCTAAAAAGCAACAATTCCAGTATTGTGGAAATAAAATCAGGATAACACAAGATCTAGCAGCTTCTATACTGCAATCAGATGGCTCTGGAGGAGAAGTGAGACTGGTGACCTGCACAGCCCTCCCTCACTCAAAACAAAGTCAAGTGTAAGTCATGTCATTATTTCTCTGATGGCATGATCTTCTTTGGCAATGAAGGACAAACACACACACATATGAAGTTTCCCCTAAGAACTGCTTTGGCTGTATCCCATAAATTTTGGTATGTTATCTTAGTATTGTTATTCTCTTGGATGAAGTTATTGATTTTTTTCCATGATTCGACTCCTTTAGGATTTAGTTTTAGTTTAGTTTTCAATTAATTTTTTGTCTATCTTTCCATGGTCCTTTATTATGTGTAATTTCATTGCATCATGATCTGAAAAGGATACATTTAATATTTCTGCCTTTCTGCATTAGAATGTGAGATTTTTATGCTCTAATGGGGGTAAATTTTTATGTAGGTGCCATGTACCACTGAAAAAAAGGTACATTCTCTTGCAGATGATATATGATATACTTACAGAATCCCAGAGAATCAAGTGAAAAGCTACTTGAAATAATGAACAACTTTGGCTTATATATAATATAATATAATTATATATAATATAACATAATATAATATAACATAAATAACTTTGGCTTTATAGAGGTTATAAAATAAAACTAGAAAAATCTTCTGCATTTCTATATATTACTAACAAAGCCCATTAGCAAGAGATAGAAAGAAAAATCTCATTTAAAGCAATGGTAGACACTATAAAATATCTGGGACTCTACCTGCCAAAACAAACCCAGGGATTATATGAACACAATTATAAAACACTTCACCCATATAAAGTCAGATCTAAGTAAGTGGAAAAACATCAATTGTTCATGGATAGGCTAAGCCAATATAATAAAAATGACAATCCTACTTAAATTAATTTACTTATTCAGTGCCATAACAATCAAACTACCAGATAATTATTTTCCAAAGGTAGAAAAAATAATATCAAAATTCATCTGGAAGAACAAAAGGTCCAGAATATCAAGGGAACTAATGAAAGGAAATGCTAGGGAAGGTGGCCTAGCCCTACCAGATCTCAAATTGTATTATAAAATAGCAATCATCATCAAAACCATTTGGTATTGGCTAGGAAATGGAGGGGTAGATGAGTGGAATATGTGAGGTACTCAAGACGCAGTAGTCAATGAATATAGCAACCTACTATTTGATAAATCGGAGGACCCCAGTTTCTGGGATAAAAATTAACTGTTTGACAAAAATTTCTGGGAAAACTGGATAACAGTGTGGCAGAAACTGGGCATATACCAAAGCCTGACACTGTACACAAGAATAAAGTTCAAATGGATAGATGATCTAGGTGTGAAGACTGACATTATAAACAAATTAAGGGAGCAAGGAATAGTGTATTTGTCAGATTTATGGAGAATGGAGAAAGAAAAATATGAAGTGCAAAATGGATAATTTTGATTACATTGAATTGAAAAGTCTTTGTGCAAACAAACATAATTCAACCAAGATTAGGAGGGAAGCAGAAAACTGGGAAAGAAATTTTGCAGCTAGTATCTGTGATGAAGGCATCATATCTAAGTGTTTTCTCTCTCTTATTTGGTCATAAATTCTTCCCATCTCCATAGATCCAACAGGTAAACTATTATTTGCTCTCCTAATTTACTTGTAATATCAGCCTTTATATATGAATCATATACCATTTAGATTTTATTTTGGTGTATGGCAGGTTAACCATTTTTTATGTCATTAATTCTTTATAATCTATGACTAAGTTCTGTGAATAAATCAAATTAGGTGAGGAAGGGAATCACATCCTCCTTGCATTATATTTGAAAATACTTAAATTTAGCTTAGTGAATGGAATGACAGGATTGGAGTGTAAAAAATATAACATGAAGGGTAGAAAAGGAAGTGATAAGTAGAGGAGAGAATTAAGTTGGAAGAAGGGGAACACACAAGAAGTCATTACAAATGGTTAGTCAACAAACATTTATTAAATACCTATATGACAGGCACTGGGCTAAGCACTGGGGTTACAAAGAGAGGTAGTCCCTGCTCTCATGGAGATAACAGTTTAATGAGGGAGACAGTATGCAAACATTATGCACAAATGAGTTATATACAAACTAAATCGGGAACTAGCAATAAAGGAGAAACACTTTTTATAGAAGGTGGGATTTTAGCTGAGACTTGAAGGAAGCTAGAGAATTTAGGAGGTGGATAAAAGAAAGGTGAGAGTTCTAGCCATAAAAGCTAGTGAAAATGTCCAGAATCAGGAAACGGAATATCTCATCTAAGTAACAGTAAAGAGGCCAGTGTCACTGGATCACAGAGTAGAAACGGTGTGAAGAGTAAAGCATTGGAAAGATAGGAAAGGACCAGTTCTAGGGGGTTTTAAAAGCCAAAGAGCAAATATTATGTTTGATCCTGGAGGCAAATGGGAGCCATTGGAGTTAACTGAATGGAGTCAGAGAGAAGGAGGAATGACATTTTTGAACTGGCACTTTAAGAAAATCAGTCTAAGAGCTAAGTGGAGGATAGAGTGGAGTGGGGAGAGACTTAAGGGAGGGTGATCAAATAGTAATCTATTGTAATAGTCCAGGAATGAAGCAATGAGAGCTTGTACCAGGATGGTGGCAGTGTCTGATAAGAGAAGAATGCACAAATAAGAGATATTTCAACAAAGGTATAATCAAGCAGACCTGGAAACTGATCAAATATTGAGGGTGGAGAAGGTTGAGGGAGTAAATAAGCAAGAATGACACCTAGATTTTGAGCATGAGTGAATGGGAAAATGGTGGTAATCTCCACAGAAATAAGGAAATTAGGAAGAGGGGAGGGTTTGGGGGGAAAGAGTTCAATTTTGCACAAGTTGAGTCCATAAGCCTTCCAGATCAAACTATTCAACAGGCAGTTGGAGATATGAGACCAGAGATCAAAAAAGAAGGTAGAGCTGGACAAAGAAATCTGAGTATCATCTGAATAGAGATGATAGTTGAATCTGATGAAACTGATGAGATCCCTAAGTGAAATAGTATAAAGGGAGAGGAAAAGACCCAGGCTAGAGCTTTGGGAAACACTCATTATTAATGGACATGACCCAAATGATGATCTAGCAAAAGTAACTGAGAAGGAATGGTTACATAGGTAAGAGGAGAACCAGGGGAGAGAAATGGCATGGAAACCTAGAGAGAAGAGAGTATCAAGGAGAAAGGGGTGATTTGAGTGTAAATGGCTGCAGAGAAAATCAAGAAGAATGAGGATTGAGAAAAGACCATTAGATTTGATAATTTAGAGATAATTGGTAATTTAGGAAGAGGCAGTTTCAGTTGAGTGGTGAGGTTAGAAGTCAGATTACAAAGAATTAAGGAGGAAATGAGGGGAAGAAGAATCAAAGCATTTATTATAGACATCCTTCTCTAGGAGATTAGCCAAAAAAGGGAGAAATGATATAGGATGAGAGTTAGCAGGGATGGATGAATCACATTAGAATTTTTCAAGAATGAGATAAGCAAGGGCATATTCATAGGCAGTAGGGAGACTGCAAATAGGGAGAGACTGAAGATTAGTGTATACAGAGTCATAGAGGGGGAAATCTACTAAAGAAGATGGGGTTGAATAGGATCATGTGGGCACGATCTCTTTGGCAAAAAGAAAGGCTTCATGTGAAACAGGGGTGAAGGAGGAGATAGTGGCCTAAAGTATATTCATGATGTATATGAGGAGTAAGGGAGAAGAGGGAACTCATAATGAATGACCTTATCTTTTCAGTGAAATATACCCAGTGCAGAGGTGATGGCTTAGAAAAGAACTGAAGGTTGGAGTGACTGGAGTTCATAGGGAGTATGAAGAATAGGAAAGCAGAGAGAGAGGTGGAAAGATAGCAGACTGTGATCAGAAGAAGGAATTTTAGTGTTTGTGAACATAGAAGTGGTGCATTTGAGTGATGATGACAAGATCAAGTGTATTATTTTCTCTGTGTATAGTTGAGATTGAGTGTAGTAGGAGCTCATGGTAATTGAACTAGTTGAGGACCTAGGATATTAGGATGTTTGTGAGAGTATCACTATACATGTTAACATTCCTTAGTATGAGAATAGGAGTTGATGATGGGAGAAAGATTGTGGGTCAGGCACTAAATTCATGAAAGTGAAGAGGCTATCCTGGAGGTAGGTCAGTAAGTCACTTAGTAAGCATTTATCGTTCACCTATTAAGTGCTAGGCACTGTTCTAAGTGCTGGGAATAGAAAGAAAGGCTAAAAATAGTCTTTACTCTCAGGGAACTCACAGGCTAATGGGCTGACAACATACAAAGAACAATCTACATATAAACTATATACAGGAAAAATAGGAAATAATCAACAGAGGGAAGGCAGAGGTTAGGAAAGAGAGGTTAGGAAAAGCTTCCTGTAGAAACTGAAATTTGAAAGGTGGCAGGGAAGCCAGGAGGCAGAACATTTCAGGCATGGAGGTTAGCCAGAGAAAATGCTTGGAGCTGAGAGATGTGTTGTATTGTTTAGGAACAGAAAGCTGGTCAGTGTTACTAAACTGGAGTACATGGTTCAGTCATGTCCGACTCTTTGTGACCCCATTTTGGAGTTTTCTTGGCAAAGATGCTGGAATGGTTTGCCATTTCCTTCTCCAGCTCAATTTAAAGATGAAGAAATGAGGCAAACAGGGTTAAGTGACTTGCTCAGGGATAGTAAGTCTAAGTGTAAAACACTAGTAAGCGTCTGAAGCCAGAATTCAACTCATGAAGATGAGCCTTTCTGATTGCAACCCGGTACTCTAAGCACTGTGCCACCTAGATGCTCTGTAGTACATGGAGTATAAGAAGGTTGAAAAATTTTTGCTTTTTTGGTGGGGAGAGTAGGGGTTATGAAGGACTTTGAATGACAAACAAAAGTTTTATATTTGCTTTTGTAGGTGACAGGGAGTTTCTGGAGTTTATTGAATGTGTGTATATGTGTGTGCATGCACACGTGTGTGAAAGATAATTTTAGTTTTGGAAATGTTGAATTTGAGATCTTTATGGATCTTTGAGATCCAGTTCAAGATATATTGATTGGTTAGTTGTTATCCTTTGTTCTTGAAGAGGATCAAAATATATTGGAGACAAGGTACAGTGTGACTGACTGACTGATCAGACCAATATGAGCTTGGAAGGCTTTACCACAGATTGGTGACAAATCATCCACGCGAACAATTGGAGCAGAAATGTCCTTAAATTTGTGCATCTCCTGTTTCTCTAAAAGAAAGCTTAGAGCTACTACAATTTTGCTTCACTCATAGAGCACAGTGCCTTCTTTGATCAGGTCATGACATTCTGGGTGGTCCTTTGCCAATGTCGCACAACTGATTCTAAAGTTCTTCAGAAAGACCTTGAGAGTATGCTTGTACCACTTCTTCTGACTTCCCTGTGAGCTCGTGTTTTGTGGGAGTTTTCTGTAAAATAGTCTTTTAGGCAAAGAACTCTGATTGTCAATCAGAGTTGTATTCTCTGCACTAGAGTTTGAATGTCTAGCAGTTCAACTCAAGAAAGGACTTCAGTCTTGCCAAGTCATCTTTGGAATCTTTCTAAGACAATTCAAGTGGAAGCAACTCAGTTTCCGGGCATGGCTGTCCAAGTTTCACAGGCATACAACAATGAGGTCAACATTACACCCCTGTAGACCTTCAATTTGGTAGGCAATCTAATATCTTTTCTCTTCCACACTTTCTTTTGGAGCCTCCCAAACATTGACTTAGCTCTGACAATTAGTGCATCAGCCTTCACTTCTATCTCTATGTAAATCCCTGGAAAGTATACTGCCAACGTAAGTGAACTTATCCAAAGCATTCCGTATTTCTCCGTTTGCTCAAATAAATGTTTCCATGTATGGATGGTGTGGTGGAGAACCTGTCTTCTTGTTGTAAATTGTTAGGTCAAGATTAGCATAAGTAGCAGACAAGTTAGACTAGTGGTCAGCAGAGAGTTAGGGTTAGTATAAGTAAAGTGAAGAATCATCAACAGAGAGATGATAATTGAATCCATGGGAGCTAATGAGATCACCAAGTGAAATAATATAAAGGGAGAAGAGAAGAGGACCAGGACATAGTGTTGTGGGACACCAATGGCTAGAGGGCATGATCTAGATGAAGAACCAACAAAGGAGACCAAGGAACAATTAGATAAATAGGAGAACTAGGAGGGAATAGTGTCCTGAAAACCTAGAGAGAAAATGGTATCAAGAAGATGGAGCAAGAAGTGTTTGCAGGACAGCATGACTGGGGATCCTACCCATGATTTAGGTGTGGAAAATAGTGTCCAAGGTTGGGATCTGGGACAGAGTTCAGAAAATAACAGTGAGAAGGACCTGAAGCTTGGGGTTTCATTCCCCACACCTTAGGACTGTAACTTTATTATAATAATAACTGCTAAAAACCAAAAAGAATAGAAATAAAAACAAGTAAGCAAAGGACAAAACAATCATAGATAGCTACTATGGAGATAAAAAAGATCTGGGTTCACATTTGAAGAATATAATGGAGTTAAAATACCTACTCCTTTTTTAATGAGAAACATTAAATGTTCACAAGCTCAAAAAGAGTTCTTGTGAGAACTTTAAAAGGCTTTTAAAAATCAAACAAGAGAGTTCAAGGAAAAATTAGGAAAAAAATAAATGCAACTCAAGAAAATTATGAAAAGAAAGTCAAGCAACTGAAAACAGAGAATCAAAAATTTAAGAAAGAAAATAATTCCTTGAAACTAGAATTGGGCAAGGGGAAGTTAATGATGTTAGACATCAAGTAATACCAAAGCAAAACCAAAAGAATAAAAAAAAATAGAAGAGAATGTCAAAAATCCTATCAGAAAAACAACTGATCTGGAGAACAGATTGAGGAGAGATAATATAAGAATAGTCAGACTACCTGAAAGTTATTATCAAACAAAGAATCTTGATACAATATTACAAGAAATTATTAAGGAAAATGACAAGAAGATAAAGTAGAAATAGAAAAAATCCATCAGTCACTACCTGAAAGAGATATCAGGGGAAAAACTTACGGGAATAACAGAGCCAAGTTTCAAACTCCCAATGTAAGGAGAAAATATTGCAAGTAAAAGAGAAATGAACAATTTAAATGTTGCAGAGCCACAATCAGGATTACAGGAGACCTAGCAACTACTATATTTTCTAGAGCAATAGACCTGGGGTTGTGATCAAGGGTAATTTACCCAGCAAAGTTAAGTATAATCCTGAATTATTAAAAAAAATGACATTTAATTAATTGAAAGTATTTCTGGTATTTGGGACAAAAAGAGCCAAACTTGGAAAATGCAACATATAAGATTAAGGAGAAATATAAGGTAAATATTAAAAGCCAATTATAAGAGACTCAATAAGGTCAAACTGTCTATTTCTCATATGTGAAAATGGTATTAGTACTTGTATGACTGTCATCATTATTTGGTTAATTTGAAAGAAAGGCTTGGGATGAGCCATGTATGATGGGGGTGATTCTAAAAAAAAAAACTGTATTGGGAGAGATTTTTAGATGACTGCATAGAATGAACTTTTTGATATATTCTGTTTCATTTATTGCTAATGATCAAAATTAAATTTAAATGTTGTTCTTCATTATGACTAATTTAATCAGCAGAAATAGTTTCTTAAAAAGCAACATTAAGCATTATAAAATAATTGTCACAACTTCTGGGCTTTTTAAAACAATTTTGCTTATCCTACCATTCAGAGGAGTTAAGAGTTAATCCACCAACAAGCTATTGGCCAATAGCTTCACTCGATACAATTAGATAATATTCCATAGCTTTCACAAACAGTATAACCCACACAAACTTTGACTAATGTCAATCTTGACTAAGAATTCTCTTCCTTAATCATTCAGTTTTATACTACCAATATAAAATTAATTTGCTCTCCTAAATAGTCAAAGAACTCTGGACTTTGTTGGTCAAAATCCCCTTCTCTCCTCCCCCCCCCAAAAAAAAACCAACCTGGAAAAAAATTGCTCTAAATATCTTCAACAGGATGCTACAACATTGAATAAAGAAAAGTATGTTGGCTTCCTTGTAGAATGCTGTCTATTTTTTCCCATTTATTAGTGTCTGTCATAATTTATTTGAGTTTTAACAAGTCAAGAATCGAGTCCCATTCTTTTAATCACTCATTGGCTGTAAGTTTTTGTTTTAATTTGTAATTAGTAGTAGTAATATAATTAATTCACCTGGAGACACTACCACATGGGAAATAGTTCATTCACCTCTTATATGTAGTGACTATGTGGATCTGAACAAATAATGTAATTTCCAGAACCATAAGTACCTCTTTAAGAATGTAAGTTTTACAGGTTTCTGATTTTCCCTGGGCAACGATGATTCCACACTGAGAATTTCCTTGTTGTTCAGTCATTTAAGTCATTTCCAAATCTTTGTGACCCCATTTGGAGATTTCTTGGCAAAGATACTGGAGTGGTTTTCATTTCTTTTTCCAGTTAAATGTTATTTATTAGTGGTTTACTGATTTGCAAAATGAAAAACAAGCTTGGGTCACTAGAGGTCATCCTAGTCAGACATCCATTTTCTTGACTTCATGGATCTAGTTTTGTTCATTCAGATTATGGCCTGTCCTTTGTAGTTCAGTCAGTTCCATGTCTATATATCTAATCCTCTCCTCTCCAAAAGTCTTGTTTCTAGGCATGAGAAGTTTCACTTTTGAGTAGGAAAGCAGAATGTCAGCTATTCCAGCCTATTATGATTTCTTCATCTTTTGAATTCTCATGCTGTTTCCTTATAAAGTCACCTTTTCTACTAAATGAAAATACCAGGAACTTTGACAGTAAGACATGATTTTTTTTCCCTGGTTGTCCATGGCTGTTACTGCTAAAGAGTCATTTGTAGGTCACATTTCCATAACCATTGCTCTCTTGGGCATAGGCTGTAACTGCAGAAAGTGCAGACAGTGGGGCTAGGAGTGATGGGTAAGATAGTGGGTTTTCCATATTAAGGTTTCTAGGACTGCCTTCCTCAATTTCAATTGCTTTTAATTAAAATTTTATTGCATGAATAAAAATAATACAGTCAAGATTAGAAGGGAAGCAAAAAATTGGGAAAAAACTTTCATAGACATTCTTTGAGATAGGATATGATCATGATGGAATATGGCTGTGATATAAGAAATGATGAGTAGGTTAATTCAGAAAAACATGGAAAAACTTTCATAGACATTCTTTGAGATAGGATATGATTATGATGGAATATGGCTGTGATATAAGAAATGATGAGTAGGTTAATTCAGAAAAACATGGAAAAACATGGAAAAACTAGAGGAAGATGCTATCCACCTTCAGAGAAAGAATTGACAAATAGAAATATACATAGCATGCTCATATATGTGTATGTGTGTGTGTATGGATGTGTGTGTTTATAGATATGGATGTGTATATATGTGTATTATATATAAATACACACACATGTATATATATTAGTATTTAATTGAGTTCTTCTTTTGAGGGAGGAGGGAAGGAAGGAGAAAAATATATAAAGTACACACTAGAAAACAAAAGAAAACCTAGAAGGAAGCACTGAAAAGCTGAGTTACTTTGAAAACAATTTGCAGTATTTATCATATAGGGTTTTGTGATATGGATTTTTGTTGTTTTATATTTAATCCCTCCCATGTTTTGCTGGGTACATGGAAATGTTCTTTTTTTTTTCTTTTCTTGTTTTGTATTTAAGGTAACATGAATAAACAATTTAAAACAAAAGAAGAGGGTGTTCAACAGTGTTAAAGGCTCAAAGAGGTCAAGAAGGGATGTAGATTTAGATCACTGGTAACTTTGGAGAAAGTAGTTTTGGCTAAATGATAAAATGGCAAGCCAGATTGTAAAGAGTTAAGAAGAGAGTGAGATTAGAGACTGTGGAGGCATCTATTGTAGAAGGTTTTCTTAAAGAGTTTAGACACAGGGAAGGAGGGATAGGAGAGGACAGCTAGATGGATCAAGTGAGGGTTTTTTTTGAGGATGAGGGAGATATAGGCATGTTTGCAGGCAGCAAGGAAGCAGCCAGTGGATGGAGAGATTGATGATAAATGAGAACAACCACCAGAATCTTGACTGAGTTATAAATATGGATTGTATGAACCTCAAAGCAGAGGGGAATACCAAGTGATACTCTAAAGGGATACCCTGCGAGTGCAAATGGGGAGCATGGAGCAGTCCAACTCCTTGAAACAGCTGTAGGAAGGAACAATCTGAGTTGCTGGATCGCTCCATTGTGAGAGTAGTGAGGACCTTTGTCTGGGGATCACAGAAACATGGAGACAAATAGTCACATGGGATGGCTCCTGGTAGTCTCCCTCTCATAAAACTCATCCTCTTCAAGAACAAGGGTAGATCCTTAATTCTTCCTTAATTGCTGGGCCAGCAGGTTGATTCTGTCTCTCAGGTCTCTGGAATCACTGCCTGCTCTAATTGTGGCCAAATGTAGGTTACACAAAATATACAAAATAAATGCTTGGTGATTTTTTTTAAAAGAAGCACTAGCAACTAGGGGTATTAGAAAAAGTCTCAAGGAGGACGTATTAATTGAATTGAACTTTGAAGGAAATTAGGGATTCTAAGATACAGAACAGAAGAGAGAGTACATTCAGACATTGGCTACAGCTTGTGCAAAGAGATGGATGGAGATGAGAGATGGAAGGTCAGTTTATCTGGATCATATAGTGCTACAAGGACTATTTAAGAAAGATGCAACCAAGATTAGGAGGGAAGCAGAAAACTGTCTGCAACAAAGGCTTCATTTCTAAAATCTAGAGAGAACTGAGTTAAATGTACAAGAGTACAAGTCATTCCGCAATTGATAAATGGTCAAAGGGTATGAACAGGCAAGTTTTCAGAGGAAGAAATTAAAGCTATCTGTAGACATATGAAAAAATGCTCTAAATCACTATTGATTAGAGAAATGCAAATCAAAACAAATCTGAGGTACCACATCACACCTATCAGATTGACTAATATGACAAAACAGGAAGATGATCAATGTTGGAGAAGATGTGGGAGAGTTGCAAGACTAATTCATTGTTGGTGGAGCTGTGAGCTGATCCAGTTATTCTAGACAGCAATTTGGAACTATGCCCAAAGGGCTATAAAAATGTGCATACCCTTTCATCCAGCAATATTGCTTCTAGGATTGTATCCCCAAGAGATCAAAAAAATGGGTCCCACATGTACAAAAATATTTATAGCAGCACTCTTTGTGGTGGCCAAGAACTGGAAATCAAGGGAATGCCCATCAATTGGGGAATGGCTGAACATGTTGTGGTATATGAATGCAATGGAATACTATTGTGCTATAAGAAATGATGAACAGGAAGACTTCAGAGAGGCCTGGATGATATGAACTGATGCTGAGTGAAATGAGCAGAACCAGGAGAACGTAGGGTACAGTAACAACCGCTGTGTGAGGAATTTTTCTGGTAGACTTAGCCCTTCACAGCAATTCAAGGACCTGGAACATTCCCAAACGACTCGAGGCAAAATGCCAACCACATCCAGAGAAAGAACTATGGAATTGGAATGCAGAATAAAGCAGAATATTTTCTCTTGTGTTATGTTTTGTTTTTTCTCACAGTTTCTTCCATTTGTTTTAATTCTTCTATACAACATGACTAATGTGAAAATGTGCTTAATAAGAATATATGTATTGAAACCATATAAGATTACACGCTATCTCAGGGAGAGAGGTGGGAAGGAGGGGGAGAAAATCTAAGACTTATGGAAATGATTGTAGAAAACTGAAAACATATAAATTAATAAAACTCAAAAAAATTAAAATAAAAAAAAAGAAAGCCTAAAAAGGTAAGAGATCAGAATGAGAAAAGGTAGATAAGTAGAAGAAAGAGAGTCGTTTAAGAAGAGAGCAGTAGAATGATTAAAATTGGAAACAGAAAGAGCAGTGGTTTGCAAAGTTGGGTGCGTGCCATGACCTCAAGAAATTCTGTGATCAATCAGTTGGAAGATGGGAGGGTGGATTGAATTCTAATTATCAGGCTTATTTCTGACAGAAACACATCTACCTTTCATTTCTTAGGCCAAAACTGTTCCACCTCCTACCCTCCAGCATTTTAGGTAAGCTCCTACTTCCTCCTTATCTTATACCCATCAGGAGAATGAATCTAATCATGACAATCTAACTGCGCCCATGTAGGCATAGTGGCAACTAAATAGATAAACATAATAAAGTCTTCACTCCACTCCTATAGGAGATGCTTATAGGAGGTGCCGGTCAAAAGGAGAGCTCTGTACTTGTGTAACTGATGAAAACAGTCTCCTCCTTCCCCACTTTTCTTATTGTATAGTGTTGTCATACCAGATGAGCAGCTATAAATTTATTTTAATTTTCATTGAAGATCTTAATATTTATCTTTCCTTCAAAACTACCCTTCTTCAGAACTTCCCTAATATTATCTAGAGCATGATTTTATTTACTTTTTCCGCTCAACCCCTTCAGTGCTTCTTAATCTGTGTGTTTGTTTAAATTTAAGAAGTGCTGCATCTAGAGCAGCACCATTTTTCCAGGCAGATATTTGAAACCTCAGCGTTATTCTTGAGTTATTGATTTTTCTCTCTCTTCCTCCAAATATCTAAGCAGTTATCAAATCTTTCCATTTCTACCTCAACAACATCTCTAGTGTGAAAATAGATACCTTGATCTACTTGACCCCACCCCCACCCCAATTATTCAGGTAACCAGAAGAACTGCATGAGAACTGGCTGTACTGGGTAGGATAGAGAATGGCTCGACATACCAATAATCTTTTTCGGTGATCAAAAGTAAACTAGTTAGGTGTGCAGAAAATCAGCAACTCTCAAGCCAATTAAGCTCATATCAACTTGGAAGCAGATCCTGAGCCATTTGGTGACTTGGTACAGGAGACACTGTTATCTTCATAGACTCTCTTAATTGTTGATTATGGCACTCTCAGACAAAAATACTCTTTTATGGTTTTTGGAAACATCTAATCTTGTTGTCTGTACCCAAGCTTTGAAGTTCAAGTCTGCTTATCACCAAGAATGTTTTCTGATTTGTGTCTCAAAGGGCCCCAGCTCTGACACCTGGAATTCCTCATTGCCTGTGTTTCCTGGAGCTTTCAGTCTAAGATCTGTCCAAATTCCCACCTTTTCTTTTTTGTTTCATATTCAAAAAATGCATAAATATCTCACTCTTTCCAACTGAACGTGTCAACACTGACACTGTTTCAGCTTAAAAGCTTTTTATTCTCAGGTAATAAATATATTTTATAATCTATGTAAACTATGATTGGACTCTAGTTCATTCCAGATTCCCTTTTTGGGGCCTGGTAACATTTCACAGGGGTTTTTCTTTAACACTAGCAATCATTCCTTCCCTTCAACTCCAACAACCATTATCCCAGTTCTAGGCACTTATCACATCATAGGCTATTGAAACAACCCTCATTGATCTCCCTGACTCAAGTCTCTTTTCACTCCAGTCCATTCTCCACCAACCATACTACCCTTCTCAGTAATTCCCTACTTATCCTGGGATCAAAATGTGAATTTCTTTATCATGTAAAGTCTTTCACAATCTGATTCCAACCTTTCATCTTTGTTTCATCTTTATCCTATCTTTTAAAAATATTGATTTCTGGTGTATACTTTATAAGGTACACAAAAGATAAGTACAGTAGTAGATGTGTAAATATATACATACATACATACATATATATATAATATATATATGTATATATGAGAAATTAACAGTCAGGCAGCCTCTGAAAGTCATGCCTGAGTGATGAGATTTGCTTCTAACCTTCAAGGCATATACTTGTTAATTGGAATTATATGATAAAATTCTCATAGTGCATCTTAAAATAGCATTCTTTTGAAATCTGCTTTAAGAAAGTTAAAAACCTATAGGCAGATTTGAATGTAGTATGAGTAAAAGAATTTTTGGGGGATGTACTTCTGTGAGTAAAAACCAAGCCACTTTCCTGCCTCCCCTCAGTGGCATGATCTGATCATAGGGGTTGGGGGAGTGTGGTGACAATAGCAATAACAGCAATTTGTTTTTGCCTCCAGCTGCTCAATAGTGCTAGCAAGAAAATGACCTTTAGTTTCTTTTTTATCAATTGAAAAATATTATTCAGCACACCCTACATGTAAGGTACTATTAATTCACACACACACACATAAACACACACACAAATTTGTAACCCTAGGGAGTCACTACGTTAGGCTGCTCGTTTGATGAGGCAGATTTAAAAGGCTTCAAATCTATGGTGATTCTTTTTAAATTTTTTATTTAGTATTTTATTTTCCCAATTACATATAAAAACAATGTTTAACTTTCATTTTTAAAACTCTGAGCTCTAAATTTCCTCCCCTTCTTTTTCTCCCTCCCTCCCCCACACTGAGAAGACCAGAAATTCTATAATAGGTTATACTTGCGTAGTCATGCAAAGATTTTCCATAATAATCTTCTTGTGAATGAAAACATAGCCCCCAAAAAATACCCTAAAGAAAAATAAAGTAAAAAATATGTCAGTCTGTATTCAGACACTATCAATTCTTTCCCTGAGAATGGATAGCACATTTCATCATGAGTCTTTCAGAGCTGTCCTGGATCATTGCATCATTGAGAATGGCTAAGTCATTCACAGCTTATATCTTACAATATTACTGTTACTCTATATAGAGTACATTTCACTTTGCATCAGCTCATGTAAGTTCAGGTTTTTCTGAGAGCATCCTGTTTATCATTTCCTTTTTTCATATTTGTAAGTCAATTTAATTTTTAAAATAAAAATATTATAAACAACATGATATTAGATGATTTCATATTAATAGATTCTAAAATTGGGGAAAAATTGGCTCCCTAACAAGCCTTGTACTATGTGTCACAATAAATTTAATTTCTCTTTTATCAGACATAGGTCCATTCATGATCATTTTATTAAGAACTTTTGGCAGTTTGGTGTTTTGTTTTAATATGTTTTGTTCATAAATGCCTACAATTTTGCTGAAACCATGAACCTTGGAAACGTCAATGGGCATGCAACTCCACAGATGTGGCTACTCTACAGATGGCTGATCACAATCTCACAATCCCTTTTCATCCTATCCAGCCTTCACCACAAATCTTCTGAGGATGTAGCCATTAAGCTATAGATCTTTTAACATTTTAGTGGTATCAATGGAATATCTTCATTCTTTCAGTAAAACTTCTGTCAATCGTTTCTATATAACAGCCATTTGCCAATTTTTTTCTTCCTCAATTGAATTTTCTTTTTTTAAAAATTAATTTGTTTTCAGTTTTTAACAATCACTTCTGTAAGTTTTAAATTTTCTTCTCCTCCCTCTCCCCTCCCTCCCTGAGATAGCATACAATCTTATGTGGGTTCTACATATATATTCTTATTAAACACATTTCCACATTCATCATGTTGAATAGAAGAATTAAGATGAATGGGATAAATCATGAGAAACATAAAGTAACACAAGAGAAAATAGTCTGCTTCCTTCTGCATTCTGATTTCACAATTCTTTCTCTGGATGTGGATGGCATTTTGCCTCAAGAATCCTTTGGGAATGTTTTAGGTCCTTGCGTTGCTGTGAAGGGCTAAGTCTATTAGAAACCGTCCTCACACACTATGGCTGTTATTGTGTATAATGTTCTAGTTCTGCTCATTTCACTCTGCATCAGTCTTTCCAAGTTTTTCTGAAGTCTGACTGTTCATCATTTTTTATAGCACAATAGTATTCCATCATAATCACATATCACAACTTTTTTTGCCATTCTCCAATTGATGGGCAACCCCTCAATTTCCAATTCTTTGCCACCAGGAAAGAGCTGCTATAAATATGTTTGTACATATAGGACCTTTACATCTTTGATTTTGTTCTCTTTTGTGATATAGATATAGTAGTGATTTTCCGAGGTCAAGGATATGCATGGTTTTATATCCCTTAGTTCCAAATTGCTCTATGGAATGGTTTAATCAGTTCACAAATGCACCAACAATTCAATAATGTCCCACTTCTCCCACAACACCTCCAACATTTGTCATTTTCCTTTTCTGTCCTATTAGCCAATCTAATAGGTGTAATGCAGTACCTCAGAATTGTTTTAATTGTCATTTCTCCAGTCAATAGTGAATTAGAGTATTTTTTATGTGACTAAAGATAACTGATTACTTCATCTGAAAACTGAATATATCTTTTGATCATTTATCAATTGTGGAATAGTTCTTATCTTTATAAATTTGACTCAGTTCTATATATGTTTGAGAAAATTTATCAGAGAAACTTGCTTCAACTTTTTTCACAGCTATTATTGCTAAATGTATTTCCCTCCATCCTGTTTTCTCCATACCAATTTATTCTCTCCTTTCACACTTAAAAAGTGTTTACTTCTGACTACTGCTTCCCTCAACCTGTCTTCCCTTCTATTATCTCCCCCTTTCTCTTATCCCCTTTCCCCTCCTTCTTTCCTGTAGGGTAAGATAGATTTCTATACCCAACTGAGTGTGTATGTTATTTCCTCTTTGAGCCACTTCTGATGTGAGTAAGGTTCACTCATTCCCCCCCACCTCATGCCTCCACCTCCCCCTCTACTATAAAAGCTTTTTATTGCCTTTTTTAACATGAGATAATTTACCCCATTCTAACTCTTCCTTTCCTTTTTTCCCCAGTACATTCCTCTCTCACCCTTTAATTTTATTTTTAAGATATATTCCTTAATATTCAACTCACACCTGTGCCCTCTGTCTATATATATATATATACCCCTTCTAATAATGAGAAAGTTGTTATGAGTTACAAGTGTCATGTTCCCATGTAGAAATGTAAACAGTTTAACCTTAGTAAGTTACCTTTCTCATTTACCTTTTTATGCTTTACTTGAGCCTTGTGTTTGAAAGCCAAATCTTCTATTCAGCTTTGGTCTTTTCAGCAAGAATGTTTGACAGTCTTTTATTTCATTGAATATCCATTTTTTCCCTTAAGGAGTATACTAAATTTTTCTGAGTAAATGATTGTTGGTTGGAATCCTAACTTCTTTGCCCTCTAAGCCCTTACGCAGAAGCTGCTAAATCTTTTATCCTGACTGTGCTTCCACTATACTTGACTTGTTTCATTCTGGCTACTTGCAATATTTTCTCCTTGAGCTAGAAGCTCCAGAATTTGACCATAACATTCCTAGGAGTTTTCATTTTGGGATCTCTTTCAGGAGGTGGTCAGTGAATTCTTTCAATTTCTATTTTACACTGTGGTTCTAGAATATCAGGGCAGTTTTCCTTGAAAATGTCTTGGAAGATAATGTCTAGTCTCTTTTTTCTTTACTCATGACTTTCAGGTAGTCCAATAATTTTAAAATCATCTCTCCTGAATCTATTTTCCAGGACAGTTGTTTTCCCAGTGAAATGTCTTCTTTTGTCTTTATGTTTTCTTCTACTTTTTTCATTCCTTTGTTTTTTTTTTTTATTACTTCTTAATTTCTCACAAAGTCATTAGCTTGCATTTGCTCCATTCTAATTTTTAAGGAATTATTTGCTTCACTGAACTTTTGGACCTCCTTTTCAACTTGACCAATTGTATTTTTTAAGGACTTTTTTTCTTCAATGAATTTTTGTACTTCTTTTTCTAACTGACCAATTCTGTTTTTTATGGTATTTTTGGACCTCTTTTTCCATTTGGCCTACTCTGTTTTTTAAAGGTATTATTTTCTTCAGATTATTTCAAGATGTTGACTCATTTTTCATTATTTCATCATTCTCATTTCTTTTCCCAATTTTTCCTCTACCTCTCTTACTTGATTTTCAAAATCCTTTCTGAGCTCTTCCTTGATTTGAGACCAATTCATATTTTCTTGGAGGCTTTGGATGTGGGCAGCTTTGACTTTGTTATCTTCTTCTAAGTGTGTGTTTTGATCTTCCTTGTCACCATAGTAACTTTATATGGTCAGAATTTTTCTGTTGTTTGCTCATTTTCCCAGTCTATTATATAACTTTTAACTGTTAGTCAAAGTAGGGCTGTTTCTAAGGTAGACAGCACACTGTCCCAAACTTCAGGGGTTTTGTGCAACTGTTTTCAGAGATACTTTTAGGGGCCTGTAAGTTTTCACTTCTTCTAAGGTGGTATGATTTAAGGAGAGGTATTCACTCCTCTCCTGGCCTGTGCTCTGGTCTGTGAGTGACCACAATCACTCTTTTTGGCCTGGAACAGTGAGGAGGGTGCTCCTCACTGTGGCTACAAGCTCTGGTATGCTAGTGTTCCTTCTTGCCCTGGGACTGACACCCAGGACTGTGATCCAGATCTGAGTATGGGAAAAGCAACAGAGCCCTGCCTCAGTGCTAGGAAAGATAATTTCCTTCTGACCAGTTGTTTGATTCCTTTACAGTTTGTGGGCTGAGAGCTTGGGAACCAGCTACTACTTGTGGCTTCCAGTGTTTGCGTCTGGTTTATTGGGGCCAGACCTGTGCTGGCACAGCTTGAGCTAGACTGTTCTCTACTTTCACTCAGATGTGACAGAAGTTCCCTGTCAACCTAAGTTGTCTTTATTGTATTACTCTGTTTTTTTGGGGGTTCTGCTTCTCTGAAATTTGTTTAGAGTCATTATTTAAAGATATTTGGAAAGGTTTGGGGGAGAGCTCAGGCAAGTCCTTGCAATTACTCTGCTATCTTGGCTCTACCTTTGTCCTATAATTTTTTTTTAAATATAAACTTATTTATTTAACTTTTTACATTGATTTTTACGAAATTTTGGGTCCCAAAATTTTCTCCCCATTTGTTCCCTCCCCCCACCACAGTACACTGAGCATTCTAATTTCCCCTATCACCAATCTGCCCTCTCTTCTATCATCCCTCCCTTCTCTTGTCCCCATCTTCTCTTTTGTCCTGTAGGGCCAGATAACTTTCTATTCCCCATTACC
>CM053770.1:171566389-171609389 GCA_028658325.1 Potorous gilbertii
GCAAATTGCTAATCTAGTCTTCTATGTAAAACACTGTCAACTGAGCTTTATGTGCCCTTTCCAGTGTCTTCCCTTTGCTTCAAGGATAGGGTGGCAGTTCACAATTCCAGCTGAAAATAACCAACATTTAATCTGATTAATGGTCATAGTCTTTCTCCTTTTTCACCAGAGAGTCAGAGGAAATATCCATGGATGGTATCTTTCTTCTTTTCTGATATTTTTTTTCTATTCTTGCTTCCATGGGTAGAATATTATCCTCTCTTCCATCAGTGCAATTCTTATCTATGGACAGAGTGCCAACCTATCAAGCCCTGGGGATCCCAAGACACCAAATCCCAAGTAGTTAATCAAGAACCTAAACTTCCCATCACTTTGGACAGCAGTTCTTTATTCTATTGTTAGCTAATTTCTGTCTACCTTCTTAAAGGACCACTGGTTCATAAAAAATGCAAAAATAGGGTGTCTAAGTTAGTGATTTCTAACCCTGCTTTTTGACTCTGAGAATTCTACTTCAAAGGATGCCTCAGTTTTTTTTTTTAAGAATAAATCTTAATTAAATTTCAAAAAAAATTATGAATCACTTTTAGGAGGGAATAGTATGGAATTCAAACAAATGCTACAACACTCTCCCCATGCCTGCAAGAAATTTTACTTTTTTCTAGTTCACAGTTATAAACTTCAATATCTTCTCTATCATCTGACAAAATGAAGTGTTTAATGTTTAATAGACTTAAAACCCATGTGCATTTTTGTCCTATTTAACCATATAGCCTTATAGTTTTTGATCTTATAGCTGCCCTTTGTTAATAAAATAGTAATTTTAAGTGTGAAAAAAAAAAAAAGAAAACCTGAGCCTCCTCAAACACTAGCTATATGATCCTGGGAAAATAATTTAATTTGTCGGCCTCAGTTTCTTCAACTGTTTAATGGGATAAGAATAAGATTCACTGAGTTGTTGTGAGGATAAAATGAGATAATATCTGTAAAGCACATAGCACATTGCCTGGCATATAGTAGCTATTTAATAAACCTCCTTTCTCTACTTCATAAGAGGAAAGTATGACCAAAAAAAATAAAAGGACTACATTTTTAGACATTATTGGTCAAGAATAAACCCAGAACTGAAAAAGGTTTTAGAAAGACATTCCAAGGCACATAGGTTGCTTAAGATGCATATTGGCAGGTAATTCCTTGAATTCCTTGTAGCATTCTCTATACAGAAACAAGGGATGTTGACTGTTAGACCCAGGAGCTCTATGGGATCATCATGTTGTGGATGTCCCTCATGTCTTGAGTTAAGCAATAAACCAGTCTTGTATATACGGTGAGGTTATTTTCCCCACAACCATGCAGTTTGTTGCTAAAAAAAAAAAGTAATTTAAAAATTCTATAATTTCAGAAAGAACTGAGCATCAGGATGCAGTTAGATAATAAATATTGTTGAGACAAAAAATAAGCTGCTCCTCTCCATTTGAAAATGGATAGATTTTGTATTATTTGGCAATGATAGTTTGCCAGTCAAAAAACGTTTCTGTTGTTTTCTTTTTCCTTTTCCTCCTAAACTTATCCCTTGTTTCTCTACTTTCTTATTCTTTTATTATTGATAAACAAGGTATTTCTATGAAGGGCAGTAACATGTGTTCTGCTTACAAATATAGAATACTCATAAGTTACATGGTTTCAAAAGTTAAGCCCCATTTGCCTCCCAAATATCTATCTCTCCTTTACCCATGTCATTTTCTGGTATGTAAAATTACCAGCATTAAGTTTGTTCCTTTAGGATAGCAATTCCTTGAAAGCAAGACTCATGATCAGTGGATTCTTTCAATGCCTATTGTGCCCTGGTTCCAAGACACCAGTGCAGTTTTCCTTGATAATTTTTTAAAAGATGCTGCCCAGATCCTCTTTGGATGATGGTTTTCAGTACAGTCCATTGATTCTGATATTGTCTCTCCTGGACCTATTTTCCAGGTCAGTTATCTTTCCCATGAGGTATCTTACATTTTCTTACATTTTTTCATTCTCTTGAATGATTAATTCATGATGTCTCATAGGGCCATTAACTTCTACTAGCTCAATTCTACCTTTTAAGTTATTGTTTTCCTCAATTAGCTTTTGGACTTTCTTTCCCATTAGGGCAATTATACTCTTTAAGGAGTTGTATTCTTCAGTGAATTTTTGTATCTCTTTTTCCATTTGACTAATTCTACTTTTTAAGCAGTTTTCCATGTCAACAACTCTTTTTTCATAATTCTTTTGCATTGTTCTCATTTTTCCCCCAACTTTTATTCTGTCGGTCATATTATTTTTAAGCTTCTTTTTAAATTTTTCCATGAGTCCTTTGTGGGCTTGAGACCAGTTCCCTTATGCTTTGGTGTTTTGACCTTATTATCCTCTTCCGAATTTGTATCCTGTTCCTCCCTGTCACCATGATAACATTCTTTGGTCAGATTCTTTTTTGTTGTTTTCTGCTCATCCACCCCCACCCCTTTTAGGCCTTTTTCCTTTCTTTGAAATTTGAGCTCTGTTCCCACAGTGGAAGAGGCTCTCTCTCTATCTTCTTATGGTGTTGGCTGCAAGCCCTGGCTGTTTACCTGGTGTTGTGCTGATGTGATCCTGAGGCTCACAGAGTACCCTTATGTCTGGTGCTGTGCAGTGAGAATTGGATGGGAATTGGCTGGAGCTCCTGGAATCTATAGGGGTCTGAAAATTTACTGGGTGCTCAGCTAGGGTCCTAGTGGTGGTTTCTGGCATGTGCTGAAGACTGGTGGGGTTTCTGTGCTTCCCCAGTGGCTACTCTGAAGCATATGGGATCTGAGCTCCGGAGGCTATGTGTTTGCTCTGGGCTACCCTGAAGTGTGGTGAAGCCATGCTGGCTGGTGGCTGCCTGTTTGTTAGGCACCCTGCAGGGTAGGCATGTACCTGTTTACCCAGGGCTGTGCTGAAGCATGTGGAGACGTGGATGCTGGAGGCTGCCTACTTGCTTGGCACTACTCTGAAACATGTCGTGATTCTCCAAGTTGGAGTCTGCCCATTATCCTGGCTATGCTAAGGTATGTGGGAGGTCCTGGTGTTGGCATTTGTCTGCTCCACCATATTGAGGCTCAGGATCTCCCACTGGTGTCTGAGGTAGGGCTTGCTGATGACTTGCTTCCTATCCTGGACTATACTTCCCTTTCACCCAAATGAGATGCAACTCTCTTGAAGATCTTCAAGTGTCTTGGACTAAAAGATTGTTTCACCCTGTCTTTTTGCTGGTTCTGCTGTCCCAGAATTTGTTTTGGGGCTCTATTTTATGGTTGTTTGGAAGTGAACATGGGAGAGCTGCAGTAGTTTATTGCTTACTCTGTCATCCAGATTCCTAGAAGTCCTCGTGTCTCTTCATCTTGTAAAACTGAAAGTCAAGAGCAGTAGTATCTTTTCTCTTCCAAGTTCTTGCAAGAAGTAACCATTTTCTACCAATTAAGAGAATCTTGTACAAATGGATTTGAACCTAGGTTATGCATAAGGCCAAGAGTTAATCCCCAGAAGAAAAGTAGCCAAAGGATATGGGGAAACAGTTCTCAAAAAAATTGCTAAGAAGTAATAACAATATTAAAATTTACTCCTAGTCACTAATAAGAGAAATGAAATCAAAATAACTCTGAGGTTTCTACTTATTCCCAACAAGTTGGCAAAGATGACTAAATATATAAATAATCAGTGTTTGAAGATATAGGAAGATAGTTATGCTAATCCATTATTGGTAGGGTTATAAATTGATCAAACTCTTCCAGAAATCAATTTGGAATTATGTTGTATATTTTTTAAAGGAACTAAAAGGCATAAATTTCTAAGGAGGTCAGCGACAGAAAGCATATTTCATATGTTCCAAAGTTTTCATAGTAGCACTTGGGGAATGACTAAATGAGTTGCTGTTCACAAACGAGACATGATATTATTGTGCTATAAGAGAATATGAATACAAAGAATTCAGAGAAACATGAGAAGACATGAAATGGTGCAAAGTGAAGTAAGCAAAATCAATAAGCAAAATGCCCCGCTTCTATAACTCTGTACACGAAAACAACAATAAAATGAAACTAAATGCTATATAATTAAAATGACTAAGTTTGGCCCCAGAGAAAAGATGTGAAAATTCACCTGTTTTACCTTCTTTGCAGATATGATAGAACCAGGGTGTGGAACATAGTATATGTTGTCAGATGTGGTCTGTGTGTTGATTATTCTTGAACTGTCTGTTTTTTCTTTCTTATTCTTTGTTACAAGGAAGTATCTTGCTGTAGATGGGAGAAGGTTGATATTTGGAAGTGAAGGTATATGAAACCAAGAGACAGCAATAACTTAAACTTCACGTATATTATGTATATATATACATACATATATATGTTTATGTATATATAGCCTCAGACACTAGCTTTGTGACCCTGGTCATGAATATACAGATATACACATATGTGTTGATGTTCAATATGAAAAATATATTTCTGTATATATAGAATTTATTATTTTCCAATATATGTATGCATATATATATAGGCATATAGATTTATGCATGTGCATATTTACATACACCTATATAATATATGTATTGAATATATGTGGAGAAAGAGAGAGAATACTTACTATGTATAAAACTCTGAGTTAGATTCTATGGAGGAGATACAGAAAAATATCTCAGGAAAGAGATCCCAAAATAAAAACCCCAAGAAACATAATAGTCAAATTTCAGGACAATCAGCAAAAATATTACTAGTGGTCAGAAAAAAACAATTCAAATATTGGAGAGTCACAATCAGGATCACACAGGACCTGGCAACTGCAACATCAAAGTATTGGAGGTCATGGAACATAACATTCTGAAGGGCAAAGAAGATAGAACTAGAATGAAGAATCCCTTGCCTGGCAAAATTAAGCTTAATTCAAGGGGGAAGAAATGACCATGCAACAAAATAGAAAGATTTCAAGCCTTCATAAGATAAAGACCTGAACTAAACCAAAAATCTGACCTCCAACATCAAGACCCAAGAGAGGTATAAACAGGCAAAAAGACAAAAGAAAACATAAGGCATTCTATAGAGTTAAACTATTTACATCCCTACATGGGAAGATGATACATGTAACTCTTAAAAGTTGTATCACTAATAGTACAGGTAAAAGGAATATATAGATGGAGGATAAGGGTATAAGGTGATTTTGAAGGGAAAATATTTGATAATAAATAACTTGATAATTTGAGAATAATTTGAAAAATGATTTTGAGGGAAAATTTAAAAAAATTAAGAGATGAGAAAGAGTACAAATGGTGCAGAAGGAAGAGAGAGGTAGAATGGGGTAAATTATCTCACATGAAGGGGCAAGAAAGACCTATTACAGTGGAGGGGAAGGTGGGAAGGTAGGCAAAAGGCATCACTTGAATTTCATTCTCATCAGTTTTGACTCAAAGAGGTAATACTATACACAATCAGTTTAGGTTAGAAATCTAGCTTACCTGACAGAGAAGAAAGAGAGGAAGAGATTAAGTAAATGATGTGTGTATAGGAGAACTGATGTAAGAGAGGGCAGATCAGGAAAAGTGGTAGACAAAAGAAAAACACTGGTGAGGTGGGAAAGGGTGCAAGGAGAGAGGGGACAAACAAGAGGAAGAACAGGAAGGAGGGAAATGCACAGGTTGTATAATTGTGAATGTGAATGGGATGAAATCTCCCATAGGATAGAAGAGTAAATAAAAACCCAGAATCTTACAATACGTTGATTACAAAAAACAAACTTGAAGCATAGAGACACACACATAGTAAAGGTAAGAGATGGAGCAGTATGTACTATGTTTCAGATGAAATAAGGAAAAAGCAAGAGTAGCAATCCTGATCTTAGCAAAGTAAAAGAAAAAAAGCATACCTAATTAAAAGAAATAAGGAAGGAAACCTTTGTACCATAGTCAAATTTATGAGAATACAAAGGATATCAAGAGGCATTTTCCAGTTGAAGAAATCAAAGCTATCTATAGGCATATAGCTTATATATTTAGCATATATTTAGTGCTCTAAATCACTTTTGTTTAGAGAAATGGAAATCAAAACAACTCAGGGAATCACCCAACATCTAACAGATTGGCTAACATGACAATAAAGGAAAATGGTAGATGTTGGAGAGGAAGTGTGAAAATTGGGACACTAATGCACTGTTGGTAGAGTTGTGAACTGATCCAGTCACTCTGGAGAGCAATTTGGAACTATGCCCAAAGAACAGACAAACTGTGCATACTCTTTGATACCTCTACTAGTTCTGTATCCAAAAAAGATCATAAAAAGGGAAAAAGGATCTACATTGAAAAAATATTTATAGCACCCCTTTTCATGGAATCAAAATATTGAAAACTGAGATGCCCATCAATTGGGGAATGACTGAACTGGTTGTGGAATATGAATATAATGGAACACTTATTGCACAATAAGAATTGATGAACAGGCAGATTTCAGAAAAATCTGGAAAGACTTGTCAAAACTGCTGCAAAATGAAATGAGCAGAACCAGGAAAATATTGTACAAAGTATCAGCAGCATTGTGTGATGATCCACTATGAATGACTCAACTCTTTTCAGCAACACAGTGATTGAAGACAAGTGCAAAGGACACATGAAAGAAAATGCTATCCATATTCAGATAAAGAACTGATGGACTCTGAATGCAGAGTGAAACATTTTTTTCACTTACTTTATATTCTTTCCCATGGTTGTATTTCCTTTTGATCTATTTCTTCTTCCATAATTATGATGGGTATGAAAATATGTTTTATGAGATAGTACATATATAAATTATGTCAAATTGCCTACTATTTTCAGAATGGGGAGGGAGAAAAATTTGGAACTTAAAATCTTGTAAAAATGAATGCTATAAAAGTATTCATAATGTGTATTTGGTGAAAGAATCAAATACTATTTACATTTTTAAAAAGAGAAAAAAGGAGTATAGACATGAGGTTCCATGTCTTCTTCAGGAAGGAGCTTTCTGGAGGCAAACAAAGACTGCAAAAAGAAGTGGACACATAGAGAAATTAGTACTTCCATCATGTCTTTATTCCTGCAGTAAAGACTTTGGGAAATTTCTCCTTGGATGAGTTCAGGCAATTTCTCTCTTGGTTGAGCTAAGATATTTCACACCCAGTGGGAAAGCTCATTGACACTTATGTATTTTTTGATATATTCTAATCTGTTAAACTTCTCTGATTTGTAACATTATTATAGGAAAACATGATTTATTATATCGTTTGGGGAGAGTTATTGTACTGTTTAAATCCAAGCCTCTGTGATTAAAGTTGTCTACATCCAGAATGTCACCTGACCCCAGTAAGTCCTTAGAAATACTAAAGATGGCTACAAGGTATTTTGGGTTCCCCCAGGTCTTTGATCTACCCAAATCATTTTTCTTTTGGGGTTATCACATTCAGGACTTATGATGATCTGCCTAAGCTTGTGTTTTGGGTTCCCTTAAAGTCAAGTTGTTCTCTTGGCAAAATGCTTTGCTATATACCTGTGGTTTGCATATGTGTGTGTGTGTTGAGTGTGTAGGTACTCTTGTCTAAATCTTATATAATGTGAGCTTTTCAGCGCTTGGACAAAAAGCGCTTGGCTTGCTCTTCTCTACTAAATGACTAATAAATTCCTTTCTAAAATTATTTTTTATTTTGTGGGCTATTCTTATGAACAACACTGACCATTTAAGGGTTTATTTTCCATTTGGAATTGTTGGGTTAAGTTCAGACACCAAATTTAGAGGAACATTAGAACAATTTCATTATTCAACAAATATCACTTACTCAGAGTTTGCCTGGGGCTGCAATTATGGGGTAAGAGATGGGCTAAAGGGAGACTTTCAAAGCAAGGGACTTTCTAGGAGGCTCCAGAATGTTTCATGATTATCAAAAAGGCACACAATTAAAACATTCCATTCTTTGGGGAGAAGTTGTGCCATTTGCTAGTAAGAGCTTTAGCTGTCATGATTCTAACATTTTGAGTGAAACAAAAGGCAAAGTTCCTGTTTTTCCTAGTAGCAATGGTAATTTTATAACAAATATGTAGAAGGTGAATGTTAAATATGCTCTTGGTTGTAAATAGAGACTACTTACCATATTGAGAAAAGTTCCATTTATTCCAATACTTTCTAGTGATTTTTAACAGGAATGGACATACCCTCTGGTTAAAAGCCTTCACATTTGTGGAAGTAGTCATATGATTTTTATGGTCAATTACATTTAAAGTTATCTTTTAAAAAGTTTTTTTATTTTTAGTTTTCAACATTCACTTCTATAAGATTTTGTGTTCTCAATTTTCTCCCTTTCTGTCTCTTTCACCCTCCTCTACATGGCACGAATCTGATATAAGCTATCCATATACATTCATATTAAGCATATTTTCACATTAGTCATGTTGTAAAGAAGAATTAGAGCCAATAGGAGAAACCATGAGAATAAAGAAACAAACAAACAAGAAAAGACAGGAAATAGTATGCTTCAGTCTACTTCAGACTCCATGGTTCTTTTTCTGGATGTGGATAACATTTTCCACCATGAGTCTTTTGGAGTTGTCTTAGACCTTTGCATCACTGAGAAGAGTTAAGTCTATCAAAGCTAGTTTTCACTCAATATTGCTGTTGCTATGTACAATGTTCTCCTGGTTCTGCTCACTTTACTCAGCATTAATTCATTTAAGTCTTTCTAGGTTTTCCTGAAGTCCCACCTGCTCATCATTTCTTATGGAACAATAGTATCCCATTACTTTTATATGCCACAATTTGTTCAGTCATTCCCCAATTGATGGGCATCCCCTCAATTACCAATTCTTGGACACCACAAAAAGAGCTGCTATAAATATTTTTGTACATGTCGGTACTTTTCCCATTTTTGTGATCTCTTTGTGAGACAGAACTATGTGATACAGTTGGGTCAAAAGGTATGCACATTTTTATAGGCCTTTGGGCATAGTTTCAAATTGTTCTCCAGTACGGTTGGATGAGTTCTCAACTCCACCAACAGTGAGTTAGTGTGCTTATTTTGCCATGTAAACCAATCTGATAGGTGTGATTTGGTACCTCAGAGTTGTTTTGATTTGCATTTCTCTAATCAACAGTGATTTAGAGCATTTTTTTCATATTACTATAGATAGCTTTAATTTCATCCTCTGGAAACTGCCTATTCATATTCTTTGATCATTTACCATTTGGGGAATGGTTTGTATTTACATAAGTTTTACTTCTTTTTTCTTCCCCTCTAATCTTAGTTGTGTTGGCTTTGTGCAAAAACTTTTCAATTTAATATAATCAAAATTATCCATTTTGCATTTCATAATGTTCTCTATCTCTTATTTGGTCATCAAAATCTTCCATTATCCTTAAATCTGACAGACAAACTCTTCCTTGCTTTCCCAATTTGCTTATATTATTAGCCTTTATAGCTAAATCATGCACCCATTTTGATTTTATCTTAGTGTATGGTGTAACATGTTGGTCTATGCCTAGTTTCTGCTATGCCGTTTTCCAGTTTTCCCAACAATTATTGCCAAAAAAGGGAGTTCTTACCCCAGAAACTAGAGTCTTTGGATTTATCAAACTGTAAATTACTATAGTCATTGATTACTGTGTCTTGTGTACCTAACCTATTCCACTGATCTACCATTCTAGTTCTTAGCCAATACAAAGTAGTTTTGATTATTGCTGCTTTACAATTTAATTTAAGATATGTTATGACTAGGCCATCTTCCATAGCAGTTTTTTTTCTATTAATTCCCTTGGTAAACTGAACATTTTGTTCTTCCAGTTGAATTTTGTTATTATTTTTTTCTAGCTCTACAAAATAATTTTTTGGTAGTTTCCTTGGTATGGCATTAAATAAGAAAATTAATTTAGGTAGAATTGCCATTTTTGTTATATTAGCTTGGCCTACCTATGATCAATTCATGTTTTTCCAATTATTTAGATCTGACGTTATTTGTGTGAAGTGTTTTGTAATTGTATACATAAAGTTTCTGGGTTTGTCTTGGCAGGTAGACTCCCAAATGTTTTTAATTGTCTACAGTAACTTTAAATGGAATTTTTATTTTTCTTTCTATCTCTTGCTGTTGGACTTTGTTAGTAATATATAGAAATGCCAAACATTTATGCAGATTTATTTTATATTCCACAACTTTGCTGAAGCTGCTAATTATTTCAAGTAATTTTTTAGCTGATTCTCTAAGATTCTCTAAGTATGCTATCATATCATCTGCAAAAGAGTGATTGTTTCTTTATTGCCTATTCTAATTCCTTCAATTTCTTTTTTTAATTTAATTAATTTGTTTTCAATTTTCAACAATCACTTCCATAAGTCTTAAATTTTCTCTCCCTTCCTCTCCCCCAATTTCTGTTTCTTTTTTTTTCTTTAAAGCTAAAATACAATATTGAATAATAAAGGTGATAATGGACAAACTTGTCTCACCTCCAATTTTATTGGAAATGCTTCTGGCTTATCCGCATTACATATAATACTTGCTGATGGTTTGAGACAGATGCTACTCATTTTATTTTGATTCCTTTGATTCCCATGCTCTCTTCTGTTTTTAACACAAATGAATGTTATATTTTGTCAAAAGCTTTTTCTTAACCTATTGAGATAATCATATGATTCCTGGTTGGCTTTGTTGCTGATATGGTCAATTATACTGACAGTTTTCCTAATATTGAACCAGCCCTGCAATCCTAGTATAAATCCTACCTAGTCATAGTCTATTATTCTCATGATACCTTTCTGTAATCTCTTCGCTAATATTTTATTTGAAATATTTCCATATATATTCATTAGGGTAATTGGTCTATAAGGTTTTGGGAGAGGACAGGGAACAGAAGAGGAAAAGGGAAGGGAAGGGAAGGGAGGGGAGGGGAGGGGAGGGGGAAAGGAGGCGGTAACACCTAGGTCAACTGGGCAACTTTTGGTCAGCCAAAATTTACTTTCCTTTGGAGTGGAGAAGAAAGGGGAGGGAGAGGCAGACAGGAATGGAGGAGGTGAGGTACCCAGCTAGCGTTCAGTCAGCTGCATCTACTCACAGGATCATGTTCGTCCTTTGTTGCTGAAGAAGACCATGCCATTAGAGAAATGATGACATGACTTTACTTGACTTTGTTTTGAGTGAGGGAGGGCTGTGTAGGTCACCAGCCTCACTTCTTCAGAGCCATCTGAATCCAGTGACCTGATATTCCTCAGTATGACTGGAGATGGCCCAGGATGCACTGGGGAGACCTTGGGCCCTTTAGGCCAAGGTCTTTGCAGGTACTTACTTAGGGTGAGGCAATGCCCATTCATTGAATAGGCCTGTTTAAGAAGTAGCCAGCTCATGGCCCCCCCTTTTTTTTCTTGATTCAGACATATAAAATTTCCCCTAAGAACTGCTGTGACTGCACTCCATAAGTTTTGGCAAGTTGTCTCATTATTGTCATTCACTTGGATGAAGTTATTGATTGTTTCTGTGATTTGTTTTTTGACCCACTCATTCTTTAGGATTAAATTATTAAGTTTTCAGTTAATATTTAGTCTATCTTTCCATGGCCTTAATTATATGCAATTTTTATTGCATCAAGGTTTGAAAAGGATGAATTTAATATTTCTGCGTTTGTGCATTGGACTGTGAGGTTTTTATGCCCTGATACATGGTCAATTTTTGTGTAGGTGCCATGTACTTCTTCCCATTCAATTTTCTCCACAGGTCTACCATATCTAATATTTCTAAGATTCTATTCACTTCCTTAATTTCTTTCTTGTTTATTTTGCCATTAGATTTACCTAGCTCTGAGAGGGGAAGGTTGAGGTCCCACACTGTATAGTTTTGCTATTTCTTGTAGTAACTCACTTAACTTCTGCTCTAAGAATTCAAATGCTACAGAACTTGGAGAACATGTGTTTAGCATTAATATTACTTCATTGTCTATCATACCTTTTGTTAAGATGTAGTTTCCTTCTTCATTTCTTTTTATTAGATCTACTTTTTACTTTTGTTTTGTTTGATATCAGGATTTCTACTACTGCTTTTTTTTTTTACTTCAGCTAATAATACATTTTACTCTAGCTTTTTACCTTTACTCTGTATCTCTCTGCCTCAAGTGTGTTTCTTGTAAATAACATATTGTAGGATTATAGTTTTCAATTTACTCTGCTATCTGCTTTTGTTTTATGAGAGAGTTCATCCCATTCATATTCACAGTTATGATTACTAATTGTATCTTTTCCTCTGTCCTATTCCCCCTCCCTTTTATGTTTTACTTACTCCTTATTCCCTTTCCCTCCTTACCTGTGTTTTGCTTCTGACCACTGTCTCCCTCAGTCTCTCCTTCATTCTATCAACCCCCTCTCTTCCCTTCCTATTTTCACCTCCTACTTCCTATAGGGTAAGATAGCTTTCCATACTTGATTGAGTACATATGATATTCCCTCTTTGAGCCAAATGTGGTGAGAATAAGGTTCAAACAATGCTCACCTCCCTCCCTTCTTTCCCTCTACTCTAATAGGTGTTTGTGCCATTTCATATGATGTAATTTACCCTTTTCTACCTCCTCATTTCCTCTTCTCCTGGTACAATCTTTTTTTTTCACTCCATTTTTTTTATCACGTCATAGTCACTCATATCCACACCTTCTCTCTATGTATACCCCCTCTAAATGTCTAAGAAAGATCCAGTTTTCAAGAGTTACAACTATCATCCTCCCATGTAAGGTTATAAATAGTTTATCTGTATAGAACAAAAATTTTTTTTTCTCTTCCTGTTTACCTTTTTATCCTTCTTTTGAGTCTTGTATTTGAATATTAAACTTGGATTTTTCATCAGGAAAATTTGGAAGTCCCCTATTTCCTTGAATGTCCATCTCCTTCCCTGAAAGATTATGTTCAATTTTGCTGGGTAGTTGATGTTTGGCTGTAATCCAAGCTCCTTTGCCTTCCAGAGTAGCACATTCCAAACTTTCTTTCCTTTAATATAGAAGCTGCTAGCTCCTGCATAATTTGACTATTACTCCATGGTATTTAAATTGTTTCTTTCTGGCTGCTTGCAGTATTTTCTCCTTATCATAGTAATTCTGTATTGATATTCTTCTTTTCAATTTGGAATCTCTTTTAAGGAGGTAATCAGTGTATTCTTTCAATGATCATTCTACCTCTGGTTCTAGGACCTCAGGACAGTTTTCCTTTATAGCTTCTTGAAAGCTAATGTCCAGGCTGTTTTTTTTTTGGTCATGGTTTTCAGGTAGGCCAATAATTCTTAAGTTATCTCTTCTGGATCTATTTTCGAGATCAGTTGTTTTTCCAGTGAAGTATTTTACATTTTCTTCTGTTTTTTCATTTATTTGATTTTGCGTGACTGATTCTTCATGTTGCATAAAATCATTAGCTTCCACTTGACCAATTCTTATTTTTAAGGAATTGTTTTCTTCAATTAGTTTTTGTAACTCCTTTTCCATTTGACCAGTTCTACTTTTTAAGGAGTTGTTTTCATTACTGGACTTTTTTCCATCTGGCCAATTGTATTTTTTAAGGAATTGTTTTCTCTATTCAATTTTTGTCCTTTTCCAAGCTGTTGTTTCTCTCTTGCATACCTTTATCTTTTTTTCCTGATTTTTCTTCTACTTCTCTAATTTGGCTTTCAAAATTCTTCTTGAGCTCATCCAAGAAGGCTTTTTAGGCTTGAGACCAGTTCATATTCTCCTTTGAGGTTTCAGATGTGGGTGTATTGACAATGTTGTCCTCTTCTGAATTTGTGTTTATATCTTCCGTGTCCCCATAGAAACAATGCGTTGTCAGTGTCCTTTTCTGCCTTTGACTCATGATGGTTGCCTATTTTTTGGCTTTTAAAATTAAGCTCTCCTACTGGGGCACAGGAGGCACTGTCCCAAGCTTCTTATTCTGGTGGCCAGGGGCCTGGTCACTGATTTTGTGTGCTAGGGCCTTAAGTACTGGAAGCTGGAAGCTTTAGGAGCCTGGCAGCTTACTTGGTTCTGAGTTGGGGTCCTAATAGTGGTATGTGGCATGTGCTGAAGCCAGGTGGGGTTTTTCTGCATTTCCCTGGGGCTGCACTGGAGGTCATGAGGGTGGAAGGGTCTGGCTGCTAGAGGATGCCTGCCCTCCTAGAGTTGCACTGAAGCACAGGAAGTTTCAGCTTTTGGAGGACATCTGCATGCTGGCACACATGGTGGTTGTATGAACTGGAGTCTGTTGGTTCCCCTGGCTGTGCCAAGGCATGCAGGGGGTTGTGGTGTTGGTGCTTCCCTACTTCTACCACCCTGAGGATCTCCTGCTGATTTGCTGAGATGGGACTTGTTCTGACTTGTTTGGATGCTTCCCACCTTAGACTGTGTTCTCCTTACACCAGAGTGAGAGGGACCTTTCCTGTTAATCCTACCAAGGCTCCCAGGCTTAATGATTGTTGCACCCTTTCTTTCTGCTGGCTCCATTGTTCCAGGATTTTTCCTGGAGTGATATTTTCTTGGTTTTTAGACGTCAATAAGAAAGAGTTCGAGTGATTTATTATTTACTCCATCTTGGCCTGCAGTAATCTTAATATTAAACTAAATCTCTGATGTAGATCCAGGCTGGACATAGTGTATAATCTATGTGATATGTAGCTGTAGTCTTCTTGCTAATATATTTTTAAAGTTGTTTTATCAATATTCATTAGCAAGAAGGGTCTGTAGATTTTTTTCTCTCGGTTTTGAGTCTCCCATAGTATCAAGAATATGTTTCTATTATAAAAGGAATTTGCAGAATGCTTTCTTTTCTTACTGTTTCACACAGTTTACATTGTATTGGAATGAGTTATTTATTTTTTAAAAGTTTGATAGAATTCACTAGTAAGTCCATCTGGGTCCTGGAGTTTGTTTTTTTTTCCCTATAGGAGTTCATTTATAACGTATTCAATTTTTTTATTTAAATTTTTAATTAAAATTCATTTAAATTTAATTTACAATTTAAAATTCCATACTCTTTCCCTCCCCTCACCCATTGAGAAATTAAAAAATACAAAGCCCATTTAAAAATTTCACATAAAACAAATTTCTATACTACCATGTTTCAAAAAACAAACAAGAAAACAATAAAGAGGAAAAATACATGCTTTAATCTGCACTATGAATCCCTCACTTATTTATTTGGAAGTGAATAGCATTTTTCACCATAAGTCCTTGGAAATTTGTAGGTCATCGCATTTCTCAGAGTTACTAAGTCTTCCATAGTTAATTATCTTTACAATGTCATTATTATTTATAAACTGTTCTCCTGGTTCTTCTTAATTTATGTTGCAGCAGTTCAAATAAATCTTCCCAAGGTTTCTTTTTCTTTTAAAGGCATTCTAATTTATTATTCATTTAAAAATTCTTCTCTTTTTAACTTTTGAGTTCCAAATTCTTTCCTGCCCTTCCACCCTGTCCCTACAAAGGAAGCAAACAATATGATATCAGTTATGCATGTGAAATCATGTGAAACATATGCCCATATTGGCCATATTTTTTTGAAAGTAAGAAAAATTAAAAAAGTGAGAAAATTATGCCTCCCTCAGTTTGCACTCAGAGTTCATCAGTGCTCTTTCTGGAATTGGTAACACTTTTCATCATGAGTCCTTTGAAATTTAATTGAATCATGCATTGATCAAAGTAGCCAATTCTTCCACAGTTGATCATCGTTAAACATTCCTGCTACTTTGCACAATGATCTCCCAGTTCCTACTCGCTTCACTTTACATCAGTTCCTGTTGCTCTTGCCATGTTTTTCTGAAACCTCTCTTATATCATTTCTTATAGCACAATAGTATTCTAATATATTCATATACTATAACTTGTGTACCATTCCCCAAACAATAGGAAACCCCTTGATTTCCAATTCTTTGCCAACAAAAGAAAAGAGCTGTTATATTTTCTATGTAAGTCCTCTATTTCTTGTTCTGTTAATCTGGGCATTTTATATTGTTTTTGTAAATGTTTATCAATTTCATTTAGATTTTCAACTTTATTGGTATGAATTTGGTAAAATATTTCCTAATTCTTTTTTTTCCTCTCTATTTGTTGTATATTGAGTTTTGTCAGTTTTTATATTGGCAATTTGGTTTTCTTTTTTCTTTTTTCATTTAAATTAGCTAGTGGTTTATAAATTTTGTTGGTTGTTTTTTAAAAAATCCTAATTTTATTTATTAATTCAATGGTCTTTTTCTTTTAACTTTGTTAATTACTTCTTTAATTTTCAGTATTTCTATTTTGGTGTGTGTGTGTGTGTATATACATATATATATATATATATATATATATATATATATATATATATATATATATATATATATATATATATATATATGTGTGTGTGTGTGTCACGGGCGGTCCAACCCCAATACCCCTCTCAGTGGAGAACAGCCACACCTTCTCTCCCCAGCCCTCAGGGCTTCGGATGTCTCCGGCCCTCCCCCGGGGATCAGGGTGAGGGAATCACCAGGCAGCGACCCAGATAGGATAGAGCAGATGTTTATTGTAGCACAGTCAGCACGCAAGTCCCAAGTCCCCCCAGCCACCGCTTTCTTATATACCCTGAGCTTAGCCCCACCTCCCCAGCCACGTCTCCTTAGCCCTGTATTGCCACGTCTCCTTTCTCAGGTAGTTCTCAGGTAGGGCGGTGGCCCTGGGCCTAACCAGGCCTCCACATATGTGTGTGTGTGTGTCTATTCATCTATCTATCTATAAATTGAGAGGTTTTAATTAACTGATTTTTGAGATTTTTAGTTGCATACCCTATTTGTTGATCTAGTCTCTTTTCTTTTATTAAAGAAAATTCTAAAGATAAAATTTTTACCCTAGGTACTGTTTCGACTACAATCCCAAAATTTTACTCTGCTGTCTCTTTGTCATTACCTTTAATTAAGTTATTGGTTATTTCTATGATTTGTTCTGTGACCTATCCATTTTTTAGAATTGAATTATTTAGTCTTTAACGAATTTTAATATTTGTTTCAGTCCCTTAACTGCATATAATTTTTAATATATTGGGTTCCATAAAAGATATATTTAGTTATATTCATATATTTTGTATGTATATACATACATATATATGTATATATACATATATATATATATATATATATATATATATATATATATATATATTCAGAATTTGTTTGAGAGGTTTTTGTGCCATAACATGTGATCAATTTTTGTGAATGTGCCCTGCACAGAGGAGAAATAAGTTTGCTCCTTTCTGTTTCTATTCAGTGATGTCCAGCTTTTGTAAAATTCTATTCAAGTCCTTCATTTCTTTTTTGTTTATTTTTGGTTTCTCTAAGTTTGAGAAGGATCCCTCTCAATTGAGGTCACTCGCTATCTTTGTTCTATTGTCTGTTTCTCCCTGTAACTCATTAAACTTGTCTCTTAAGAAGTTAGCTGTTATGCCATTTTTTGCAAATATTTTTAGTATTGATATGAATTGTCTATGGTTCTTGAAATAAAATACAATTTTCCTGTTTATATTTTTTTAATTTTTAATTAATTGGTCTATTTTTGCTGTTACTTTCTGTGAGATCCTGTGGTTTTTTACTTCAGTTGAACCATAATAGAATATGCTCCAGTGCCTTCTGTTTTAACTCTGTGTGCATCTTTTTGTTTCAAGTTTCTTGTAAACAACATATTATTGAATTCTTATTTCCAATCCAATCCATCCTCTTCTGTTTTGTGGATGAATTGATCACATTTATATTCACAATTATGGTTGTTAATTGTGTATTTCCTTCTATTTTATTTTCTCTTACTTTTCCTTCTCTTTGTTTCTGCCCTCCTCACTTAAGAGTTTGTTTTAAAATTAATCTGTCCTGCTTCTCTCCCCGTTATTACTATTTTTCCCTCACCTTCTTTCACTCCTGTTGAGTAAAATATACATCTATACTTAATTATGTGAATATACTTCCTTCTTTTGCTTAATTTCAGAAAAGAATGAGGTTTAAGTATCACCTGCTCCTTGCCCTACCCCTTCCTCCTTGTTTGCATAGATTTCTTGTACTCCCCAATGATGCAAGATAATTTCCTCCACCCTTCTTCTCCCTTCTCTCTACAATGTATTCCTCTTCCCTCCCTTTTCTATTCTTCTTTTAAGATCATCAAAACATAACAAAACCATTTCCAGGCTCTGTGTCTAATTAGACTTTTTCTATAGCCTCCAATGATGATAGGTTTCCAAGGGCACATACCTATACGAATGAAATGGAAATAAAAACACTTGATGCGTGTTAGTCACTCTTCATTTCTCACTCACTCACTCAGGTTTACCCTTTTTTTTTTTTTTTTACTTCTCTTGAATCTTGTGTTTGTATTTCAAGGTTTCTACACAGCTGTCTTCTCATTAGAAATGTTTAGAAGTCCTCTATTTCATTAAGGATCCATTTTCCCCCACATATTCAATTGTTATAGGTAAGTTATTGTTAGTTGTAAACCTATATCCTTTTCCTTCTAGAATATCATTTTCCAAGTTCTGCAGAGTTTTTTAGGATCACTACTAATCTTGTGTGATCTTGACTTTGACTCCTCAGCATTTGAATTCTTTCTGACTGCTTATTACTCCTCAGTGTTTTCCAGGTCAGTTCCTTTTGCTTGGATACGTTTTACATTTCCCTCCCTTTTTTTTCAGTCTTTTGACATTGTTTCAATATTTCTTGATGATTCATAGAATCATTAGCTTCCATGTTATCTATTCTAATTTTCAGGGAGTTCCTCCCTTGAGTAAGGTTTTGTACTTCTTGTTCCAAGCTAATAATACTTTTTCCCATAACTTTTCCATTGATCTCATCTATTTTCCCTCAAGCATTCTAATTTAACTTATGAAAATAATTTTTAGCTCTTTTAAAAAAAATCTTACTTTGTCTTCTTCAGAAAATCTGGTTGTATTTGTGACCTAGTTGTATTTTCCTTTGAGGCTTTGCTTATAGATGTTTTGGATTCATTGTCTTCTGGGTTTGTGCCTTAAACATCCCTGTTACTATAATAGTCCTTTATGGTGTGCTTCTTCTTTACTTGCTCATTCTTCTAGCCTACTTTCTCATTTCAGACTTTATGTTGTCATGCTCTGTACATTTCTGAAGGGAGCATCTGAATTGAGCTATTGTCCTCTCAAGTCCTTTAACTGCTTTCTTGAGGGTATTGAGTACTGTGTTATTCCAGGAGCTAAGAAACAACTGAGGCTGGGGACCTGTTGCTTTTAGTATTTCCAAAGGGCAAAGTTTGCTGATTGCCCTTTTGGTCTGAGCTCTGCAAGTTCCTGACCTGAATTCTGTTCTAAGCAATGCTCCTGTGCACTTGTTCCTAGTTGGAGATACCAGTAGACTGCTGCTGAAATCTTCACAGGCTCCCCTTTGGGCTGGAAATTCCTACCTTAGTTATTGCATTGGTTTCAGGCTGGGTTGGAGAAATATAGTTGAGTCCCTGCTCTGATCCTGAGGTTAGAACCAGCTACGGCTTGCTTCTGAACTTTTTGCTAATTCAGCCTTGGACCTGTAACCACTATTCACCTTTGAATACTGACCCCAAGTTCAAGTCTCCTCCTCAGTTTGGCCTGGATCTATCACTTGGAATTGGATAGCAAGAGACAGAGATGCCATTTCATGCCTATTTCTGTATCCTAGATAAATTCAGAGCTCCCTTGTGACCTGCTCTTGCCCTTGAGCACAGTGCCAGTCTTCTTTTAGTTTGTGTGCTGCTGAATGTTCTACTAGTGTACCCCAGGTCCTGTTTCCATGCCCAGTGTTCACAGACATCTCTTTCTTTTTGCTAACCTAGGCTGGAAGAATGATTCACTGTGACTTTTTTCTTGAATTTCCTGATTAGGACTTTGACACAGTTTTTAGATCTTTGTGGAAGGATTGTGCTGGAGAAGCTAGACTATAATTCTTGTTAATCTGTCATTTTGACCCTACCCGCAAGAGCTATACTTTAAAGGAACATAATACTTTAAATGTTCTTTTGATTAGGACTTATCACCTCCCTAGAAGTCTAACTTTTCTCTTTCCCTCAATATTTGAGAGATCATTAAGTACATTTTTTCCCCAGAACACTGTGATAAGTGGAGAAAGAGACAAAGTTTACATAAAAAACATCTTGGTTTCATGAAACTTGCAATCCAGTAGAGAAGTAAGATTAATCAATCTGCTTATGAGTGTATTATACAGAGATACTCACCAATACTTCTCCCAAGAGTAATATTTACATGGATACACATCTTATATGGGAAGCTCATACCTTATATTTGAATATATTTTATGTACAGAAAAGCATGCTGGACTCCTTTAGGTGTGGAGGAATCCTTACCCCTTTCCCCTGCACACCAAGTTTTATAGAAATATGTCAATAGCTCTATCATTTTTGTAGCCAAGATTTATGATAGGCAAGGTTGAATACATTTTGGGGATCTTTTCACTTTCTTAGCTTGTAATCTCTACCCAGAAAAGCTAGGAAAATGTACAAATGCTACTATCCAATATATTGCATTAGACAGATGCCCCACTTGGTAAGCACACATTTCACAATATTAAAGAAGAAATGGTTTATTAAACAATAAAGGGAAATAGAAAAGGATCCTGAATAGAGGTAGAGGAAAACACAGAAATCTTACCTAAACCAGGAAAAACAGAAACAGAGAAAGAAAATTATAGACCAGTATCACTAATGAATATTTATGCAAAAATCCTAAGTAAAATTCTAGATAGGAGGTTACAACAATATATCAGAAAGATTATACATTATGACCAAGTGTGATTTATACCAAGAATGCAGGGCTGGTTCAATATAAGGAAAACTATTAACATAATTATGTCAATAACAAAAGTAACAAAACACATAATTATATCAATGGATAAAGAAAAAGCTTTTGACAAATACAACACTCATTCTTATTAACACACTTGAAAGCACAGGTATAAATAGATTTTCCTAAAAATGAAAAGAAGCATCTACCTAAAAACATCAGCAAGCATTATGCATAAGAGTGTTAAGGTAGAAGCTTTCAAAATAAAATCAGGAGTGAAATAAGGATGTCCATTATCACCGACATTATTCAACATTGTACTAGAATCGCTAGCAATAAGAGAAGAAAAAGAAATTGAAGGAATTAGAATGGGCAATTAGGTAATAAAACTATTTCTTTTTACAGACATTATGATGATATACCTGTAAAATCCTAGAGATTCAAGTAAAAAGCTAGTTGAAATAATTATTTTAGCAAAACAACTTTCCCTCACTTAAATCCAGTTCACTTGCAGATCCTGGCATCACTTTCCTGATGTCATGGTCCTCTTTGAGAATGAAGGACTAAGAACAATAACATTTTCTACTGTATCTTGTGTACCTAACCTATTTCACTGATTCACCATTCTGTTTCTTAGCCAGTACCAAATAGTTTTGATGATTTCTTCTTTATAATACAATTTTGTATCTGGTATGAGCAGGTCACCTTCCTTTGCACTTTTTTCCATTAATTCCCTTGATATTCTTGACCTTTTGTTCTTCCACATGAATTTTGTTATTTTTTTCTAGCTCTATACAATAATTTTGGTAGTTACTAATTTAGAGAGAATTGTCATTTTTATTATATCAGCTTGGCCTACCCATGGGCAATTAATATTTTCCTAATTGTTTAGATCTGACTTTATTTGTGTAAAAAGTGTTTTGTAATTATCTTCATGTAGCTCCCGGGTTTTTCTTGGCAGGTGGACTCCTAGATATTTTATATTGTCTATTGTTATTTTAAATGGAATTTCTCTTCCTATCTCTTGCTTCTGGGCTTTGTCAGTCGTATATAGAAATAGTGATGATTTATGTAGATTAATTTTGTATTCTGCAACTATCCTGCAGCTAAAATGTTAATTATTTCAAGTAGTTATTTAGTTAATTCTGTAGGATTCTCTAAGCACGCCTTCATATGCAATTCTAATTCCTTTGATTTATTTTTCTTCTCCTGTTGCTAAAACTCACATTTCCAGTACAACATTGAATAATAGTGGTGATAATAGGCATCCTTGTTTTATCCCTGATCTTACTGGGAAAGCTTCTGGCTTATTCCCATTTCAGATAATGCTTGCTGATGGTTTTAGATAAATGCTACTTATCATACTATTTTAGTTATGTCATCTTCCTGATGTCATGGTCCCCAAGGAGAATGAAGGACAAACCACAACCTTTGAATAGTCTGAGCCACTCTAATAGGGACCCAGCTGGCCAGTTCCAGTTGGGCAACTCAGCTTGTTTTCTTTTCTTCTCTCCTTTCCTCTCCTATTCTCTCCTTTCCTCTTCTCTGCTTTGCTCTCCTCCCTTATGCTCCAGTGTCCTTTCCTCCCTTCTCTTCACCTTCCATTGTTCTGCCCAAAGGAGGGTAAATTTTGATGGCTAAAATCTGTCTAGTTATCTTGAGGTTTACTGGATAGATTTCTTTCTTAAAGATCATACCTTGAACCCAATTCATTCAGGCTCTCATTGATTGGACAAAAATAGGTCCCTACCCAAGCATCACTTAATAGTTATTTTTTTTTTGAGTCCTCTTAGCTTGGAGTGAATGGAAATAGTAATTGTTTCTCTTTCAGTCAGCAACCTTGAACATGTTTGATTTTTTTTTAAAGGGCCCATCTCTTGACTCACTTCTTAAACAGGCCTAATCACTGAATGGGCTTTGCCTTACTCAAAATGAGAACTTGAAAAGACCTTAGCTTAAAAAGACCAAGGTCTCCCATTGCATCCTTGGCTATCTCCAGTCATCCTGATCTGTATTTGGCTATTGGACTCAAGTGGCTCTGGAGGAGAAAGTGAGACTGGTGACTTTGCATAGCCCTCCCTCACTCAAATCTGATTCAATTGCAAGTCAGGTCATCATCTTGCTGATGCCACGGTCTTCTTCTAGAATGAAAGACAAACCACACAATTTTAGCAAAGTAGCAGTATAGAAAATAAACCTACATAAATCATCAGCATTTCTATATATCACAACAAAATCCTGCAATAAAAGATAGTAAGAGATAGCTCATTTGAAACAACTACAAATAATACAAAATACTTGCCAAGACAAACCCAGGAACTATGTGGACATAATAGCAGAACACTTTTTATGCAAATAAAGTCAGATTTAAATGACTGGAGAAGTATTCTTAACTATTCATGCATGGGGTGAACCAATATAATATAAAATGACAATTTTACCTAAGTTAATCTACTTATTCCATATCATCCCAATTAAATTACCAAAAAAATAAGTTGAAAAATAATTACCAAAAAAATAGGTAATAGATAAATTACCAAAAAATAGGTAGAAAAATAATACAATTCATTTGGAAAATGAAGGTCATGAATAAAAAAGAAAAAAATCAAAAAAATGTAAGGAAAGGAGGTCTAACAGTGACAAATCTTAAACTGTATTATAAGATTATAATTATTAAAACTATCTGGTACTGGCTAAAAAATAGAATGGTGGATCAGTGGAATGGAGTAGATATATAATACATAGTAGTAAATGGCAATAGTAGTCTTATGTTGATAAATGTAAAAATTTAAGCTTTCAGGATAAGAATTCACTGGTAAAAATTGTTAGGAAAATTGGAAAGCAGTCTGGCAGTAATTAGACATAAACTAATATTTTACACCATTTACCAAGACAAGGTTAAAATGGATACATTACCTAATTATAAAAGGAGATCTCATAAGTAAATTAGAAGAACATGGAACATGTAAGTTATTAGATTTATATGAATATTATTATATATACAATAATGTATAATATCTATTATAGAAAAATAATTTTTGAGTAAACAAGAGAGATGTAAAATGTATAATTTTTATTACATTAAGTTAAAAAGGTCTTGTACAAAAAAAACCCCATGTAGACAAGATTAGAAGGAAATAAGAAAATTGGGGGAAGGAATTTATAGACAATTTCTCAGATAAAGGGCTCACATTAAATTTATAAGAATAGTGGTCATTCTCCCAATTGATCAAAGGTCAAACGATATAAATAAACTGTTTTTGGAGGAAGAAATCAAAGCTATATATAGTCTTATGAAAAAATACTCTAAATCATTCTTAATTACAGAAATGTAAATGAAAAAACTTTGAGATATCATCTCACCCCTGATGTTGGAGGGGATGAGAAAAACAATTGATACTAATATACTGTTAGTAGAACAACCAATGGAGCACCAATATGCAGTGGTTGGTGATGCAGTCATTTTGGAGAGCAATATGGAATTATGCCCAAAGTGTTATCAAGCTTTGTATATCATCTGACCCAGCAATACCACTATTAAGTCTGTTTCCCAAGGTCATCAGAGAAAAAGGAAAGAATCAGTATATTTTAAAAAATCATAGCAGCTCTGGCTGTGGTAGCAAAGAACTATTGAAGGGATGCCCATCAAATGAAGAATAGTTGAATAAGTTGTGGTACATAATTGTGATGGAATACTATTGCCCTGTAAGAAATGAGGAGCAGGCTGATTTTAGGAAAACATGGAAAGACTGGCATGAAATAATGAAGAATGAAATGAGAGTCAAGAGAACCTTGTATTCAGTAACAGCAATATTGTTTAAAGAATAAATATGGTTGCCTAAGCTATTTTGAGATTTGTGAATATTCAGATCAATTACAAAGGACTTATGAAGGAAGATTCTACTGATCTTTAGAAAAAGAATTGACATATGGAACTATATATTGCACATTTTTCATGTGTGTGTATATGTGTGTGTGTGTTACCTTTTCTAGTGTGGCATTGGGAGACAGGGAATGAAACAACTTGGAACCTCAAATATAATATAAAAATTAAATTTTAAAAAGAGAATTAACAGCTTAGAAAATGGGATATAAAACTTTACTGAAGAAAATGGTTTTTTGAAAATTGTTGTTGTTCAGTCATTTCAGTTATGTCCTACTCTTCATGCCTCCCTTTGGGGGTTTCCTTGGCAAAGATACTGGAGTGCTTTGCCATTTCCTTCTCTAGCTAAATTTATAGATGAGGAAACTGAGGCAAACAGGGTTAAATGACTTACCCAGGGCCATAGAACTATTAAGTGTCTAAGGCTAGATTTGAACTCAAGTAGGTCTTCCTACCTCTAGACTTGGTATTCTATTCACTGAACCACCTAGCTGCAACCTTGAAAATTGGAATTGGTGAAATAGAGGTTAATTACTTTATGAAACATGAAGAAATAATAAAATAAAGTCAAAAGATTGACAAAATAGAAGAAAATATGAAATATCTGATAAGAAAGACAGCTGATCTTGAAAAGAGATTGAAAAAAACATAATTTCAGTATCTTTGGACTACCTGAAACATGAACAGAAAGACAGTGCCTAGGCATCATATAGTTCAAGAAAATATAAAGAAATACTGCCCAGATATTTTAAAACCCAAGGGCAAAGTAGAAATTGCAAGAATTCACTTGCCATCTGAAAGAAATCCTTAAATGAAAACTTCCTTGAATATTATAGCCAAAATCCAGAACTCTCAGGTCAAGGATAAAATATTGCAAGTAGCCAGAAAGAAATAATTCAAATATGATGAAGTCACAGAAAATATCACGCAAAATTTAGCAGCCACTGCTATTAAGCAAGGGCAGGCTTAGAATATGATATTCTAGAAGTTAGTATTACAACCAGAAATAACCTACCCAGAAAAACTGAATATAATCCTACAGGGGGGAAATGAACACAACGAAATAGAGTACTTTCAGGCATTCCTGATGAAAAAGCAAGAGCCTTAATAGAAAATTTGACATTCAAACAGAAGACACAAGACATGCATAAAAAACTAAATATAATATGAATGAGAAATGATAAGAGACTAAAAAGGTCAAGTTGTTTATATTATTAAGTAGGGAGATGATACACCTAGGTAAGCTGGGTGGTGTAGTGGACAAAGTGTTAGGTCTGGGGTCTGGAAAACCTGAGTTCAAATATGACCTCAGATACTTACTAGCTGTGTGACCCTAGGTAAGACATTTAACACTTTTGCCTCAGTTTACTCATCTGGAAAATGAACTGGAGAAGAAAATACCAAATTTCTCCACTATCTTTGCCAAGAAAACTCCAAAAGGGGTTCATGAAGATTTGGACTTGACTGAAAACAACTTAACAACAATAAAAATGACGCATCTAACGCAAGGAAATTTATCATCACCAGGGATGGAATCTAATTAGAGAGACTGAATTTGATGCTGTTATGTTTGAATGTTCTCAAAAGAAGAAATTATTTCACCAAAATAAGGCATGCAAGAAAGAGTTTATAAAATAAAGGGGGCAGTGATAGAGAGTAGGCAATATTTGAATTTCACTCCCAAGGAGGGAAAAATATACTTGCACATAGTGGTGGGTACAGAAATTCATTTCATCCAACAGGGATGTGTGAGGAAAAGAGTTTAGGAGAAAAGAAGTGGAAATGAGAAACAGAATACATTAAAGGAGGCAGTGGTCAGAAGCAAAAACACTTGTGAGGCAGAAAAAAGAGAGGGATAAATAGAAGCAAATGAAACTGAGTGAAATACACAGTAAGAAATTATAACTGTTAAGGTTGTGAGAGATCTCAGAGGATCTCTCAGGAGTGAAGTATCCTCAAAGAGTTCATTCTTTCTTGTCCTGTTGAAACATTTGCAGTAGGTTGACCTTGTAAAGAAATATTTTCAACATCATCTGTATTTTCCCAGACTTCCCCCACCTTATTTTTAGGCACGTTGCAGGGAGGAATAACACCTCCCCCACTTATTTCTTTTTTTTCTAAAACTGTTAACTCTTGCAAAAACTCTTGAAATTGTCTTTGTTCTCTTTTGCTGGGGTAGATTGCTGCCAATAGATTGTACCTCAGGGCTTGCACCAATGAGCCCTGAGGAAGGGGACTAGAGAGGAGGGGATTGTGGGTGGAATCCATACAGTCTGCTGAGCTGAACTCATCTCTGCTCTCTTCGGTTGACGCCTTCTTTGGGCTACTCTGAGGGAGCCCTTTCTCAAGAAAGCCAATAAATGAACTATTCTTTCTGCTAATATCTCAGAGTGTCTGATTCATTGGTAAGGGGGTATGTGGGGTGGTAAGGGTCTCTGTACCCCACACAAGGTAAATGGAATGAATTCATCCACAAAACAAGATGACAGCAAAATGGATTCGAAATTATGTAAAAATCTTGTTTACAAGAGACACATTTTTTTTTTCAGTTTATCTCCAGCACTTTTATTTTTCTTTACACAATGACATGTTGGGCATTACAATTCTCAACTCAGGATGACTTACAAATTTTGATATTCTACTGTTATGTGAGAACATTAAAACAATGTACAAAAATCTTACAAAAATTAACTAGATGCACAAATTTACAGGTTGTAAATACAAACTTTGTTGCAACTCAAGGTTGAGTAACTTAGCTCCATGACATTGGGGGAAAGCAGTGGGTTAAGAAAAAAAACTGGTTCCTAAGGCTTGGATTCAATATGTATTCCTGCTAGGATAGTGACAGGATGCAACACATTTAATAAATTCTTGTCAGCCTTAGGAGAGACATTCTGCAAGTCAGCTCTTTTAGATGCTGGAAATCTGACCTTTAGATACCCTGTACAGATCTGATGCTTTATAGAACTAAACTGTACAGCTTTTGAGTGTCAAACAGCCAGACACTATATTGCCATATTATCAGGTCAATTCTCTACTGAAGTTAATTCTTAGCCTTATCTGTCAAAATGAAGTGACCTGTTTCAGGGTTTAGATCAAAGATATGTACAAGGTATGCTAAAATGTACACCAAGGGAACAACTGTTAACTTGAATATGAGGTCAAATCAGTAACAGTTCAACAATCTAAAAAGTGCTGATATTTGAATAATATCAGATACAAATATCCCCAAGGATAAGTTTCTTTTCGAAGAAGGCTTATTCCAGTTTCATGAGGCTAACATGACCCAGTGCAAATTTTTACTTTGTGAATACTCATGCAGCAAATGCTACGCATCTGCTAGCAGCCCATTTAGAAGTATTTGTGATGGACAATGGATGGGCCAGATTCATCACATTCCTGTTTGGATCCACATCTGCTGAAAGGTAGAGAGAGATGCCAGAAGAGAGCCACCAATCCAGATCAAATACTTATGTTCAGGGGGAGCAATGATCTTAATTTTCATTGTGCTAGGTGCCAGGGCTGTGATTCCTTTCTGCATTCTGTCAGCAATACCAGGGTACATGATAGTACCACCAGACAGACAATACTGTGTCAGCATATAGATCCTTTTGCATCCTTGTGGATATCAATATTCATGATAGAATTGAAAGTGGTCTCATGAATACCACAGGATTGCATACCCAGGAAAGATGTCTGGAAGAGGGCCTCTGGACTCCTGAACCTCTCATTGCCAATGGTGATCAACTGGCCATCATAGGAAGCTCATCGTTGTTTGTCAGGGAAGAAGAGGAAGCAGCAGTGGTCATCTCTTGCTTGAAGTCCAGAGCAATATAGCATAGCTTCTCCTTGATTCTCTTTCAGCTATGGCAGTGAAGTTATACCCTCTTTCTGTCAGTATTTTCATGAGGTAATCTGTCAGTTCATGGCCAGTCAAATCTAAATGAAGGATAGCATGGGGAAGGGCACAACCCTTGTAGATGGGCACAGTGCGGGTGACACCATCACCAGAGTCCATAACAATACCAGTAGTACGACCAGAGGCATATAGAAACAACATATATACATGACTGGAGTGCTGAAGGTCTCAAATCTGTCATCTTCTCTCTGTTGGCTACTTAGGGTTTGAAGGAGCTTCTGTAAGGAGAACAGGATGTTCCTCAGGAGCTACATGAAGCTCGTTGTAGAAGGTATGGTGCCAGATTTTCTCCAAGTCATCTCAGTTGGTAACAATGTCATGTTTAATGGGGTATTTCAGAGTCACAATACCGCTCTTGCTCTGGGCCTTATCACCAACAAAACTGTCCTTTTGCTCCATTCCCACCATGACACCCTGGTGTCTTGGGCATCCAACAATGGAGGGGAACACAGCCCAAGGAGCATCATCCCCCGCAAAGCCAGCTTTGCTCATGACAGAGCCATTGTCAATGGCAAGAGCATCAATTTCTTCTTCCATTTTTGTTTAATCTGAGACTGCGCACCATCCTAGCCTGAGAATTTAGAGCCAGGGGAAGGGAAGAGGCAAATTAAGGGGGTACATCCAAAGTAGCCTACAAGTGCTGCCAGCTACCATTGAGTGCCCTATGAGAGACACATTTGAAATAGAAAGTTAACAGATATAGTGAAAATAAGAAGCTGGAGCACAATCTATTATACTTTAGTTGAAGTAAAAAAAAGTCAAGAGTGGCAATCATGATCTCAGACAAAGCAAAAGCAAAAATATTTCTAATTAAAAGAGACAAAGAGAGAAATTATATTTTACCAAAGGGTACAACAGACAATGAATTAATACCAATACTGAACATATACGTGCTGCATCCCATGCAGCAGAGTTTGAACAGGGGTCACCTGTAAGGGGACAGGACCACCTGTGAGGAATAGCAGAGAGAACAGACCCCAGACTTTCAAAGCCTAGCCTGGGCAGCTTCAGGAAACAGCAACTGCCGCAGCCGCTTCAGGAATCAACTTTTACTTGGAAATTTACATCATGGTTACTTTCCAAGATAAGGGGAGACTAACATACATTTCCTGGGAGAGTACACAGAATACAATACAATGTATAACTTTTAGAATTCTTACAATATTTAACTTTTACAACCCATTGTCCTGTCTTCATGATATAGAATTCCATACAATTTACTGAGGGGATTTCCTGCCCAGCTGGGTTCCCAAAGGAGCATACTTGACCTCCCAGTCATGTCCCTGCTGTTGCAGGAAACATATACCTCATATACAACTTTTGCTGTTTATCAGGCTTGTAGCTGCAGTAGGATGGAGTCCCACATATACACACCAGACATCATAACATTTAAATTCTTAAAGTAAAAATTAAGAGGAAAGAAACTGTTTATGTAACCATAAAATAAACAAAAAAGGTGAAGGGAATTTTATGAAATTTATATATGATAGACTTATGAAGAATATTGTATAGGAATAAGGAGTATATCCATTTTTAGCAGTTTCTGGCACTTTGCACAAAAATTAAATATATATAAGAGCCTGAAAATCTCACAAACATGTAGTAAAGCAGAAAAATGCATCTTTCTCTGACCATAAAGCAAAAAAAAAAAAAAATTACATTGACCATAAACCCATAAAGAGCCTTTGAAACATCAATTGAAATGAAGAAGTTATTTGGAAACTAAATACTTAACCCTAAAGAATGTGTGGGTGGAAGAATAAAAGATTCAAACAGTAATTTCTTTAGCGACAATGACAACAATGGGAGAACACACCAACATCTGGAGAATGCAGTCAAAACAAGAAATACGTATTTCTGGATTTATTAAATATAAGAAAGAGGCCAGACTCCAGACCCAGGGGCCCCAGAGATGAAGCTGGCCAGACCCGAGGCTGCCTTCAAAGGAGACTTCGGTCTGAGAGGGCAGGAGTGGATGCTATGCTCAGAGAATTAAGAAAACCGCTCACATCTGCAGAAGAGACAAGAGGGCAGTGAGCCCCATCTACCCACATCTGGCGTTACAATAAATAACTCCTCTTATACCACTTTACAATAATTTATAATTGACCCCCTCTTCAAGTCTTCTTCAAGACCTCATCTACCAACAAATTTTCAAAGATTTGGTTGTATTTGCAGTGTCAAGAGGATCATAGGAAGGAAAGATGGAAGAAGGCCTTCACACAGAATAAGAGCACCTTTCTGCTATGGGCAGCTTCTGGCCAATATAGGTGTTTCTGATATAAGAAATACCCCTGATGAAGGGCTCATCACAACCTCCATCTCCTCTGATGGGACTCCATCTATTCAAGGAACAAAAAGTAAAGAGTTAAGACTATACCCCAATTATTAGGCCTGAAACACTATTTCACACTTTTGGGGAGTCAGTTCTTTGTCCTCTGCTCTTTATTCCTACCCACTGGATCAACTACATCATGCAATTCTAATCACTAAACTTGCTCTACTGATTGGACCTTTATTTGGATTCATCAGACATGGAGGTGGGTACGGAAGGCATTGGCTATATTTTTTTCAGACACCTTAGGAAGAGTTTGAATATAATGTCATGCGTTTCGAACTGATTTATGCCCCTGCAATTTTTTTAGTGATTTATAAACTCAGTTTTTCATGACCTTGTGGACTGCGTGATTGTTTTGTACTACTGTGATGTTATGACTTAATCCTAGGACCCCAGTCAGCATATAACCTTGTTCAAAATCATCTTCCAATATCTAAGCATCACTGCCTATTATCAGACCATAAGTGGAGTTTCTTGTATATAAAATAAATAATTCTTGTGGAGAGGGTAATATAAATGGATCCATGAAAAGTGGACATTGTACAACCTTGGGAGTTACCTAGCATCACAGTGGCCTTTCAGCAATACCAATTATTTGATTTGCTAGCTGCTACACCCACTTTGTCCTATGTTTGTCCAATCTGATTACATACCTCACTTATATACTCCAGTATTCAAGGAATTTTTCAATGGAGCCCAATCATCAAAAAACATTTTAGGTAAACAGAAAGATCATTCATCTTGGCACTGTTACTAACCCAATAAAAGCCTTTTGTTGTGGAAATAAGTATCTCCAACATGCCAGTTGAGGTTACTCTCTTTCCAACTGTTCCATGAGCTCAACCCAGACTATGTAGCTTTGGGTGAGAAGCTTCAGCAAAAGATATGCTAGCCATGAAGACAACATTTGAGACCAAGCACTTTGACTTGGAAATGGTCTCTGCTTGATCTCAACAAACAGAAGCACTTCTAAGCAAGCCTCCAAGCTTAAATGGCAACAGAGAAAGTGGATGTTCTCTTCACCCAGTTCAGTTGTTCCATAGTATATGTCCCAGGTCACCACCCTGGACAGACATCCTCTGACAAGGAAGCCAAAGCTTCACTCACTCTATGCAAGCAATTGCTCAGGAAATCTTATAACCAGTTTCTTCAAGATGATCTGACAGCAGTCATAAGACTCTTACTCTTAGGTCTAACTTTCCACCATTTAAGGAGGTCCCTCCCTAAAGTTGCAAAGTGAATGTATCTGAAGACCTTTTCATCCAAAACATCTGTCTTCTTGAGCTCCAGTTTCGCCCTATGTTGGGTGAAGGTGTTCGAACTGTTTTATCTTGTTTTGGTCTACCTCGTACACTGCTTTCTAGCAGTGTACGATCATCCACAGCCAGTCCTCAAAATTGGTTGGTCATCCAGAGGATCTAGAAGGATAGTAGAGATATAACTTGACTGATACACTTTCTACCACCAGGATGGCTGGTTATCCCTCTAGCCTGCATAGAGAATTGCTTTAACAATTTGGTCCTTACTTCATATCTTGAATTTTTTTCTAAAATTCTACTAAAATGAGAAAGAATAGATCAATGAAGTGGGCACACACCATAAATATTAGAAAACAAACAAATTACAAAGCTCCAAATAAACACCAAAATAGAAATACTGAAAAATCTAAGGAAAGAAAATAAAATTGAAAGTTAAAAGAACCAGTGAATTAATTGTAATAAACTAGTTATAAATTAAACTAAGACTACTTTGTGAAGAAAATAAAAGATAAGTCACTAATCAATTTAATTAAAATAAAGAATGAAATAAAATGACCAGTATTAAAATGGAAAAGGTGAATGCATAACCAATGAAAATGAGATGCAGATGAAATAAGAACAATTATTAAGAACTATTTTGCCAATAAAACTGACAATCTTAATGAAGTGGATGAATATTTTTAGCAAATATAAAATGCTAAATTAAGAGGAAATAAAGTATTTAAATAACCTTATTTTAGGAAAAAAATTGAAGAATTGATAAATCATCTCCCTAAGGGGAAAAAAAAACAAACCTTGAAACAGATGGATTTACAATTGAATTCTACCAAATACTTGAAGAACAATTAATTTCAAAACTATATAAACTGTTTGAAAAAATAGGTAAAGGAGGAGTCCTAATAAAATTCCTTCCATGACAAAAAAATTTGATACCTAACACCAGAGAAGAAAATCTATAGATTAATTTCCCTAATGAATGACACAAAATTTTTAAATAAAATACCAGTAAGGAAATTACAATGATATAATATAAACATCACAAACTATGAACAGGCTGGATTTATGCCAGAATGCAGAGTTGGTTCAATTTTAGGGCAACTACAAGTATGATTGACCATATCAATAACAAAAATACCAAAAAAGAAAAGATTATTTCGATAGATGGAGAAAAATTTGAAGCCTTTCCTATAAGATCAGAGGTGAAATAAGGTTGTCCATTATCACCATTACTATTCAGCACTGTACTAGAAAATCTAGCTATAGCAATAAGATAAGAAAAATAGATTGAAGGATTAAGCATGGTCAACTAGGAAATGAAACTATCATATCTGGCAGAAGGTATAGAAAGTCAACTAAAAAATTAATCAAAGTAATTGACAACATCAAAGTTGCAGAGTATGAAACAAACCAACACAATCATTAGCATTCCTATATATTTCCAACAAAGCACCATAGGAAAATAGAGAAAAAGAAATTTCATTAAAAATAAAAACATTATGAAATATTTGAGAGTCTTTCTGCCAGATCAACTCATAAACATAATTATAAAACACTTTTCACACATATAATAACTGGTCAAAATAATTGGAAAAGGATTAATTGCTCATGGGTAGGCTGAGTCAATACAATAAAAATGACCATATTACCCAAATTAGTTTACTTATTTAGTGCTATGTCAGTTAAGTTACCAAAGAATTGATTTACTGAGCTAGAAAGACATAATAAAATTTACCTAGAGGAACAAAAAGTCAAGAATATCAAAGGAATCAATGGGAAAAAAATTCAAAGGAAAGTAATACTAGCAGTATAAGATTTTAAAGTGTACTACAAAGCTGTAATCATCAAAACAGTTTGGTGCTAGATAAGAAATAGAGTGGTCAATAAGTAGAATAAGATTAGGTATATAACATACAGAAGCAAACAAGTGCAGTAAACTAAAGTTTGATTTTCCCAAATATTCCAGCTATTGGAGCAAGATCTCTACTTTATAAAAACTGAGGGTGGGGGGAATGGAAAGTAGTCTGGCAGAAACTGGCCACAGACTAATATATATATATACACACACACACACACACACACACACATATGTGTATATGTATACATGTATGTGTGTATATATACACACATGTGAGTGTATTAAAAATGGGTATATGATTTAGACATAAAGTGTACTATCATAAGTAAATTAGTGAAGCAGGGAAAAAATTATCTGGCATATCTATGGATTGAAGAAAGGTTTTTGATTTAGCAAGAGAGAGAGGTTCACAATGTGAAGATAATTTTGATACCCCTACTCAGTTTAATCTATATTCATTCAAATCATTGTGATTTAATGGGTATCAGTGAAAGCATTAATATACTAAAATAAAATTAAGTTTGATTTAATTATGTTAGTTGATGCTATAAGAAGAGTCATGTGAGTTACAATCAATTAATTAATTAATCCACTCTGTATTAATGATTTTAATACATTTGATTTATACAAGTATGCCGTTAGGACTGTTATAAGGATTTATATAAGGGTTTATATTAACTTCTGCTAGGAACTTGTTTTAGCAATGCCCCTTCACTCCTATGAATCACTACCAACCATGCCCTAGTGATTTCTGCTTTTAAAGCACAATTTCCTTGCTCTCCAAGGATATAACTATCCAGACATTAGTGTTTGGTAGCCTGTGGAAAGATCTGGTTGAGAGGGCATGTGGAAAGCCCTTACTCAGTTGACTTGTAGTTTGAAGGCCATAAATACAGATAGCTCATACCTAATGACCTATGGAAAATCTGGTAGCAAAGAAGTTGTGGTTGATGGACATCACCATTAGCTAATCATAGAAGTTATCCTACTTCTGAAAATTAGCCAATCGTAGGAGTTTCTCCACTTCTGAAGTCCTTCTTTCAAGGACTAGGGCACCTCCTAAAGGACTCCTCAAGTTCTATAAAATTCCTCATCCTATTAGCGTTGGGATCCTTGGCCATGAAAAAGGTATTGGACCTAATTGCCTAGCGACCACTAGTTTCCCTAATAAATTGATACTTGTTTAGTGCTCTGCCTCAGTTGCATTTTGTTGCAGGTTGGAATTTTGCAACCCACAAAAGGAGATAAAATGAATAATTTTGATTATATAAAATTAAGAGGTTTTGCACAAGCAAAACCAATGCAGCTAAAATTAGAAGAAAAGCAGGAATCTGGGGGGGGGGGAGGGTGAATCTTTGCAGTAGATTTCTCTGATAAAAGTCTCCTTTCTAAGATATATGGGGCACTGAACCATACTAGGAACAATAAGAATCATTTCCCCAAATGTCAGTCAAAGCAGTCAAAATTTATGTACAGGCAATTTTCAAAAGAAGAAATACAAGATATCAATAGCCATGTGAAAAAATGCACATTAAATTAATTCTGAGATATCACCTCACACCCATCAGATTGGCGAAGCTGACAAAAGAAAAGAAAAATGACAAATGCTGAAGGAGATGTGAAAAAATAAGTACTTTAATACACTATTAGTGGAGCTATGAATTAGTTCAACTATTCTGGAAAAAGCAGTTTGAAATTATGTCTTAAACAGTTTTTAAGCTGCATGTATCCTTTGCTATTAGGTCTGTTCTCCAAAGAGATTCATATTACAAAAATATTTATAAATTTGTAATATTTATATTTATAAAATATATATTATATATAAATATATGTAATATATTTATATTTATAAAACATGTAAGATATATTTATTTTATATATAAATATAAAAATATATTTATATTTATAAAATATATCTTTATACATATATATAAATAATACATATTTATAAAATATAAAAATATATTTTTATATTTATATTTATATTAGCTGGTTTTTTAAAAAAAGTTATTTATTTTTAGTATTCTTTTCTTAAAAATTGAGTTCAAAATTCTCTCCTTATTCCCAAACCTTCCCTATTCACTGAGAAGGCAAGCAACATGATTTCAATTATACAATCATACAAAACATACTTCCATATTAGTCTTACCTCAAATCAAAGCAAAAAAAGGGAGAAAATTATACTTTAATTTGTACTGAGTTTGTTAGTTCTCTTTCTGGAGGTGGATAGCATTTTTCATCATGGTCCTTTGGAGTTGTTCGAAGTAGCCAACTCACAATTGATTGTCATTATAAAATTACTTTTACTGTGCCCAATAATCTCCCAGTTCTTCTCACTTCACTTTACTTGAGCTCATAAAGGTCTTGCCATATTTACTTTTTTTGAAACCATTTTCCCTTGTCATTTCTTATTGTACAATAGTATTCCATCCTATTCATATGCTAGAACTTATTCTGCCGTTCTCCAACTGAAAATCATTTCCTAATTTCCAGTTCTTTGCCACCACAAAAAAGCTGCTCTAAATGCTCTAAACTTCTTTGTATACTTCTATCCTTTTCCTTTTTCTCTCATCTCTTTGGGCTAGAGATTTTTTGGTGGTATTTCTGGGTCAAAATGTATGTACAGTTTTATAGCCCTTTGGACATAGTTCCAAAGTGTTCTCCAGAATGATTTTGGACTAGTTTAGAACTCAACCTAAAGGAGTTCATTAGTGTACCTATTTTCCAACATCAGCATTTGTCATTTCTGATAAATGTAAGATGGGACAACAGAGCTGTTTTAATTTGCCTTTTTATAGGCAATAATTGTTTGCAGCATTTTTTTATATGATTATAGATAGTCTTGATTTCTTCTCTTGAAAACTGCTTGTTCATATCCTTTGACAATTTATCAATTGGGGAATGGCTCTTATTTTTATTTATTTGACTCAGTTCCCTATATATTTGAGAAATGAGGTCTTTATCAGAGAAACTTCCTATAAAAAATTTGATATTACTCTATCGTCTATGATACCTTTCAGCAAAATTTAGTTTCCCTATTTACCGTTTTTACTTAAGTCCATTTTTGCAATTACTTTCCTTGAGATGATGAATGCTCTTACTGCCTTTTGTTTTTCCTTTAGGTGAAGCATAATATATTCTGCTCCAGTCTTTAATTTTAACTCGGTGCATGTTTTTCTGTTTCAAGTGTGTCTCTTGTAAACAATATATTGTTGGATTCTGATTTTTTAAATGTTTATTTATTTATTTTTAGTTTTCAACATTCATTTCCAAAAAATTTTAGTTCCAAATTGCCTCCCCATCTATCCCCTCCCCCACTCCAAAATGTCGTGCATTCTGATTACCCCTTACCTCAATCTGCTGTCCCTTCTAACACCGCCCCCCTTTCCCTTATCCCCATCTTCTCTCTTGTCCTGTAGGACAGGATAAATTTCTATAACCCATTACCTGTATTTCTTATTTCCCAATTGTATGCAAAAACAGTTCTCAACATTTGTTCCTAAAACTCTGAGTTCCAATTTCTCTTCCTTCCTCCCTCCCCATGCATCCCCACTGAGAAGGCAAGCAATTCAATATAGGTTATATATGTGTAATTTTGAAAATGACTTCCATAATAGTCATGTTGTGTAAGACTAACTATATTTCCCTCCATTCTATCCTGCCCCCTATTTATTCTATTCTCTCCTTGGACCTTGTCATTCCCCAAAAGTGTTTACTTCTAATTTCTCCCCCCTCCCATTTGCCCTCCCTTTCATCATCCCCTCTACCCCCCTTATTCCTTTCTCCCCTGCTTTCCTGTAGTGTAAGATAGATTTTTCATGACCAAATTGAGTATGTATGTTATTCCTTCCTTAAGCCAAATGTGATGAGAGTAAGCTTCACTTTTCCCCTCTCACCTCCCCTCTTTTCCCCTCCATTGAAAAAGCTTTCCTGCCTCTCTTATGAGAGGTAATTTGCCCCATTCCATTTCTCCCTTTCTCCTCCCAATATATTCCTCTCTCATCCTTTAATTTTATTTTTTAAGATATCATCCCTTCCTTTTCATATCACCCTGTGCTCTCTGTCTACATATATACATGTGTATTATTTCCAGAACTTCCCAAATACTGAGAAAAATTTCAAGAGTTACAAATGTAGGAATGTAAACAGTTCAACTTTAATAAGTCCCTTATGATTCTTCCTTCCTGTTTACCTTTTCATGTTTCTCTTGATTCTTGTGTTTGAAAGTCACATTTTCTATTCAGCTCTGGTCTTTTCATCAAGAATGCTTGGAAGTCCTCTGTTTCATTGAATAACCATTTTTTCCCCTGAAGTATTATATTCAGTTTTGCTGGATATGTGATTCTTGGTTTTAATCCTAGTTCCTTTGACTTCTGGAATATCCTATTCTAAACCCTTTGATCCCTTAATGTAGAAGCTACTGGATCTTGTGTTATCCTGATTGCATTTCCACAGTACTCAAATTGTTTATTTCTAGCTGCTTGCAATAATTTCTTCTTGACCCGGGAACTCTGGAATTTTGCTACAATCTTCCCAGGAGTTTCTCTTTTTGAATCTCTTTCAGGAGGTGATTGGTGTAGTCTTTCAATATTTTTCTTACCCTCTGATTCTAGAATATCAGGGCAGTTTTCCTTGATAATTTCATGAAAGATGATGTCTAGTCTCTTTTTTTGATCATGACTTTCAAGTAGTCCCCTAATTTTTAAATTGTCTCTCTTGGATCTCTTTTCCAGGTCAGTTGTTTTTCCAATGAGATATTTCACATTATCTTCCATTTTTTCATTCTTTTTGGTTTGGTTCTGTAATTTTTTGCTTTCTCATAGTCTTTAGCTTCCATCTGCTCCATTCTAATTTTTAAAGAATTATTTTCTTAAGTGAGCTTTTGAACCTCCTTTTCCATTTGCTTATTTTGCTTTTTAAAGCATTCTTCTCCTCATTGACTTTTTGAATCTCTTTTTCTAATTGAGTTAGCCTATTTTTAAAGGGGTTATTTTCTTCAGCCTTATTTTGGGTCTCCTTTAGCAAGCTGTTCATTCACTTTTCATGATTTTCTTGTGTTGCTATCATTTGTCTTCCCAATTTTTCCTCCACCTCTCTTACTTGATTTTCAAAATCCTTTTTGAGCTCTTCCATTGCCTGAGACCATTGTATATTTATTTTGGGGGGTTTGGATGCAGAAGTCTTGACTTTTATATCTTCCCCTGAAATTCCTGTTCACCAAGAAAGTAACCTTCTATTGTTTTATTTTTTTCCCCTTTTTGGGCATTTTTCCCAGCCAGTTACTTGACTTTTGAGTCTTTTGTCAATAGTGGGGTATTCTCTGGGGACCTGTAAGTTCTTGGGTCCTCTAATGTGGCACCATTGAGAGAGAGGAGCTTCCTCCTCTCCTGGCCTGCACTCTGGTCTGGGAGTTACCAAAGCTTTTTTTCCCAGGATCTTCGAGTAGAATTCCCTTTTCAGAGCCTCCACCAGCTCTACTACACCAGCCTGCACTCTTCCTTACCCCTGGGCTACCACTCAGAGCTGAGACTCAGATCAGTGGCTCAATTCCCCCAGGGTATACTGCTGCTAACACTGCCTGGGGCTACTCCCTTCTCACTCTGGTGAAAAAGCTTTTTCATTGACTTTTCAAGTTGTCTTTGGTTGTGGGTTGTGGGTTGAGGGATCTGAGAAACGTAGCTGCTGCCAAGAATTCCGCCCCCAGTGCCTATTCTGGTCCTGTTCCTGCCGGAGCTGCACAGCCAAGGCTGAGCTGGGCTCCATGGGCTGCAGTCTGCTCTGTGCCCCTTGTGATAAACCTTTCCTGTTGGCCTTCCAGGCTACCTTAGACTGGAAATCTCTTTCACTGTTGTTTTGTGGTTTCTGCTGCTCTAGAATTTGTTTAGAGTCATTTTTTACAGATATTTTATGGGCTGTGGGAGAAAAGCTTGAGTAGGTGCACCTTTCTACTCTACCATCTTAGCTCCTAGATTCTGATTTCTACTTTCATTTTATGAGTGATCTCATCCCACTCACATTCATGGTTATGATTATTTGTGTATTTCCCTCTATCCTACTTTCTTCTGTTTATCCTTTTCTCTTTTTATCCATCACTTCTCAAAACTCCAATTTGCTTCTGAAAACTGCCTCCTTTAATCTGACTTCCGTTTTATTACTGCTCCTTCCACACTTTGCACATCTCTTATCTCTTTCATCTCCTATTTCCCTATTGAGTAAGACAAATTTCTATACCCAACTGAGTTTGTATATGTTTTTTGTGCTTCCAAGTGTTATCCTGGGAGAGATGACACTAGCTGGTCAGAACCTGGTCTGCCCCCTGGTTCTTACTTAGGAAGGGCCCTTACTTCCCTGTAGTTTCAGGTGGTAGACTTGCTCTTGATCCTTAGACTGTGACCTTACTTCCCTGCAGCCACAAGCACTAGAGCTCCTCTTGGGCCTGAAATTGTGACAAAGGTCCCTGCTTTCCTGGAACTGTGATACAGAACTGCATATGAGCAACAGAGTTGCCAAATAGAGTCAGACCCTGTACTCAATGCCAGTAAAGTGTCCTCTGTAATCTCTTTCTGGCCATTTTCCAACCCTTTATTGTTTCTAGGCTGAGAGTTCCTGAAGCTGCTGCACCTTCTATCAAAGGCACCTTTAAAGGCTTACTGCTGATGCTCCTGTCATACTCTGAGTTAGCCCCCACCTCTGTGTCACAGATCTCTTCTGCCAACCCCCTAAGTTTTCTAAGAGTGGAGAAATGTCTCACTATGATCTTTTATTGGGTTTTCTACTCTAAAACATGATTGGAGGAATTGTTGTAGAGTTGTGTGGAAGGGGAGTATTTTAAGAGTTCAGTTGAGTTGCTTAGTATACTCTGCCATCTTGGCTCTGCTCTCTGTAACAGCCCTTTTTTGTTGTGGCAAAGACTGGAAACTAAGGCAACATCCCTCATTTGGTTATGGCTACACCAGGTAAAGTATATGAATGTGATGCAAATGATGAAAAGGTTGGCTTCAGAAAACAATCTGGAAAGTCTTGTATGAACTAATACAGAATGAAATGAGGAGAACCAGGAGAATAATTTATACGGTGTCAGCAATATTGCAAAGCTAATCAACTCTGGAATCCTCAGTAACTGTGATCAACACAAAGTCCCACCACAGTTCCAAAAAACTCACAGTGAAACATACTATCCTCTTCCAGAAAGAAAGCTGATAAACTCAAAGTTCTGATTAAAGTACATTTTCTTTTTCTTTCTTTTTTGGGGGCAAAGGGAAGTGGCTAATTTGGAAATTTGTGTTGTATGTTCATACATATTTGTAGTGGGTTTAATTTTCTTGCTTTCTCAATGATAAGAGAGGGTGAGTTGTCCTTTGTTGCTGAAGAAGACCATGCCATCAGAGAAATAATGACATGATTTGCACTTGACTTTGCTTTTTTGTTTGTTTGTTTTTTTGTATGAGGGAGGGCTGTGCAGGTCACCAGCCTCACTTCTCCTCCAGAGCCATCTGAATGCAATGACCAGATGCTCCTCAGGATGACTGGAGATGACCCAGGATGGGACAATTGGGGTTAAGTGACTTTCCCAAGGTCACACAGCTAGTGAGTGTCAAGTGGCTGAGGTGAGAGTTCAACTCAGGTCCTCCTGAATCCTACACTGGTGCTTTATCCACTGTACCACCTAGCTGCCCTTAAGAGAGGGTGAGGGGAAAGGAGAAGAATTAGGAACTGAAAATAAAATAAAATATTTTTTTTAAAAGCAGATTCAATTACTAAGGAGACAAAGAACAACTTAAATAACTAGACGAATATCCAGTCCTCATAGCTAAGCTGTGCCCATATGATAAGAATGACAATACTTCCAAAATAAATTTACATTTTTAATACTTTATCAATCAAATTACTTGGGGGACACTTTATGGAACCTGACAAAATAATTGCATGATTCATTTGGAAGGACAAAAAAATCTAAAATATCAAGGGAAATGATTAAAAGAAATAGGGAAGAAGGAGGAATAGCACTTCCTAATTTCAAACTACATTGTGAAGTAGCAGTCATCAAAACCATCTTGTATTGGTTAAGAAATAGATAGAATAAGGAAACAGACTAGACAAGATAGGATCAGAAATAATGTAATCAATGAGTCTGATGAAGTGTAAAACATAAATTACCTGGGGAAAACTCCATATTTGATAAAAAACTATGAGAAAACTGTAAAGCAGTTTGGCTGGTCAACTCTATTCACCATATTCCACAATATATTCCAAATGGATGGACAACCTTATAGTAAAGACTATTTTAGACTATCTAAAAAATATTAGAGAAGAAGCAAGTCATATATGTCTTATGGGGTAAGATGTATACTTTTATCCAAAACAGAGATAGAGACAATTACAAAAGAAAATAGATGACTTTGATTACATAAAACTGAAAATTTTTTGCTCAGACAAAAGTAATATACCTAGGATGAGAAGGTAAGTGGCAAAAATGGGGGAGGGGGAAATCTTTGTATCACATTTCTCTGATAAAGTTTTAGGATCAGGAATATATAAGCAAATGATAAACATATACTTAAGGCTAATAGCCATTCTCAATAGAAAAAAGGACATAAGCAAACAGTTTTAAAAAAAAAAAAGAATTAGGAAATATTCTCAACCACATCAAAGAATATACCTTATCACCAATTATAAGGATAATACAAATCAAAACAACTTTGACGTTTCCCCTCACACCCTGCAAATAGACAAAGATGACCAAAAAAATGGAGGGGGTGCAGAATGATAGGCACACTAATATACAGTTGGTGTTGCTATGAAATGGCATAACCATTTTGGGAAGCAATTGGAATCACAAATAAAATGGCTAAGATAGTCATACTTTGTACTGGGCTTATAACCCTATGAGGGCTCTGATAAGATGAAAGTCCCCATGTGAACCAAAATATTTATAGTAGTACTTTTTGCGAAAGCAAAGAAGTGGAAATAAAGTAGA
>CM053770.1:171609889-171654509 GCA_028658325.1 Potorous gilbertii
TGCAGTTTATTGTTTAGGTCCCTTCCAACCTTTTGCCATTTTTGAGGATGAATTTCTGGGCCATTTATAATGAACCACGGGCAGACATTATCAACAAACAGAAAAAATTTAACGAGGTCCTTCTTCTTCACTGTAACTCCCCTTTCTCAGAGTGCTGATTTAAGGTCTTTTATAAAAACCTGTTCTTTAGAAAGTTTAGAACCCATGGAAACTATGAGATGGACGAACTTCACTTACCGACGGCGGGGGCTCCTTGATGTGGCCGAAAAAACTGGGTCGCTACGATTCCTGTCACTGGTCCGCCTGGCGAGGGTCCGTATCCCGAGCCCCACGTGGGCGCCAACTGCCCCATCCGGCGGGGTTAGTTAATTAGTGGGTGTCGGGAGGGACCCAGCCTGAGAGGAATGGGCCGAGAAGAAGAGTGAGACCAAGTGAGTGTTAAGCAAGGTCTGATTTATTTTACTGCATATATTCAAGAGAAAAGAGAGAGCAGGAAGATGGGAGGGGTAGCGAGAGAATTTCCAGGGGCGGGTGCTGAGACATCCAGTGATGAGCTCGGCTGATTCTCGGATGATGGTACTCGGGTGTGGCTTTCTCATAGGGAGAGAACTTCTGCTTGGGGCAGGGCTCCCAACAGTCTTCACCCTTTGCCTTTATCTTGCAAGACTTCTTTATCTTGTAAGACTTAACCTAGATGTCCAACCCCCCATAAGGAAACCCTAAAATCATCCTGTGTAAGTCTGGAACTTTTCCTATATCACTGCCTTTGTTTAGCTCTTTGCTAAATCTCAGACCCGCTGCTTTTGCATCAATAAAGCTCCCAGTGGCTACAGAGAAGATCTAAGTGAATTCATTCACATTTTGAACCAGCTCTCCCATCTCTCTCTTCAACAGTTTCACCTTCATTAATATGGTGGCATATTAAGCATTCATGAGACCCAGTTGCTTTAAGATTATATAAAGTATATCCTACTTCACTATAAAGCTTACTAATAATATTAAGACTTTTCCTTCTCCTAGAAGGAGTGGAATCAAGTGGAAAGAGCAACCAGTAATAGATGTAGAATTAAACAAAAGCAAGAAAATGTGATATAAGTATGATTGTGAGCCATAAAGCAAATGGTAGCGGAAAAAGTAAAATTTTCATTCCCTATATTACAGTTTAAGCTTGTTTTGCTTCCTATAGTTTTCTTATGCAGAGTTTTGTGTTCGTCCTTCATTGAGGAAGAAGACCATGCCATCAGAGAAATAACTTGACTTTGTTTTGATTGAGAGAGGGCCGTATAGCCTAACTTCTCTTCCAGAGCCATCTGAATCCTATGACCAGATATTCATCAGGATGACTGGAGATGATCCAGGATGAGGCAATTGGGGTTAAGTGACTTGCCCAAGGTCACACAGCTAGTGAGTGTCAAGTGTCTGAGGTGCGATTTGAACTCAAGGTCCTCCTGACTCCTGTACTCTTGCTCTATCCACTGTACCACCTAGCTACCCAACTGAAGAAGTAAATACCAGGTGACAGTTATCAGGAATCAGCAAAGCAAAAGCACCCTTAGGAACATGACTCTCACATGAAACAGCAGGGAGCAGGTTTTATTTGGTCACAGGGTATCCGAGTCTTTTTCAGTGCAGTCTTGATTGCAGTTGTGGTGGTCAGCAATACTTGCAATGGGCCTTCCTAGGTGGTCCATTAGAAACTGTTCATGTAAACATTATCTCCAGGTTGAAAGCCGTGTAGAGAAAAGTTTAAGGGTTCAGTCTGTACTGTAGTCATTGCTTCATGAATTTCCTTCAATCTGTTTTGTAATTTCAATATTTTAGAAGTAATAGATATAACTTCCCAACAATGATCGATAGACCAGGGAGCAAGGTTTTGCTTATATGGGAGGGTGGTCAAATAGCATTTCAAAAGGTTGTTGTTCAGTTGTGTCTGACTCTTCATGATCCCATTTGGGGTTTTCTTGGTAAAAATACTGGTGATTTGCCATTTCCTTCCCTAGCTCATTTTATAGATGATGAAACTGAGGCAAACAAAGGGAAATAACTTGCCCAGGGTCACACAATGAGTAAGTATCTGAGGACACATTTGAACTCAGATCTTCCTGATCTCTAGGCCCACTATCCACTTCACTTTATTACTTCAAAAGGAGAGAGGTGTAATTTCTCCACTTGGGTGTGGTTTTGCAGATAAAATAAGGCAACATCAGACCACTTTAAGTGGGTTTCAGAACATAATTTACCCATGAGAGTTTTAAGTTCTTTATTCACATGCTCAACCTGATCTGAATTCTGGAGATAATAAGGAGTATGAAAGTTGGGAGTTATCCCGAGGCAAAAATAAATTTGAGAGTGAAATAAGACCCCTTATCTGAATCTATGAAAGGAACTTCAGAAATCATCTAATCCATAGGGACAAAGTGATTAGATGAGTGCTGAAGTTCCTTCTTGTTCTAGATTCATCATTTTATCAGAAACCAACTTCTGCTTTTTCTTATGTATTATGCACATATAAAGGGCTTTCCTCCTCTCACTATCACAAATTCAAACCCCTCTTCCAGAGGTGGGGAAACTGTAGCCTCAAGGCCCTTAAAAGAATTTGTTTTGTAAAACTTGAACTAAATCAAGGACATAGAAGGACACAGAAGGCTGCAGGTTCCCCACTCCTGCCCTATCCTGTAGTGGTAAAAAGTGACTAGATATTAAATGTTGACCTGAAAACTTGGTTAAAGAAAAGGCAACAGGCTCAATGCATACATTTTATGATTTAATTAATTAATTAATCAATTCCCCATTAAAGATAACAGTAACATAATGCATTACGGAGCCAGAAATGTTCTGGCTCCCTAGTACAGAAACCTTCTGGCTTATATACATTTTGTCATGAGAAAGGAACTCTTCTCAGTTGAACAAATCATAATTTCAGTAAGACAAGACAATTAATAGAGCAATATCAGTTGAACCTTGCAATTCCAGACTGGGTAAACACATGTCTCGGTGACATACGACAAGAAAGGAAATCCCACCACTAGTGAGTGGCAGGCTTCCTGTCCTAAACAGATATTCGAAATAACTGACATAGGAAAGGGTAAACAAAGTTCAAATAGAAATTACAACCTAAGATGTCTGTATTTTCTTTACCATTAATATGCCATAACATAGTATTTGTCTATTGATATTAAGATATGGAAAAAGTCCCATTATTCAAGGTAGTGTCTTCGGTTAAAGGTCTCCCAAGGAATGTTAAGTCAGCCCTGGCTGGCTTTTGACATAGGAAGAGGCATTCTCTGAGTTTGCTTCAGAGAGAACAAAGAGATTATTCCAAAATTTTATATTAAACATTATCATAAGAGATATTGTATTATGCGATTTGGGATTGCTGGTGGTAATCATTTAATATAAATTTTGGCCTGAGCCTGAACTAATCAATTAGACTGCTTTGTTTTGTTCTAAAAATGCCCTTTCCTGTATCAGCAACTTCAAAATTGCCTGCAACCAGTGGCAGGATTTTTTTCCTTATCTTATATTGGTGAGGTTCAGGGGTGATGGGGACCCCAAAATACCCACAGTCCGGGTCATGCTCGAATGATTTCAATTCAAGCCTTCTTAAAGCCAAAGAAAACAGAGTTTATTAAAGATTTGCCAAACTGGATTGCCTCTTAAGGAACCTAAGCATTTGTAACACTTGTATTACACAAGTGGGCCAGATAGAACCCCAGATAGACAGAGTCTGAGCTGGATTGAATCTGAGCGCCTTCATGGAGGCGAGATGGAACTTAAATACAAAAAAGAGTATAGGAGGGGTCTGGGATGGGGTAGTCTGGTAGTCCAGGGTGATGGGAGGAGGGGTTTAGGAAGGGTCTTGAGGAGAAGTCCAAGGAGGGTCAAAGACTGGAAACAGCTGGAGGCTATCAGGAGATATCAGACAATGGAGGGTTTGGGTGGGAAGCAGGTGGGGCAATCCAGAGATCTTGATAGGGGCAGTATGGGAATGGATACAGATCTTGATGAGCTTCCAGAGACTGCCTGAACAAATGGGAAGATTAGATTTGAGTAAGAAAGGCCAGATTAAGTGGGAAGATTCAAGGGGAGCTCAAGGAGGCTCCCAGAGTCTGAACCCCATCAGTATCACAGACACATGTTATATAGAGGAAATACAGACATCCTGGAGTCATAAAATCCAACTGACACTACTTTGTTAATTGTCTTGTCTCACTAAGAAAATTCCATTCTCCCGGTATAGTTAAACACATATAGAGACCATAAATCTGAGGGACACAGACATCTGGGATTGTCCTAAAACAGATTTAAGCCTGGTCATTCTTGTATCGGACAGAAGTTTATTGAAATTTCCTTTACAGGAATAAACTGTATGCATTTAGCTGTTTGTCTTTTTCTTAACCAAACTTTCAGATCAACACTGGGAGCCCCACAATGTCAGGGTATGGAGCAGTTTCTGCCTGGAATAAATTCATGCCCCCAAAGCTTCCAGGCAAAGGGGTAAGATATAACACCAACATTGGGAGCTAGATTTCTAGTGAATCTGCAGTTTAGTGGGGCTGAAACTGATGTTTATATAGAAAATGGACAGTGAAATAATCTGGATGGGATTACAGATTAAGGTAAATAGTCTGGGGTAGGTCAGATATAACAGTGAAAAGACATCAAATAGCATAATTAGGTGACCTAGATGGGATTAAGGCTTCCTGTAAATTATGACCTTGCATAAATAAGAAAGAGAGGAAAAACAAATGTTCTTCCAAAATGTTACTTGAATCAGTTACTACTCAGAATATAAATGTGCATCATTGTCTATAGCACACAAGTATATGTTCAGATTTCCTAAGCAGTATCTCTTATTTTAAACTTAGTGAAGGAGTACTTAAAAACCCCATTAGTTTATTAAGTCCCTATGTCTGCTGACTCTCCTTCCTAAGAAGCTGTTTTGTTTGAAAACACTTGCCCAGAAGAAGAAAAGAAGAAAATAACACCAAAAAAGGACAAGAATTTTAACAAATTATCCCTTTTCTGCTTTTCAAACATAGAATAGGGATGGTTTATTACACAGAAGTAATGTGTACAATTTTGAGAGCTTAAAAAATGTTTTTTTAAGGGCTGAAAGTGGTCTAAGTTCCATTTTGTTCTGTACATGCTAACTTTTTGGTTTGGGGTTTTTTGCTTTGCAACCTCTCAGCATATAGCTGTGGGACTGCTTAAAGTAAAATGTGGTTGTGTGTCCACTCAGATGAGGACTACATGAACCTACAAACTAAGTCCATGGAGTTTTCTTGGCAAAGATACTGGAGTAATTTGCCATTTCCTTTTCCAGTATGTCTCCATTTTACAGATGAGGAACTTAAGCAAATAGATATTAAATAACTTGCCCAGGATCAAACAGCTAGGAAATACCTGGAGGCTACATTTGAACTCAATCCACTGCCCTTAACAAATGCTTATTGACTAAATGATAAAGAAGGAATATTTTTCGTCTAATGTAAATGAATATGCTAATAAGGACAGATTCTTTCTTTTGTGACAATTTAGTCATTCTCTTGTGTTTCCAATGAATATCTTTTACTATTCACAGAAGATACCTGGTAAACAACATTTTTTCTTTTCTTACTCTCTCTCAAGAGTACCTGGGAAGTTCCCAGGGAACCAGCCAACTAATGATACTGATGCTTATATACAAAATGGATAATGGAAGGATTTGGGTGGGATTAAATAGTCTGCTGTGGGCCAAAGGAATGTTGAGTAGGTTAATTAAGTGATCTAGATTGCTTCCAGAGGCAAGATCTTTTTCCTTTAGGGGTCCAGGTCCATTCCCCATCAGTATTATTTTAAATTAGAATAGAAACTAATTAGAAACAAAGGAATTACTAATGACTTGGATAATTTTAATGCCTGGTTTCAGTTCCTTTGTTCTCACTGTCCCAGAGGCTACTCATCACCCCAAAAGGCTAGGGCTACAACCCCAAAGCATTATCACACAGATAAACTTTTTCTAGATAAAGAGTATTCTTTTTCATCTTGGCTTAATACCCCTAAACCCACAGATACTATGACAACAAAACCTAAATATTCCAAGTGAGTTGGCTTGAATTTGGACTTCTGAGTGCCAAGAAATATATGTGTGTGTGTGTATACCCAACAAATGTACTTTTTGCTATTATTAACAATATCTAATATTTATATACTGTTTACTGTGTGCCAACACAACACAACAACAGTGGGAGGTAGGTGGTGTTACTATCTCCATTTTACGAATGAGGAGGCAAATAGAGTTTAATTTATTTGCCCAAGGTCACATAGCTATCAAGTGTCTGGGATGGTATTTGAAACAAGGTTTTCCTCACTCTAGACCTGGCACTGTATCCTGTACACTCATGAGTCAGCCAGATTGAATTAGCTTTTAGAAAAGGAGTATTTATTAGATAAGGCAACTGGATGGTATAATGGATAGAGCACCACTGCCTGGAATCAAGAAGACTCATCTTCCTGAATTCAAATCTAGCCTCAGATGCTTACTTACCTGGGCAAGTCACTTAAACCCTGTTTGCCTCAATTTCCTCATCTGTAAAACCAAATTGGAAAAGGAAATTGTATCTTTGCCAAGAAAACCCCAAATGCTGGTCACAAATAGTTGGACAGAACTGAAAAGACTGAACCATTTACCAGGTACTTCGGATCTAAGACAGTTCCAAAAGACTCAGCATGGAAAATGTTATCCACATCCAGACAGATAAAAGTGGAGTCTGAATGTAGACTGTAGCATACTATTTTCTTTTTTCTGTTTTGTTTTGTTTGTTCTTTCTAGTTGTTTTTTCTCTTCGATTCTGATTCTTCTTCCACAAACTGAATAATGTGGAAATGATTCTGTTGAAGAGAGAGATGGGAGGGCTAATTCAAAATGTGAATGAATTCACTTAGATCTTCTCTCTGTAGCCATTGGGAGTTTTATTGATGAAAGCAGCAGGTCTGAGATCTAGCAAGTAGCTAAACAAAGATGGTGATATAGAAAAAGGGTCAAAGTTATATAGGATGATTTTAGGGTTTCCTTATGGGGGGTTGGAGATCTAGGGTAAGTTTTTCAAGATAAAAAAGTCTTGCAAGATAAAGACACAGGGTGAGGATTATGAATGACACAAAATATGGGAGACAAGGAAATCCCATTCCCCAGGATGAGGGACAGAGATAAGGAATTTTATGGTCCAGGATAAGGGGAAGTTTTGTGGTAAGGGGAGACTTTAGGGCAACTTCAGGTTAGAAAATAAACCAAAAGCCTTACAAAGTCAATCCTTAATATTATTTTTAACTCTTAGGGCATTGTTTCTATCCACATCAATGAAGTTTGGGGTTGCTGAGAACCCTGAAATGTCAGGGTACAGGGTAGCCTCTGCCTGATATGAATTCACAAGCTCAAATCTTCTTCCACTCAAAATGACAGTGACAATAGCAGTCAACCTGCAATTTAATGGAGGTGAGACTGATGCTTGTATAGAAAAAGGAGAGAAAAGAATCTGTGCAAGATTAAGGAGTGGTAAGTAGTCCAGGGTGGATCAGGTGCATCAGTGGAAGGAATATCAAATAGGCTAATTAGTAGTTCTGGGTGGGCTGGGGGGAAGGAGGGGAGCTGCTGAAATCGATAGGAAAATTCTGAGACTGGCTTGCTTTCAAAGACATGTTCTTTTTCTTTTAGGGGTCCAGATCTCATCACACCATTAGAAATATATTTAATATGATTATACAAGTATAGCCTAGAATAGATTGCTTGCTGCCTTGGAGAGGGGGGAGGAGAGGGAAGATAAAAAAATTGGAACTCAAAATCTTATAAAAGTGAATGTTGAAAACTATCTTTACATGTAATTGGAAAAAATAAAATCTTATTAAGTGAAATAAAAATAAAAATATATGTATTAGGTACTTTAGTTGGTATAATAAATACATCCCTCCCCAAATTTTATGCCACATTCTCCCGCTGATTACAGATGTAATACAAGGGAAAGTGGGCTCAAGCTTAGAAAGCACATGTGGTAAAGGGATAACTCATTGCTACTTTAAAAACCTTTCAAAGACTTCTTAAGATATTCCCCTTAGTATGGTATAGCTTTTCTGAGAGGCCTCTTTTAAAGTCTTGAATCTACCTTTCAATTTATCCTTGGATCCTAATGTAGATAGTGCCACCAGCTACTACTGTCCTAGGGACACTGCTAGCATGTCAATGGAATGTCCAAATCCTTTGGTCCTTCAAAGTTCTTAAGGTTCTCCTCTGGTCAAGTGTAGAAGGAGGAAAATGTGGCCTCCGACACTTATTCAGTGTGTGATCCTGAGCAAGTCTCTTTACTTTGCCTTAGTTTTATCATCTATAAAATTAGCTTGAGAAGGAAATGGCAAATCATTTCAGTGTCTTTACCAAGAAAAGCCCAGATTGGGTCATGAAGAGTCAGATACAACTGAAAGGACTGAACAGCAACAATGTACTCTATCTAGTAGGATCAAATCATCCAACCAATCTAAACAGGCTTCCTATGGAATGTCTCTCCAATTCATCCAAAAGCTTTCAAAGATATGTAAATTGGTGAAAGCCTTTTTGCATAGTCTAAAGCCTATGACTGACCCCATGGAGATTTGTAGGACTTGTTTAAGCCTTATCATTATACAAATGAGAAATCCTGTTATCTGGTTTAGGTATTAAGGCATATGTCTTCTACATAGTTTGGGGTAATTGGCTAGATCAGGGGTGGGGAACCTGTGGCCTTAAAGCCACATGCAGCCCTCTAGGTCCTCAAGTTGGGCTATTTGATTGAATCCAGACTTCCCAGAACAAATACCTGTTAATAAAAAGATTTGTTTTGTAAAAGTTGGACTCTATAAAAAGACCATATCCAATAACTTAGAAGACCAACCACATGTAGTTTTAAGGCTGCAGGTTCCCCACCTCTGGGCACGTTGACCTTTAGATTTTGGAAGGGGTTGGGAAAACCGATAAGACATGACAACCTATGTTAGAGTTGACTATTTACATATATGATGGGAAAAACTGAAAGGTGATTTTGCTCCTGTCACTCTGGGACCCACATGTTTTGTTTCAAGTCAGCTGCATAAAGATTTGATAACTTGGAATACTAAAGGCCACCTTTTCAGTAGTGAGGTAGGAGAATCATCACTGCCAAATGTTTTATATATAAAGGGTGTCCTCCCTGGAGTAATTGATGGTGATATGTGGTAATAAGCACATGGCTGAGACATTTCTGCTTACCATGCAACTCAACAAGAAAAATTCCTTAAAATGGGCCTACCTCCCTACAAATGTGTTGGGAGCACTGCCCTAAGCAGAAGTTCTCTCCCCATGAGAAAGCCACACCCGAGCACCATCATCCGAGAATCAGCCGAGCTCATCACTGGATGTCTCAGCACCCACCCCTGGAAATTCTCTCGCTACCCCTCCCATCTTCCTGCTCTCTCTTTTCTCTTGAATATAAGCACGGCATGCAGTAAAATAAATCAGACCTTGCTTAACACTCACTTGGTCTCACTCTTCTCAGCCCATTCCTCTCAGGCTGGGTCCCTCCCGACACCCACTAATTAACTAACCCCGCCGGATGGGGCACAAATGGCAACACCTAGGCCTTGATAAACTTTAGGCAGAAGCAGAAGTGAAAGTTTGTTTTTAGCTCCAACCTCCTCTGTAGATAAGGAAAGATTGTGACTTCATAAGTAGTGCTATGGGAGTTTTTCATTTTTCTTTCATCATTGACACTCAGGGCCATTCCTCCTTCATCTTTTGGTTAATATTAAAGTCATCTGACCAAAATCTGCCCTAGGGGGATATGAAAATATACTTCAGTGCCTTAAAGATTCGTTAGATAAGAAACTAGAGGAAAACCCTTAGGGGAATGTGAACATTTACTTAAGAGCCTTAAACATTACTTAGATAAGAGGCCAAGGAAAAATCTACAGTATCCCTCACTCCTTGGCATATAAATTCTCCTCCTCAGTGAGTCTATTGTGAATCCTCTAACTGTAGTTCAATCTGTAACCTGACTTAGTTTAGTATAAACAAACTTGGACAAACCTTATTTCCTTAGGCGATGTATGACATTATGATTAAATTTATTCAACTTTTATGACATTGAAGGAAGTATGGGATTATGGATCTGTCTTCTCTTTTTTAACTTTTATGATCTAAGAGGAATGTACAAGATTGCAATATGTAAATAAATTATTTCTTTGTTCTCTTGATATAATTTTTCCTATAGGGAGCCTTCTCAAAATCCTCACAATTTTTCAGGTTTTCTCAGAGGCCTGAACCTATACTTGAGCATAATACTAAAACATGGATTTTTTTCCTTTCCCTAATTTTTGCATTGTGGTAAATATGTATTTGGCAGCAGTTATCCAACACATAAATTCAGAGAGGAAATTATTTCTTCCATAACAGTAGTGAGAACTGAATTTATAATTTTTATATTAATTGATATGATATATGTAATGAATATACTAATAATTTAATTTTCTCAAGAGCTGTCTCTCTAGTTCGAGCATCAGAGCTCACAATGCAGTTTAAACTGATTAATCAAAACTGACAATGTTCATAACCACTGGAACTTAAGTGAAGGGAATGCAAAATTATAGAACCTGTTCCCATCACAAAACTGTGATTCTGCACTCTAGGGGAAGTGATTAGCACTCCCAAAGACTTGACTCCAGGATTGTTGGGTTTCTCATGGGAAACTACCAAGCAATTATTTACAATCCACATTCCCCGCTCCTTTCCCACTTGTGATTTAAGAATCTGTGCTTTTACTTCAGCTAAGAGAACATTCCTCACTCTGAACTGATTAATTAAACTATTTGATTACTGATCTGCCTGTCTCTAGGCCTGTGTTGTGTGTCTCTGAGCATCCTCAGGTTAGAAACTGGCTCAGTAAAAATCTGGTTAACAGTAGTATGATCCAAGAATCTAGCTTCTAGTCAGAGAAGGGAGATTTCCTTGATAGCACCACTCTTGGGATTTACCTGTGAATAAACTCAAATTAGAGAGTTCCCAAATTTAACGTTTTAGAGACTAGCCTTTGTAAAGAGATAAAATCATTTACTAAGCAGCATTGCCTCCTTGCTCAGACTGTGGTCCTTCACCTTGAGGCTGGAGAAGCAATCAAACAAATCCTTGATTTGAAGCAGTAAGGGATTTGGACATTGCTACTGCTCAATATTATAGTGTAATTCAGACAGGTAAATGAGGAAAGGATTGCATTTTTTTTAAATTATTCTGAGAAGAGGTCTGTCTATAGGTTTAATCAGAGGCCCAAAGGGGTCAATGTCACAAAGAAAGTGTAAGAATCTCAGTGTGTTGTTCATTAATTTTTAGTTGGGTCTGACTCTTTATGACCTCATCTGGGGGAAGGGGAAGTACTTTAAAAAAAATTTTTTTTGATTGCATATAAAAACAATTTTTAAAATTAATTTAAAACATTTTTGAGTCCCAAATTCTCTCCCTTCCTTCCTCCTCTTACCCTTCCCTGAGATGACAAGCAATTTGATATAGTTTGTATATGTGCAATCATGCAAATTATAGTTCCATATTCACTATGTTGTAAAAGAAAACACAGACCAGAAAAAAGAAACCAAAGTGAAAAACAGTATGCTTCCATCGGCATTTACATTCCATCAACTCTTTCTCTGGAGGTAGATAGCGTTTTTCATCATGAGACCTTTGGAATTGTATTACATCATTGTTTTGCTGACAATAGCTAAGTCATTCACAGTTGATCACAACACAATATTACTATAACTATATACAATGATCTCTTAGCTCTACTCATTTCACTTTGCATCAGTTCATTTAAGTCTTTCTAGGTTTTTCGGAAAACATCTTGCTGATCATTTCTTATAGCATAGTAAAATTCCATTACAATCTTATACCATAACTTGTTTAGCCATTTCCCAAATGATGGGCATTCTCTCAATTTCCAATTCTTTACCACTACAAAAAGAGTTGCTATAAATATTTTAGTAAGGATAGGTCCTTTTCCTTTTTAAAAAATATTTCTTTGGAATGTAGACCTAGTAGTGGTATTGCTGAGTCAAAGGGTATATAGCCCTTAGGGCATAGTTCAGCAGAATGGTTGAATCAGTTGACAACTCTACCAAGAGTGCATTACTATCCTAATTTTCCCATAACCCCTCTTAGCATTTTACTTTTCTGTCATATTATTCAATCTAATAAGTCTGAGGTGGTTCCTCAAAGATGTTTTAATTTGCATTTTTCTAATCAATAGTGATTCAGAGTATTTTTATATGACTCTTCATGGCTTTGATTTCTTCTGAAAACTCCCTATTCATATCTTTAATCATTTATCAACTTATAAATTTGATTAGTTCTCTGTATATTTGGAAAATGAGGCCTTTATCAAAAAAACATTTATTGTAAACAATTTTCCCCAGCTTTCTATTTTTCTTCTAGGTTGGCAGCATTGGTTTTGTTTGTGCAAAAAATTTTTTTATTTAATTTAATATGATCAAAATCATTCATTTTACAACTTGTAATGCTCTCTATCTCTTATTTGGTGATAAACTCTTCTCCATAGATCTGACAGGTAAATTATTCCATGTTCTCCAAATTTGTTTACGGTATTACGCTTTATGTCTAAGTCATTTTTAATGAGTACCCATTTTAAATTTATCTTGGTCTATGGTATTAGATGTTTATGTACCTACTTTCTGCCAAATGGTTTTCCAGTTTTCTCAGGGGTTTTTGTCCAATTCTGAGTTCTGGTCCCCAAAGCTTGAATCTTTGGATTTATCAAAAACTAGATTACTATGGTCATTTACTACAGTGTATTTTGTACCTAATCTACTCCACTGATCTACCATTCATTCTTAGACAGATTTTTCTTGATGATTACCGCCTTGTAATATAATTGTGGATCTGATATGGCTAGGCTACCTTTCTTCTCGCTTTTCTTCATTGATTCCCCTGATATTCTTGGCCACTTTTCTTTCAGATGAATTTTGTTATTATTTCTTTCTAGTTCTGTGAAATGATTTTTGGTAATTTGATTGGTATGGTACTACATAAGTAAATTTAGGTAGAATTGTCATTTTTATTATTTTGGCTCAGCCTACCCATGAGCAATTGCTATTTTTCCAGTTGTGTTTTGACTTTATTTGTGTGAAAAGTGTTTTGAAATTGTGTTCATATAGTTCACTTGAAATGGTACTATACCAGGGTGATTGAATTTGGAGAAGAATAAAGACTAGAGATCCAATGTTTTGCCTCCTCCTTTGGAAAGACTAATCCCAATATCTGTTATATGGGGTGGACACTGGAGGTAGTTTATGATGGATCTTTTGACATAAAATGATAACAATGAGTAGGAGAAACAAAAGAAAATTAGGACTACATTATAAGCAATTAAACATCCAGCATGCAGTCCTCCTCACAGGTCATCAGCTGTGGCAAGATAGCTAAGAAGTCATTAGCTTCATACATGCAGCCTGTCACCACTCTCTTAGTGTTTGCTAGCCTACTACAGAGAACATTCTCTCCCTGACAGCTTCACAGGATCAATGGTAATACCAAATAGCTGCCCTTTTGGAGGCTTCTACTAAGGGGCTGATACCTTTTATTCTGAGAGGACTATGTGTAAGGACTCTCCCTCATCTTCCTCCAGGAACTCAAGATTGCTTTATCAGCTAGGGATTTACTTCCCATAGTTATACATAGCCATTTTTACTTTCACAATGTTGTTAGGAAGCAAGGATATCATAGCCATACCATCCCCTTGATCTCCCAAGCCCTTTCAAGAAATTTGAACCATCTAGGGGAAAGGTAAGGCCTAAGTGACTATAATGAAGACAGAATAAGGAAGGACACAGAATTGTGTCCAACAACTGTGCCCAAAAGCAGTTCATTCTTATTAAGTAAGTCTTCCTAAAGACTAGATCAGAGAAACCACTAAACTAGAGGTTCTCCTTCTTAGGGTGTGATTATTTGTAGACATGGTTTCTTGGAGGTGAGACACCCAACCCTGATAGGCAGGGGCACAATGATTAAGCTATTGTGTCACAGGTGCAATTCTCTTGTTTTACGATGGGTGCAAAGGACTAATTTGCCAGTTGGGAACAAGCTGAACACCATAAGAGATAAATGGGAACTTTGATTGGCTTGAAGAGCCCTCTTGGGCAGAAGTAGCTTCCTTATCCTTAGTTACTGGGAAATCATATAATTCTCAACCTAGTATAACATTCCTTTTTTCAAGGTTTTCATGTACCAGTCATGAGATTCAAAGCCCAATCCAGTGGGAAGATTTTCCAGGATTCTAAAGAGTTACCTCCTGCTATTGAATAAATGGCATCCAAACTTCAGTTGCATATGCCTCTCTTGTAGTGGGAAGAGCCACTGATGAATTAGGAAAAAGACATTCCTCAGGAATCATGTCCTCATAGTTGGGGGCCCACTGAGCTATCAGAAGAGGTGGGGTGTTGGAATTGGGATTAGAGACCTGCCAAAGGCTTGACTTGACCTGCTCTTTTATGGACAGTCTTCCAAAAACAGAATCTCTGCAGTCTTGAGAGTCAAGTGGAAGAGACTGTTGGATGGTCTACTTTATGTCTCCTAGGCTGTAGCTTCTTCAAAAGAGGTTGATTTGGTATGTGGGGGCCATTAAGATTTTAATGTGATAATGTGGAGTTTCTTGGAAATTACTCAAATCTCTCCTTGTTTGCTATACTATTGCCACATCAGCACTAGATACTCTAAATAAGGAGTTGTTGACTTTTGTTTCACAAGCTCCCTCTTCTTCCTCTTCCCTCCTCTTTACTTTAGTTACAGAACTACCACATCAGTAGTTAGTTAGGTCTTAGATAAGGGAATGTGTTTGGAGAGGGGGATCTTGGTTTCATGATTTCTCAGTTCTTGTCTAGCTTTTCGGGCTTAGACTGTAAGCTCGCCTCTCAACCAATGGAGAGGTGGGATAGTGGAGGGGCAGGATTCTTTGCATTGAGGTATATGATGATGCTTTGTTCTCTGTAAGCTGACTCCTTCTACTATTTTGATCTGGTGGAGGTGATGTCCCTTTCTCACAAGAACTGAATAAAATACTTTCTGTTCTTACCTTGAGAAGCCTCTTCATTGTCTAAATTTTGGGTAAGGGTCTTGTACCCCACACGGTATCATCTGGCCTGATCAACATTATGTCATCAATGTCATCCTTTCTAACCACTCGGTTATTTTAAGTGGAGATGGTGTAGCAAAGAACTTCTACTTTTTAATCTTCATTACTAAGGAACATGAAGATGAAGGGAACTGAGTCCAGAGAAATTAAGTGCCATTGTATCTTCCTGTATTGAAGCAAAGTAAATTTTCTCATGTGTTAAATGTTTAGTGACTTGAAAATGCCTCATTTCATTCAAATATTGAATATGAACTAAGAAAATGCTGGTGTTTCGGTCATGTCTACAATACCAGTGAAATATCCAGTTTAAGATGTAGAAAAGGCAGCTGGTAATATAAGACTGGAGCTAAAGAAAGATATTAGGTCTAGATATATGGGTCTGGGAGTTAGTTGCTTTCATATGTAATGTATGATATTTCAACAAATGATATAGTACAGAAGGAGAGAGAGAGAGGGCCAAGATCAGAGATCAGGACACATACAATTAGTGGATATGACCTGGATGAAATTCAAGCAAAGGACACTGAGAAAGAAAGGTAAGACAGGTAGTAGAAGAAGTAGAAGTAGAAGAAAGCAGTGTCATGAAAACCTAGAAAGTATCCAAGATGAGTGATTAACAGTGTTATAGACTGAATATAAGTAAAAAGGATGAGAATTGAGAAAATGCAATTAGGCAACTAACTACCTAGTCTAATTGCATTTTCTCAGTGATCTTATTGTTAACTTTGGTTTCAGTTTAATGATGCAAAGACATTTTGCAAAAGATTTAGAAGCAAGAGAGAGGAGAGGAAGTGGAGGCACCCAGCATAGATAACTTTCTCAAGGAGTTTGGCTGATAAGGGAAGGTGAGATTAGGGACAGAAGTTAGTGGTCAGTCAGAACAAATGAGGTTTTTTTAAGGATAGGGAGACATGAGTATGAATATAGGAATAAATGAAGAAGCCAGTAAGTTTGTCATTTTTTAATATGGGTTATCTTATATTTTCTTCTTTTAAAAAAATTACTTTAACTTTGTTTATATGAATTCTTGTTGTGTTCTGTAGTCATTAATTTTCATTTGGTCCATTCTGGTTTTTAGGGAGTTTGTTAGTAGGGTAAAGTTTTATACTTCTTCTGTAAAGCTATTGATCTATCTCTCCTTCATAGTTGTCATTTCTTTTATAGTATCTTTTAATACTTCTTTCTGGGAGGTGTAGAGTCAAGATGGCAGAGTAACGGGAAGAAAAATAGCTGAATTCATCAATTCAATTCCATCAAACAGATCTAACAAATATACCAGACCAAATCTTAATCAGAAAACCCAGGGGAAAAAAATCACAAGTCAAATCACAGCCCAGGTTGGTATAGGGAGACAGGGAGGTCTGTGGACTCTGGAAATTCGATGTAGCCAGGAGTACAACTGATCAAGGACATTCCAGCACAGGAAGAGGCTGAGTACTAGGGCAAGATGAGGTCCCAAGTCTACCCAAGAGATGTGTAAATTTGTGTGTGGTGCGTGAACAGGTATCAATTGTATGTTCTGTCACTCACTACCCTGTTCCAGATAACAGATCCAGGGAGTAATAAGAAAGGAATTGAAACTTAAAGATAGTATTCAAGGGTCAGGAGTATAGTTGTAGGCTATATTGTTGTGTTCATCCTTCATTGCTGAAGAAGACCGCCATTAGAGAAATGATGACATAACTTGCACTTGACTTTGTTTTGAGTAAGGGAGGGCTGTGCACGTCACCAGCCTCACTTCTCCAGACATCTGAATTCAGTGACTTTGGGCCCTTTAGGCCAAAATCTTTACAGATACTCACTAATGGTGAGGCAATGCCCATTCATTGAATAGACCTGTTTAAAAAGTAGCCAGGGCATGGCCCCTTTAATGAGGTCAAGAAAAGAAAGACATCAGACTGGGTGGGAAACAGCAACAGTCAACTATTGATGATCACTCTAAAGCTAGGAGGGTCAAGAGGAGCCCTTAGGCAGGGGCCCATTGGAGTCCCAGTTTCAGAGTACAATAGGTTTAAGGTTTTGGGAGAAGACAGGACAAGAAAGCAAGTAATAACTGTGTGGTTCAGATCCCAGTAATGGAGAAGGATCTCTTTTCCAGCTTTCAGCCCAGTCTGAAGTCTACAAAGGAATAAATAGAGAAGGAAATAGTAGAAAAGGTAAAATATCCCATAGTCAAGATAATTGACCTGGGGAGAAAGTAGATTTATGATGAAAGAAAAAATATATATAATTTTAAAATTAATTCTTACATAATTTATTTGAAGAATTCTAGTTGATTTTGCTCATAAGATTTTTTTCTTTGACTTTTTGATTATAAGTACTTTTGAGTTGTTCTCTTCCAGGTTTGTGCTTTGATTGTCCCTGGCATTATAAAAGTCCTTGATTTATGTATTTATTTTTTGTTGGCTCATTTTTTTCTGAGGTCTTAAGAGTTTATTTCTAGGTATTCCCTACTCTGGGAAGTCAAATTGTGTTGTAAAGTTTTCTTTTATGCCCTCCACGTCTTTCATGAGGTCAAATTCTCCTTTTCTGCAGGTTTTTTTCTTGCCTTTTCCTTTATCATTGACACTTTGGTGTTTTCTTTTCCTGTGATAAGACCACCAAACTGAAGGTCTACAGAGCTGTTGTGTTGACCTCACTGTTGTATGCCTGCAAAACATGGACAGTCTACCAGCTCCATGCCAGGAAATTGAATCACTTCTGTTTGAACTATCTTAGGAAGATTCTGAAGATCACCTGGAAGGATAAGGTACCAGGTACTGAGGTCCTTGCCTGAACTAAACTGCCAAGCATTCAAACTATGCTTCAGAAAGCACAACTCCCATGGGCTGGCTGCGTTGTTCAAATGCAAAATGTACGTTTGCCAAAAAGACTATTTTATGGAGAACTCAAATGGGACAGGTGATCACATGGTAGCCAAAAGAAGGGATGCAAGGACAGTCTCAAGGTCTCTCTCAAGAACTTTGAATTTGATTGTGCAACACAGGAGACACTGGCACAGGACCGCTCAGCATGGCATGCCCACATCAGAAAAGGTTCTGTGCTCTATGAGCAAAACAGAATTGAAATAGGACAAAGGAAATGTAGGATGGGCAAATTTGGAGTATCTACTCCAAATATTCATGAGAACTATCTGTGATCAAACTGTGGTAGAGCATTCCAAGCTCGTATTGGTCTGATCAGTCACAGTCAGACACATTGAAACTTCACTTTATCACAGAGATGTCATTTTGGTCCTCTTCGAGAACTGACAACAACCAACCAACAACTGATAAGAAGGAAAGGAAGAGGAAATCTTTCCTCAGTTAAAATGTGAGGTTGCCGTCCTCTAATATTAGTTGAGGTCTTTTCCTTGATAGGAAGGAGTAGGAATTATATGTATATGTGTGTATATGTTTGTGTATATAGATATATCTATATCTATATATCACTCATTAAGATCCTTTTCTTCTACAACTTGCTAAGTTATAGAAGTTCGCATCTTCCCCTCCCTTTTTATTTTTTCTAAAAGCAATGAGTAACCAGCACAGAAACTTTTTTTCTTCATACTGAAGTGTTTTGTTTCATTTTGTTTTTTTCAAACTTAGTCCTGAAGTCTTTCAGTTTCACTTCAGCTGAGCCTTTTTTTCTAACTGTTCAGGCTTTTAAGCCCAATAAGTTTTTCATCTTTCTTTCTTAAAGAATTTCTTAACAAAAGAAGAGAAAAGGGGAAAAAAAGTTCCGGAAACTAGCCAACATATTGAAAAAGTCTGACTATATGCAGATATGTGGCCTTCCCATCTGTACAAAGATTAGAAACATTTTTTCTCATTTTTTTTTTCTTTGAGGTCAAACTGGATCATTAAATTTTGAAGCATTCAGTTTGATTGTTTTATTGTTATTTCCAGTTACATTGCTAGAGTCATTGCATATATTGTTTTCTTAATTCTCCTTGCTTTATTTGGCATGTTTTCATATATGACTTTCCATGCTTATATATACATATACATACATATATATATGTATATAGTTCATTTCTCATGGAATAGCCATGTTCCATTACATTTATGTTTCACAGCTGGTGTAGCCAATTCCAAATCAATGAGCATCTATTTCATTTCCAATTCTTTACCATCACTAAAAATGCTGCTATGAGTATTTTGGTGCATATGAGGCTCTTATTGCCATTTACCTCCTTGGGATATATGCCCAACAGTAGGTTTAAGGATATAGAAGTGCAGTAATTTTCTTTTGGTAATTATAAATTGCTTTCCAGAACAGTTGGACTATTTCACAACTTCACCAATAACGTATAAGTTCTTTTCGCAATGTCTTCAAAATTGACTGTACTCATTTAAAAGATTTTTTTTTAATTGTCAAGTCCACAAGATAATTGGAATTGGTGCTCTTGCTTAACTAATTAGATAGGGATGATTTGTCATTCTAATTTCAAAGCACCCCATCCAGTTTGTGTGTAAATAATACTCCAAAAGTACTAGAAAATAACTGGTCTTCTTAAGTAGATAAATATTCCCCTTATAATTGTGTTTGCTTATTTCATTTACTGACAGAGAACAGAAAAGTAAACTTTCAGTAGTCCTTGTTGGAAATATGTCAAATTCAGAAAGAAGTATACCTATCTACCCTTCTTTCTGATGGGGTTCAGACTCTGGGAGCCTCCTTGAGCTCCCCTTGAATCTTCCCACTTAATCTGGCCTTTCTTACTCAAATCTAATCTTCCCATTTGTTCCGGCCAGGCTCAGGAAGCCTCTGGACTTTTCATCATCATTTCAAGTCTCTTGCACTTCCCACCCTAGATCCCATCAAAACCCCATTCCCCAGGCTGTCATCAAGATCTGTATACTGCCCCGGTAAAGATCTCTGGATTGTCCCACTTACTTCCCACCCAAACCCTCCACTGTCAGATAGCTCCTGATAGCCTCCAGGTATTTCCAGCCTTTGACCCTCTTTGGACTTCTCAAGACCCTTCCTAAACCCTTCCTCCCATCACCCTGGACTACCGGACCCCATACCCCCCAGATCCCTCCTATACTCTTTTCTGTATTTAAGTTCCATCTTGCCTCCATGAAGGAGCTCAGACTCTGTCTAGCTGGGATTCTATCTGGACCGCTTGTGAATACAAACGTTAAAAATACATAGGTTCCTTAAGAAGCAACCCAATTAGGGGAATCTCTAATAAACTTTGTTTTCTTAATTGAGTCTAATTCATTCGAGCAGGACCCGGACTGTCGGTATTTTGGCATTCACCCAGCACCCATAACCTCAACACTCCCAGTGCAGGTAAACTATTGAGAAGCAGATCTGAACTAACCTCTATGGGATGATTTAGCTGCTGGTCCCAGATTATTCTCCCACTTTTCTCTTAAGGAGTTTAGTTACCTAACTCACCGTCTTCCTCTCCCCCAAATCTCTGACCTTATACTGGATAATATAATAATCAAAAAAAAAAAAGAATTTCTTACCACTGAAGCTTTTTTCTCAACTGGAAGCCTTTCATTTTCTTTCCTTTGGGACTATGGTTCCCATTTGCTACTTGTTTAAGAGATTAGTTATTTAGTAATTAGGTTGTTAAATGATGAAATAGAGCTGAGTGTATTCTTTTCTTCTACTCTGACAACCTGATATCTGGAAATCATATTTCAAGAAATCATAAAAAGAAAACTACATAGATATGCACCAGGAGAAAGATGACCACCAGAGACCAACTGCATTTTCTCGCAGAAAGCTTAGGTACAGTAAGTCTTGCTATCCCATACAAAGGTTAAGTTCATGCTCATAAACTGAATTGCACACATGAGCTAACAGCAATTTACTGATGTATTTTGAAGACTATCAAAGTAGATGCTGACTGCCAGGGTAGCAGCCAACTATGAATTCAGCATACTCTACTGGATAAATAAAAGTAATTTGGATGGAAATTCTCTGTTCCAAAGGTCATGGGAAACAGAAGCTATAGTGATAACTAAGGAAGAAGTGGGTAAAAAAATAAGACTATAAAAGGTTACTTTTTTCTTGGTGAACAGATATCTCCTCCCATCCTTTTGGATAAGGAAGAAAAAGTGATACTTTAAACAAATAAGACAGTGTCCTTCAACTCAACAACCTTGTTACAGACTGAGGAAAGCCCTGCCATGGAAAGGAAGGGGATTGAATGCAGAGAAAGGAGCTTTCCTACCTACAAATTAAGGCATAAATACCCTTAGGATATGGAAATAATTCCTAGATTCTGATAATATTAAAAATCAGCCAAGGTCCTCAACAATTCCAGATTTAGGGATGCAGGTCCATATATATATATATATATATATATATATATACATAGATAGATACATAGATAGATAGATATAGATATATATACATGAGGAAGATATGACCAGAGCAGATCATCAACAAGGTCAGATATGAGGACTGTCATAGATAATTTTATAATAACTGAGGAAACAAAATCCAAGTTTCTAATTTATTAGTAAAGCATGCAATTGCAGAACAAATCAGGTCCATGACCTCTCTGTAGTCACAAGCACCCCAAAGAAAGATTTACAAATGCTTTTATAATAAATCACAGTTACTATTTTCAGATTTAGGGATTTTCCAGAGTTTAGTGACTGATTGGTTGCATTTATTTGCATCCTTCAAGACAGTTAATGGCACAATGACAAATTATTTCCCAGAAGCTATGTGACTTTCAGGAAAACTAAACTCAGAAAAATGAGTTAATTTAATTAAATGAGTTAATTTCAGCAGCTACACAAAACATCCACAGTGATACAAAATGGAGTTGGTTTGGTTCTCTCAGGGTAGACAGGTCATCAGGACACCAGAGATCTAGGTGTGTTTGACCTGTGACTATACTAATGTGGTATTACAGGAACAATTAGAAAAGTGGTAGCTCATGTAGCCAGATGACAAATATGAATGCCTATTCATATGATGTGCACATATTAATTGATGTGTATGCTTATTACATGCACATCATGTTTTGAATATACATCTATTTAATTTGGTTGTTCCTATTTGTTTGCTTATGTGTTCATGTCATGCAAATATTGCAGTTATGTTTGCTAATTATGCATAATTTCTTATTTATTTGTATATGCATTGATGCTTATGTTTTATTATAATATATAGCTATAGAAATTGTTATTGCTTTACTTCATATTGTTGTTTATGCTTATTTGTTTATGCACTATGGATTTACATGTCCTGTATGTAATATATCTTGCATGTAATTTGGGCATTTTGCCAATGAAGTCTGTGAAGTGATGCTTGCATTGTACTGAGTCTATTGCATGTACTTCTGCTATTCATTTGATGGAAATGGTACCATGGATACCTGTCCTGTTGATATCACCATTCTCACTATTTTTCATTTTGACATTTATTTGATGCTTATAATGAATACTTGCAGATGTGTACCACACCTCAGGATTTTGAAAGGGACTGCAGAATTTCTGGTTCTGAGGAGTAATATAGCACTTCTTTTCAGAAACTGAAATGGCCTCACTCAGCAGAGCAGTAACCCTTTTTTTTCCTCTCATTGGTCAGCAATAACTTACATGCCCTAGTAACAATAGTTGGCATTGATCTTGGCACCACTTATTTCTTTGTAGGAATTTCCCAATATGGAAAAATGGAGATCATTTGCTAATGACCAAAGAAATGAGATCATCTCAAACTACATCAACTTTACTATCACAAAACCTTCTACCAGTGAAATTGCAAAGAATCAAGTTGCACTGAGCCCTCAAAACATACTTTTTGATGCCAAGAATCTAATTGTTCATACAATGATGCTATTGCATAATCAGAGCTTTGGCCTTTCATGGAGTAAATGGCTTAGATAGATAACATCCAAATAGAGTTGTTGTTTGTCCTTCATTCTTGAAAAGGACAAATGACATCATTGCCTTGATTACACAAGAATGGGAGTATAAAAGTGTGGCCAAAAGATGTCCAAAAGAAGCACCTTCTATGGAGTTGACCAAGATAAAAGAAACTGACAAAACTTACCTTTGATTGTTACAAATGCTGTGGTCATAGTATCAGCCTACTTCAATGATTCCTAACATCAGGCCACCAAAGATGCTGTAACTATGTTCTAGTCTCAATGTACTCCAAATCATCAATGAGCCAGCTTGCTGCTGTTATTGTTTATGGCTTGAACAAGAAAGGTTAATGTTGACTTTGACCTTAGGGGTTGAATTTTCAATGTCTTCAGTTTTGCCACTGAATATTGCATCTTTGAAGTCAAATTCACAGCTGGGGAAACCCACTTAGAAGAGGAAGACTTTAACAATAACATGGTCAACTGTTACTTTGCTGAGTTAAAGCACAAGCACAAAAAAGACATGATATCATAAGAACAAGAGGACTTTCTGCTGACTATGATCTGCTTGTGAATATTCAAAACATGCACTCCCTTTGTGTAACTAGTCCAGTATTGATATTGATTCCCTCTAATAAGTTATCTGGAGAAGGAAATGGCAAACCACTCCAGCATCTCTGCCAAGAGAACCCCTAATGAGGTCATGAAGAGTAGGACATGACTGAAATGACTGAACAACGATTAAAATGAAAAAGTTCTCAATTTCTTCTTCTATTATCCAAACCCATTTTGAAGAAATGAAGTTTAACTTTTTCTTTGGCAAAGTGAATCCCATGGAAAAGATCCTAGGGGATGTCATTCGAAACAAATCATAGATTCATGAAACTGTTTTGGTGGGTGGTTCCACTCACACCCCCAAGATCCAGAAATTTTTAAAGGACTTCTTCAATTGCAAAGATATATGCAAAAATATCAATCCTGATGAGGCTGTCGCTTATATTGTAGATGTCCAGGTTGTGATCTTGCCACAGGATGAATCTGAAATTATCTGTTGATATCTCTCTCCTTACCCTTGGTATTGAAACTTCTGGCATAGTTATGACAGTTCAATATCAAATGTGATATTACCATCCCTACCAAGTGGATAGATACAGACAACCATCCTGGTGTATTTCTGAAGGTCTATAACAGTGAGAGAGCAGTGACAGAGGATAACAATCTATTTGACACATTTGAATTCAGTGGAATCCTCTCTACTCCCGGCAGTGCTCCTCATCTTGAAATAACCTTTGAAATTCATGCAAATGGCATCCCCAAAGTGTCTGCTGTAGATAAGAGCAGAGGAAAATAAGATCACTATCACCAACGACAAAGGTTGCCTGAGCAAAGAAGACATTAAGTACAGGAAATAAAAAGCTGAAGATGAGCTGCAGAAAGATGAGGCATCTTTTAGGAATTCTCTTGAATCTTAAGTTTTTCAAGATAAAAACTATAATGGAATAGGAGAAACTCCAAAGTAAAATAAGTGATGAAGAAAAATAGAATCTGTTGCTAATGTAATGCAATATCCAACTGGTTCAATAAGAACCAGATTACTGAGAAGAAACAATATAAATAGCAGAAAGAATTGGAAAAAGTCTGCAACCTTACCATTCCTAAATTGCACCAGAGGACGGGGGCACGCCCAAAGCCATGTCTGGCAGATTTCAAAGTGGTAGAGAAGCCCCATCTAGACACAGTTCTTCTGGATGAGAGACAGGGACACATAGAGACAGACAGACAGAGACAGACAGATAGAATACCATAAAACTTTTAAAAAACTGAAGGCTTTAAATTCGTAACCAAGACTGAATGCAGAGACAATTTAAAAAATACCAGTTGAACTACTATGTAAATCTCAGCATTCCGAAAGCTTGAATGAATATAGAGGGAAAGAACTGAACAATATTACTTGATCAGTGCTGTAAAGAAATGGAAATATAACTCTTGTCCTGGAAGAAAAAATAATCTATTTTAAAATGGCACCATAAAAAAAGAAAACTAATGAAATATGGTTATCAGAGATGAACAGGAAACTGTATTCATCTATAATTGCTTCTACTTCTTAATGGTCACTGTGAAAATTATATAATTCCCTTGAAGAAGAGGAGACTTGATTTTGGGAGTCTGTGGCTACTGGAGTGAAAGTAGCCAGGAGACTGTTACCAGTCAGTCAATGGATATTTATTAAACATCTACTAGCACTGTGCAAGCAGTAACACAAAGTTAATAAAAAGGTATTCCCTTCTCTCAAGAATTTCACATTTTAATGGGGGAGACACCATGTAAATAACCACATACAAGTAAAATACATTCAAGATAAATTGGCAGGGAAGTGGGGTGGGTGGGAGGCAGGAATGTCAGAGAGCAAGAACAAAGATTAAGGATGACCAGAAAAAGCTTCTTGCAGAAGATTAAGATCTTAATTGAGACTTGAAAGGAACCAGTGAAGCCATTACCCAAATTTTATAAAATAAAGAGGCTTCTCAAGGTCAGAACAGAAAGTGTTTTATTCAGTTCTCGTGAGAAAGGGGTATCACCTCCACTAGGACAGACTAGTGGAAGGAGTCAGCTTACAGAGGACAAAGCACCATCTTATACCTTAATGTGGAGAATCCCGCCCCCCACTATCCCACCTCTCCATTGGCTGGGAGGCAGGCTTACAGTCTAAGTGCAAAAAACTAAACAAGAACTGGGAAATCCTGAAACCTAGATCCACCTATCCAAACACATTCCCTTATTACTTAACTAACTGCTGATGTGGCAGTTCTATAACTAAAGTAAAGAGGAGGGGAGAAGAAGAGGGAGCTTGTGAAACAAGTCAACAACTCCTTATTTAGAGTATCTAGTGCTGATGTGGCAACAGTATAGCAAACCAGGAGAGATTTGAGTAATTTCCAAGCAACTCCAGCTACAATACGTTATGTCCTTATTTGGTAAAATACCAGTGCTCAGGTAGCACTATAAGAAAGGAGGGGAAAGGCCCTAACTGCCCACAAACAAATCAGGTGCTCAGAGAGAGTCCTTGTGGGGACTAAACTTCAGGTCTGTCTTTTATTTTCTCCACATTTTTATTATAAGAAGTCTTCACAATAACCTCATCTCACTCACCAGGATGTAGAAATGACAAGGGAAAAAATTCCAGGCACCATTTTACCAAAAATGGTGAAATTCCAGGCATGGTGAAGATACCGAGAGTTGAGAAATAGAGTGTCAATGAATAGAAATTCAAGGAAGAACAAGAAAATGCATCATTGAGTATGTCAAGGGAAGAAGGTTTAGGAAGACTAGACAGATAAGAAGGAGCCACGTTATGAGGATTCTGTATTTTATCATGGACATAAGTAGTGAGCCATTGGAGTTTGTTAAATAGAGGGATGATTACGTGGTCAGATCTAAGCTTAAGGAAAACCAGTTTGACATTTGAGTGGAAGATGAATTAGAGTGGGGAAAAGACTTTAAGAAGGGAGATCAACCAGAAAGTTATCACAATAATCCAAGAGTGAGGTGATAAGGATCTGTGTCAGACTAGTCACTGTGTCAGGGAAGAGAAGGGGGGCATAGACTAGAAATAGTACATAATTAGAAATGACATTTAATTGGATACGGAGAGTGAAAGTGAGAAGTGGAGGATAACACCTAGGTTTGAATCCATAGGAGTAGGAAAGTGGTGGTGCCTTTGAGAGTGATAGGGAAGCTAGAAAGATGAGGTTTCAAGAGAAAGATAATTGGTTCAATTTTTTACTTTGGATTCAAGTTAGCCACGTGGAGAGAGATCAAGGTGCAGCTCTTCCCACTTGTAATAGAGAATCAAGGAGAATGGGAGCCGGTGACAGTGACTTGAGCAAAAGCAGAGTAGGCCCAGATGCTATGATGACTAGATGGTAGCCAGAGCAGAGGCAAGAGATACTTCTTGCTATCTGTTCTAGCCCATAGCAATCAGTCACTCAATCCCCAAGCATTTCCTACATGCCAGGATCGGTGTCCAGGATTAAGGTTACACATAAAAATGATGAAGTAGTTTCTGCATTGAAGGAGCTTATATTATATTGGGGTGGATGGGGAGATGTGGCAATATGTTCATCAAAAATTAAACAAAAAATATACACAAAATATGAGAGAGAGAGACAGAGACAGAGAGAGAGAACACAGGCCCAACATGAAGGATTTTTTTGACAGTAGATTCAGTATGATAGCAGATGGGATTTGATGTGGATGAATATGAGGGAGTAGGGAAGCAAAGTCAAGGGAAAGGAGTTTGGTTTATTTAGGCTATGATTAAGAATTGAAAGGATTCTGATTGAGTCTTAGGAGAGTAGATTTTCATGTCTTTCAAATTTCATTGTGAAATATTGATTTAATATCTATCCCTGAGCAAGAGAAGGGCAGATGAAGAGTCCTTGGTCCTGAGTGATAGTGGTCCTGAGCAGGAGATAATGGAATTTTGTCTAGTTATAAAGGAAACAAGCATTTATTAAGTACTTACTGTTAAGCTCTGTGCTAAGCACTTTAAAAATGTTACCTCATTTGATCCTCACAACTTTACACTTGAATAAAATGAGGCAGATAGAGGTGTCCAGGGTCACACATCCAGTAATCTAAATCTGGATTTAAACTCAGGTCTCCCTGACTCCAGGACCAGCACCCAGTTATTGCACTAACTAGCTAAATTTGAAGTGCTCACGCTCAATCCTCAACCAGATCAATCCTTTCCCAAGGTTCATTCAAATGTAGAGTAGATTCTTTCCCTCAGAGTGGGAAAGGCTAAAGGACAGATTAGGGTAAGGATGATGGCAGGAAATTTTAGATTCAAAGAAAACTCTTAGATTTAGCATTGAAAAGAAGTTGAGAAAAAAAGAAAAGAGGAGGGCATTTCATCTTATGGCTTCATAGAAGAGCCTTCATAACTACGTCCTCTCCCTTCCCCCTGCTCAGACATCCTAGTGGGGCTTAGAAATACAGCAGTCTAAAAAGAAATAAGAAGAATCATGTGAAGACTCCTCCACACAGCCCAGGGATCCACTGAAAGAGGAAGGGCCAGATAGATAAGAGAATAATTTATAAGCAAAATAAATTCAAAAGTTGGAAAGAGAAACATTAAGGGGGAATTAAAAGGAAAGGAAGAAAGTATAAAAGCCTGGGATCCAAGGTAAAGGGAAGAGAAGAGCTACCACCAAAAAGAAAAAGACTGTTTCACTTATAAGATCATAAATTATCGGGTAAATTCCCTCTTTTCTACCACCTGAAGCAAGAAGAGAATAAAGTACAATTGAATGGGATGCAAAATTTGCATATTTAATAATCATTGCCCTGAAAAAGAAAAGTATGAATTCACCATAAAGTAGAAGATAGTCTCATTAGAAAACAGAATCCAACAATGTTGTTTATTAGAAACACACCTGAAACTCAAAGAATTACATAGAGTGAAAATGATGGGCTGAAGGAAATTGGATTATTCTTTGACTGAAAAAGGAGGAGTAGCAATTAGGATCTCAGTTAAGGATATATTAAATATAAACATTATGCTTAAAGGAGGGTAATTACGTTATATGAAAAATAAATCAATATCAATACTTAAAATATGTGCATCAAATAGCATAGCATTGTATACTTGAAGTTCATCTAATTCAAGACACAAGTATAAAGTAAAATCATAATAGTGGGGGACTTTAATGTATCCCTTTTTGATCCAGACAAATCTAAATAAAACGTAAACAAATAATAAATTAGGATCCTGAATAGAATTTAATCAAAATTAGAGATGATAGTTCTCTGGGGATTACTGAATGGGCCCCTCTCAGCTGTACATGGCACCTTTACAAAAACTGACCATATTTTGGGGCATAAAGCCTTCATCAAAAAATGAAGAAGAACATATATCACAATACAATAAAATTGTAATCAACGAAGGGTCTTCAAATTTAAAAATAATTGAAAACTGAATAACATAATTCTAAAGAATTTGTTACAAAAAACAAATGATAGAAAGTTTCCTCACAAAAAAATGACAATAGTTAGACAATATACCAAAAACCCATGGGATGTAGCTAGAGCAATTCTTAGGAGAAAATGTTTTTATTTATCCTTCATCAACAAAAAGTAGAAAGAACAAATCAAAGAACTGGACATACACTCATAAAATTTTTAACAACAAATAAAAAATCTTCAACTAAACAAGAAAAAGGAAATTCTGAAAATTTAAAGAAGAATAATAAAATTGAAAGCAAAAATACCATTAACTTTATAATTAAAACCAGCCATTAAAAAACACTTGATAAATTATGTCAGCACAGCTAATTTGATTAAAGAGAGAGGAAAATGAAATCGTTCATATCAAAAAAACCAAAAAGGAAGTACTAAAAACAATTGATGAGGAAACAAAGGAAATAATCAACAACTATTTACCCAATCTCATGCTAAAAACAAAAAATTTGAAGAAAATAAATACAAAAAAAGGTATAATTTACATTGATGAAAGAAGAAATATACTGTTTAAATAATCTAATAGATGAAAAAAAATTAAACAAAATACAAATGAAATCTCAAAGAAAAAACTCTAGGACCAGATTATTTACAAGTGAATTTTATCAACAGATAGATTAAAGAACAATTAATTCCAATCGTATATAAACCTTTTGCAATAAGAAGAGAAAGCATCCTTCCAATATCTTTCTATTATACAAATATGGTCATTCTATCTAAACCACAGAGAAGACAGAGTAGAGCTAGAAAACTGCAGGCTAATATTCATAATGATGAACTTAGATGCAAAAAATTCTATATAAAATATGAGCAAGTCGTCTGCAAAGATGTATGAGGGAGATTATGCAATGGCTGGGTTGGGTTTGTACCAGGAGCAGAGATTGAGTCAATGTAAGAATAGCTATAAATATAAGAGATTATATTAATAAAGATGCTCATTATCATAAAACTTAATGCAAGAAAAAACTAGCCATAGCAATGTAAGAGATGAATTAGACTTATGTTTCTGCAGAAAATATGTAATATCTGTAATACTAGAGAATAATTGAATATCATTTTTGGACCTTAATAAGTGCCAGAACCTGAACTAATCAACCGGAAAAAGAGCCTGGACCTAACAGCTTCTTTGTTCTCTGAATAAACTCAGAGAATATCACAAAGCCAGATGGGGCTGACTTAAGAGCATTCTTTTTGAGACCCTTGACCCAAGACACTATCTTGAATAAAAGGACTTTTTCTTAATATTTTATGGACACACACTATGTTATGGCATGTAATGGTAAAGAAAACACAGATATCCTGGAAAGTAATTTCAATTGACACTTTCTCAACTCTCCTGTTTTATTTTATTTCCTACCTATTCACTGGAGATTCCGTCCCTGAAGCCTGCTCGGATCTGTTAAAGTATCATTTAGCCTGGTTGCTTCTTTAACCAAACTTACAGGTTGACAACAGAAAGATTGTACATCAATTAAAGGAATTCCTTTAAAAGAATTTATATCATGTCATTCTATAAAGAAAATGAGGAATATGGCCCCCATGGTGTAGAGTGAACCCTGGAATCCTGACCAATGGATACCAAGACAGGAAATTAAAACTGGGAACAGCATAGAAAGGCACTGGTTTGAACAAGTAGCAGTCCGTTAGGAAGTGTCATTCATTCAGGGGAATGAATGTAAAAATTATTAAAAGCTTTCTTTGTTTAAAGTGAGTATGTGTCTAACAGCAAAAAGAAAAGAAAGAGAAAGAAGGGAATAAGCATAATTAAAGAAGAAAGAAAATTATCTTTTTGCAGGTGATATGATGATTTACTTATGTTGTGAGCCCCTACATTTAACGCTGGAGACTTTACAAAGGAATATTTATTTCAAAAGTTATAATCACACATATTTAAACTTACTCCTCCAATAAGTTTGACATAATTCTATCCTCCTCTCTTCCTCCACACACACCTCAGTCTCTGTGGAGGGGAGGATTGAATTCATAGTTTAACTTGGTTCCCATAGATCATAGTCCCAGTTCCAAGTCCAAAACTTCTCTCAAACACTAAATTCTCAGGGCTACCATGTCATCCTGGCTGGTTTCACATGGCTTGCAATCTTGGCTCCAGGGTCTCCATGGCTTGAACTCCTGTGGGGATCATCTTTGGCAGCTGAAACTGAGCAGGATTAATAACACAGAACAGAAATAAATAACACTAAACACATTTCTCAGATCCAGGGCAAAGAAGGAGGGAAAAGATGTGCCCTTCCCTTCTTCTCTGTTCAGTTCATAACATCCTTGCTGAGAACAGCAGATGAGTCATCAGAAAGAGCACAGCCCCCTAAAAATGCCGGAAAGAGAATGAATGGCTTGGCCTCATCAGTTTTAAGAGGTTAAACCTACTCATTTGGTAGGGGATGCAGTGTGTTCCATGCTAGGCAAACTGAGCATGCTCAAAAGCCCAAACAACACAGAAGGAGCTAGGCATGGTGGTACATGTCTACAATCTCTGCTACCAGGAAGTCTGAGACTGGAGAATTACTTGAATTGTAAATGCAAATCTGTGTCCACACAAAGTCTCACAACAATATTGTGAACCACTGGGAGTGTTGATCCATTTCAGGTCAGAAATGAAGTAGGTGAGATGAGAAGATACAGTACCAAAAGATGTTTCCCACTCTCAGCTGATGTCCAGAGATCCACTCTCTTACTAACCCTGTCTACAATGCTCCATACTCCTGGGCTTTGCCCCTCTTCCTTTCTTGTGCCCATTTAGATTTCATTCCTGCTGCTGCTACTGCTGTGTTGCTTATCTCTGGACCATTGTAACCTGCCCATTTACTGTTGGTTTTGGCAAATGTCAACATGCCACTTCCTCTAAGGATTCTCCTAGCCATCCCTTCCTAACAAAATCTAACCAAATCAGTTGGATAGGTAACATCCAAAGTTGAGCTAAATGTATCTCCCTTTAGTTTAAGAACTGCTGACCAAAGTTGAGACCTAGTGTCCTGGTGGCCCCAAGGGCCAGGTCAATGAATCTTCTATTTAGCAATAGAGAATCCCTTACTTATAGCCCTTTCTTAGGTCACAAACTGCTACCCAAACCTAAGACTCAGTAACCAGACATACCAATATCCTAATGAACATGGCACTATGATCAGTACTCAAATGCAAGGACTGAGGGTCTTACATATTATCACCTAACTCCATCACTGTGCCTCGGTAATAGTGAACTCCTTATGCCCGCCTTTGTCCAAATTTTATTGAATGTTCATATATACTAATACCCATCTCAATCTGCCTTGCTTCAGGTTGCCCTCACTGGAAAATTGCTTAACTGAGTATATGTAATTCTTGTGTAAGTACCCTTCTCTAAATCCTATATAATGTAAAACTTTCAGAGCCTGGGGGAAATGGAGCCACATAGTTTTCCTGGCTCACTCTCCACTACCAAAGGTCCTAATAAATTTCTTTCTAAAACTATTTTATATTTTGGGGTTTATACTCATGAATGACTGCCACCAGTGCTAAGGGAGACAGCTGAAAACCTGGGTGAATGTGGAATGAAGAGACATAATCCAGGAGGGACTCAGAGCTGAATCTGTTTATTGATCTGAGGGTCAAGGTTTATATACTCTCTTACAAGCAAGCAAGCAAGCATGGTTATTCTCATGAGAAAATTTTAAGCTTCCTTATTTTGCTTCCTTATCTTAGTTCTTTTTGTGTGTCTGTCTCGAGGTGTACAGTCAGGGTCAGGACGTTCTCATCTTTGCATAACAGGAGTGTGATGGTGAGCCAATGTCCTGAGAAAGTCAGCTCTAGTGCTAGTATTAGTTTCAAATAAAACCTGGACAGTACATCACATTCTGGACTCCATCAGTACTGGCCCTCTACAAATGACAAGCTTAAACATCCATTTCCCAGAATTGCTGTTTGGTGACCTATACTCAGGGAAAGAAATACAAAACAGAACATGTAACAAGAGACCTGAGATCCATTCTCACACTTATTTAGGCAAGCATATTCGGCTATGTGATTATAACTGCTCTGGAAGTTCATGGGAGAGCTGGCAGAGTCCCACACAACATACTCAAAAGAGAGAAAGGGTTCAAGACTTTGACTGCTTTGGAACAAGGACTGTCTTTTTTAAAAATTTGATCCCCATTGATTGGCACATATTAGAAGCTTAATCAAAAATAATTGGTTGATTGACTCTAAGACAGGATTTACTATAAGGTAGATTGTTTACCTCTCTGGGAATCTTAGCTTAGCTTAGCCCATGGGGGCCTCAACTCTGGAGAATGGTGTAACTGTTATAACTATAAAAGATAATAAAGCACTATATCTCAACAGTGTAAAACACTTTTTGACTATGGGCTTACCTATCCTTTTTGACTTCTGTGTTGGTTATGATAAATTTGTTCCATGTTCTATGCATTGTTAGCTTGAGGTTTGCAAAGGAATTGAAGAAGGTAGATATAAACCAAATTCCCAGGAGATCCCAAGAGAAACACAGGAGGGATCATGAGGCAAAGAAAATGACTATGCAGAACACCCCCACCCTCCCTATTCCAATTGAATGTTTATTTAAGTCTAAGTTTTAGATTCCAAACAATAATCTATATTTGTTTTGTTTTTGATTTTTCTGGCAAAAAGATAATTCCTGGTCAGAAAAGGAAAGAATCAAAATGGCTAATTGGTAGTTGTAATCCAAAATAAAATGATTGGTTGGTTGATTGTTGTCCTTCACTTTCAAAGAGGACCAAAATTATATCACCGTGATTAAATGAAGTTTCAGTGTGTTCAGCTGTGGTTGATAAGACTAATACAAGCTCAGAATGTTCTACCACAGGTTGGGCATGGATAGTCTGTATAAATTTTTGGGGTGGATGCTCCAAATTTGCACATCCTACATTTACTTTGTGTTGTCTCAATTCTGCTTTGCTCACAGAGCACAGAACTATTTCAGATGGGGGTACCCCATGCTGAGTGGTCCTGTGCCAGTGTCTCCCATGTTGCATGGTCAAATCCAAAGTTTCTGAGAGAGATCTTAAGAGTGTTTTTATATTACTTCTTCTGACCACCATGTGATCGCCTGCCCCATGTGAGTTCTCCATAAAATAGTCTTTTTGGCAAGTAGATATTTTGCATTTGAACAACATGACCAGCTCATGGGAGTTGTGCTCTCTGAAGCATAGTTTGAATGGTTGGCAGTTCAGCTTGAGCAAGGACTTCAGTGTCTGATACCTTATCTTGCAGGTGATCCTCAGAATCTTCTGAAGACAGTTCAAATGAAAGCAATTCAGTTTCCTGGCATGGCACTGATAGACTGTCCATGTTTCACAGGCATACAACAATGAGGTCAGCACAAGAGCAGGAGAGCACCTCACTGTTCTTGATCACTTCAGGTAGCAGGGTAAGATAAAGTATATCTCAGGATATTGAAAGAATTGTTGGGTATTATTGTGGACATAGAGTCCATAATCTTTGAGGGACTGTAAAGAAATGATAAATGCCCCATGACAGGAGAATGGCAAATGTTCACATTTTCAAAAAAGAGAAGAGAATGCATGTGGGATGGTGAGAACTCTACTCAAATTGACTACAGAAAGTCCTTTATTCGATTCTTGCAAAAACCAGACTTCACCCTCCTCCAAGCAGATTGAAGGAGGGGAAGCATTTTACTGAAGCAGATGCAAGGTTATATAGCAGAACACCACAAACTTCCCCCTTACCTTTTTGGTCAAGAGTGAGCAGTCTTTATTTTCAGAAAAAAGGAAATGGGACTCAGAAGCCTGAGCTAGCAGTCTCTATTTCAAAAATAGGGAAATGGGAGTCAGCAAAACTGGGGAGAGGGGTAACAGATGGTTTCACAGCTTCAAATTTCCCCATATCATATGATTTTGATAAATTGAAACTCAGTTCTTATGTCTACTTTAGGTCCCTGAGAAGTCTTCACTGACTTAACACATTCAGAATGGAATTTGTGAACTAGTGTGATGTTGAGTCCCCCAAAGATCTATGCCTGAATGAGATCTTTCTTCCAGTGTGAATGAATGAGGCGGGAGCAAGGATGGTATGCACTCTGTTTATTCTCAGTTAGCTCAGAGTATATATAGGCGTTCTACTTCCATGCATGCAAGAAGCTTGTATATACTGTGTGCTGAGCTTACATCCTTGGCTGTTGCTACTCTTGCTCAACATAATTGCTGAAGGTCAGTTATTGCTTAAGGGTGGTCCATCATGTAAGTCATGCAAGACATGACGTCCCAAGAGATTTTTCCCCAGGACACCATGACCCTGATAACCCGAGGTTCCAAACCCCTTACAATTCCCCCTTTTTGTATTCATGATAAGCTTTCCAGAGCACTTGTGTGTTAGGATCTAGCCTCTTAACCACACCTTTTAAGACCAAGCATGCAAACTTAACAATAAATGGTAGGATACATAAAAGAACTAATAAGCACATAATAAAAGCAATTCCAGCATGAGCTATCTAACTGAAAATAGATGGAATGGATAAATGTTTGAAGAAATCTATAATACTTTGTGCAGTTTTATCAGGAGTTAAATCTTGATCTGTTATGTCATACATAGCTTGGGCAAGCTTATATAATCTTCAGTTTCCAGGGTCAAATTCTGATTATCAATAACCCCATTCAAATGGTTTTTGATCCTTTGCTAATCATAATCTGACTCACTATACAGGTTGTTAGACACACATAGGAAGGTCCAGCGATAATTACATACCAATTGTTGAAGAAATTCCAACCTATCCACCTCATTACCAACTGCTACAATAGCAGCTCTTAATTCCTTTAAAGCTGTATAAAAGCCCAAATCAATTTTTCTTTGTTCCTGGAACTCTGAAGACACATTTCATGCCAACTCTTCCATGGTTAGCTTGTACCCTTACAATCTGTACTGTGGATACTGACATAGCCAATGATAATGAAAACATAATCAATGAGATCAGCAAAGATATTCCTAAGATTACACAACTAATACATCTTTTAACCCTTGGTCCCACCCCAGTTTCTATCTTCTGCTCTAATTCCCAGAAAATGTGATCTGCTCTGGATCTATACTAACCCTTAGTCTTTACTGGTATAAGTACATATTTTGGTCGTGTTATAATGAACACTACACTGGAGGCTTTTCTATACATTCTGAAACCTTGCAGCTGAAGCAGGTGATGTTATATCCTTTTTAGTCCCTTGTAGGGTTCCATTAACACTTTTTACAATAGTAACATTTTCCTTTCGTCCCCACATGAACGCATATTGTCCCCCCAAACATACCTGAACTATATAAGTGTGATTAGCTAACACCCCATTTGTCCTGTTCTTTTCAATATAGGACATGGATCCCCCAATGGTTGCCAAGATCTTCCACACCCCTGGCATTGCTTTTCTGTTGATCATTGTCTTGTGTTGTGTTGGAAATCCCTGCATCTCAGAATCATTCCTATCCTTCAAAGTGATACTATGCCAGAATTGTAATACATAATCCAAGGCGGTTCTTGCATGAAAGACCATTGTTCCCATTTTTGTTCTTGCTCTTTTGGAACGGGGACGTGGCTGCCAGCTGCAACTGCAGAAGCATGGCAAAGATAACTCACCATCTCTTACGATCATGTTGGCGCTGACCCTGAGACCTTTGGGGTTTCGGTGGAGTTATCTGTAGGCGATTCATTCTGCTGACCAACAACCTTACTCCTCCTCTCTGGGACCCAAATCGATCCATTATTTGTAGAAACACAAAGGAACCCTGGACTCCTTTTTAATACCGTATGTGGGCCATACCATCTACCTTCATGGTCTTTCCACATGACTCTTAAGTTAGACTGAGCCAATTTTGACTTCTAATCAATTTTATTCTTTTGTTTCATATCTTGATGTATGAGATATTTCATGGCATGAGTCAGACCTCTGTCATCCATTTTAAAATAATTTATGGTATATACTGCTTTGTTAAGTCTATGCATGGGGGCAATTTCTCCCCCTTTTTGTTTTTGCAAGACCATCCTCAGTGTGCGATTGGCCCTTTCAACCAAAGCCTGTCCTTAGGGATTGTATGGAATTCCTGTTATATGGTAGATATTAAATTCTTGGGAGAACTGAGTGAATGCAGAAGATGTGTAAGCTTGGCCATTATCTGTTTTAATGGCGTGAGGTACTCCATGATGAGCAAAACAAGCATATCAATGGGCAAGAACATGCTTTACAGCTTTTCCTGTTTGTGCAGTAGCCTTTACAAATCTTAAGTGTGTATCAACAGTGACATGAACATACTTTTGTCTGCCAAATTCTGATATGTGTGACATCCATTTGCCACAAATCATTGGGAGTATCACCCCTAGGATTACATGTTATGAGGTCTGGGTGCAGTTTGAAAAGGAATACATGTAATGTACCAAGTAACAACCTCTCTGGCTTCTTTCTTAGAGAGTTCATACAACATTTGTAACGATCGGCAGATATATGATACTTGTTGTGGGCTTGCTGTGCTTTTATAACTATATAAGTAAGAATGTTATCAGCAATCTCATTACCTTCAGCTAAAGGGCCTGGGAGATTGGTGTGAGAGCCAATGTGTGTAATAGACAGAGGATGTTGTCTATTCCCAACAGTGTTTTGGAGCTCTATTTGCAATTGATAAATTGGAGTACCTCTTGAAGGTATGCATGCTGTTTCAATAAATTTAACTAGACCACTCACATATTGACTATCTGTTACTATGTTTATTGGGTGTGGTAATTCTGTTGCTTTGAGCACAGCAAATAATTCATTTAGTTGTGTGGATGGGAAAGGGGTTTCATAAAGGGTTAATAATTGTAGGTCAGGGCTTTTACAATGAAGCTTTGTAGTCTTTAGTAGCATCTGTAAAAACTAAGTATCCTGAAATGGAGTTTTGTTGGACTACATTCTGACTTATCCAAGGCCATTCGACAAATATTTGCTTGAATTCTAAAGGAATGCCATGACAAAACTGATTATTAACTATCAATTGCCAATCTATGTCTCTCTGAAGTGCATCATCAATTTGAGACTGTTTAATCTGTGAATACCTTTTCGGGAGGGTGCCCTGTAAGCTGAATGACCTGATTACTTGCCTTTTTTATGAGCTATTAATGTGAGATAGGTTGTAATAGTGCGACCTGTGGAAGTGCGTGTGTATCCATTCTAATATTTTATTATTTTGATGTATAATGCTAGTGGGTAACTTGTGTATTCAGGATGGATATAGTTACTGGCTTATCTCTACTAATTATCCCTGTTATGTGGGCTTGTAATGCCTGTTCTACCTGTCTGACTGCTCTAATAGCGTAAGGGGTCCATTGACATGGAGAGTCTAATGTGGGATCCCCTTTCAACAAATCATATAGCAAGCGTAGTTGTCCTGTGGTGATACCAATCTTGGACCTAAGCTATAAATTTCTGAAAATCACTCAGAGTTTTTATTCTATTTCCAATTTTGAAATTTTTAGAGTAATCTCATGAGAGTTAATAATATGTCCTAAATAATTAAATGGAGGCTCTCCTTGTACTTTCTCTGGGGCTCTATGTAAATCCTGTTTGCTTAAAGCTTCCTCTGTGCATCGAAGTATCTTCTGAAATATTTCTTGATCTGGATGTGATGCTAAAATATCGTCCATATAATAATGAATGAGAGTGGCAACTGGGAAAGTCTTATGGATTGGCTCTAAGAGTTTTGCTACATACCATTGACACACAGTGGGACTGTTTTTCATGCCTTAGGGTAAGAACTTCCATTGATATCTTTTCTGGGGTTCCTGCAGGTTAATACTAGGCACTGAGAATGCGAATCTCTCAGCATCTTGTAGATGAACAGGAATGCTATAGAAGCAATCTTTAATATCAATACTCCATAATGGTTGCCCTTCTGGAATCATATTGGGAGAAGGCTATCCAGGTTGTACAGGTCCCATAGTGTTCATAGATTCATTAACCTTACGTAAATCAGTGAGCATTCTCCATTTTCATTTCTTTTTTATGCAAAAAACAGGAGAATTCCAGGGACTTGTGCTTGGTTCTACATGTCCCTTTTGTAATTGTAGAATAATCTCCTTCAATGCTGACAACTCTTCTGTCAGGGGCCACTGTGACACTCAAATGGGATTATTAGATTTCCAAGAGATCCTAGGAACTTCACTCCCTTCTTCCCTTAACAGTAGCCCCCATTAAAAATGTCCTGCTGTGATGACTGTTAAATTCATTTGAGACAGAATATCTCTTCCGCATAGTAGTACTAGAAGCCCATAAACAACATATGGTGTGTCCCATCCCGCCTTGTTTTCACATCTCCATCTTAGTCTTCTGGTTGATATCTCCGTCTGTTGTTGTCCACCAACGCCTACCAAAGTTCCTGTTGCCTAAGCCATCTGGTGGCCACATAATGTCTGGGAATACAGTCCTATCTGCTCCTGTATCTATTAGCCCTTCAAAGGATCTCCCTTCTACTTCAATGTAACATGTAGGTCTTCTTTCTGTTATTATTTGTGCAAACATAGCATGTGCCTGTGACGCAGGCCACTGAAAAATGCGTATTTGTGCTACATATTGGTTCTTTGTAATATTTATATCAATTTCACTGGAATTGACCATTGGAATCTCCGTTAATTCCAGAGGTCCTTCCAAACTATAAATCAGAGGATATATGCCTGTATAATGATCTGTGGGTGTGCTGAGGAGTAAGGCAAGCTCCCCCTCTTTAATTAAAAAAGGCCATATGGGAAGATTGACTGTGTAGAAAGGACCCACTATAAAAATCCCCCCTGAAAACAAGCGCTTTATTGCGGTAAGTGCTTCCCCTGAAGGCGAGCTAAGTCGCTCTGCAATTGCACAGTAGCCTGACTGACGGAAGGCAGTGTCTGCATGGCCATCCACCACTGAGTTTGAGGGGCCCGGGAGGATGAGCCCCGAGGGCAGTTGAAACGATATTCTGAGGCCCATTGACCTGGTTTTTTACATTTTGGGCAAGGTGTTTTTGGCCTTTGGGGCGCTGTCTTTTGTGGGGTCAGTCTCCCTGACTGACAATCCTTTTGGAAGTGTCCTAGCTTTCCACATTTAAAACAAGCTCCATTTATGTTTTTTCCTGCCATGTATCCTCTAGACATGTATTCCTGGTGTACTTCTGCTGCAAAAACAGTAAGCCCTACTCTCTCACATCTTTATATCATATGCTCAATTGTTGGATTTCTTTGGTAGTTCTAACATGGCTTTTTTACAGTCTGTGTTGCAGTTAGTTTGAACAATCTGCTTTATTACTATCTCCGCCACTTCGACAGGTCCCATGGTTCTAGCAACTGCCTCTTGTACTCTGGCTAGAAAATCCACAAAAGGTTCTCCATTCTTTTGTTTGATTTGAGTGAAAGACTCTACATTTTGTCCTGCCATAGGAACTCCCTCCCATGGCTTTCTCTATAAAGTTCCTCAAGTTGCTCCCCTACCACCTTCTATGATGCTGCGTCACAAGAAGGATTATCAACTAGCCACAGGGAGGCTTTATACATAGTTTCCAAAAATTCTGCAATCTGCCAAGGGCGTACTGAGCAGCCCTACTTTTTTAAGTTCTTATAAATGATTCTGGCATAGGTTTCCTTTTGTGAAGTGGCTAGTTGTTGCCCCATGGTAAGTCAGTGTTAGAAGGATGCTTACACAACTTACCCCATCAGAATTGTTCCAAAAACCCGGTTTGCTCCAGGAGCTTCTAGCTGTCTTTGGTCCAGGAGCTTCTAGCTGCCTTTGGTCATCCTGAAACTGTGGGTGTCTGCGAGTCCTCGCTGCTGCTCCATCCAGGTGCGCGCTTCCCCGAGCTATCCACTCCTCCAACTCTGGGACCGAGTGTCTTCTAGAGGAGCCCCATGTTGGACGCCAAAATGTTGAGTCCCCCCAAAGATCTATGCCTGCATGAGATCTTTCTTTGGGTGTGAATGAATGAGGCAGGGGCAAGGTTGGTATGCACTCTGTTTATTCTCAGCTCCCTCAGAGTATATATAGGCATTCTACTTCCATGCATGCATCCATGCTCGTGTACACTGTGTGCTGGGCTTACGTGCTTGGCTGTTGATCCTCTTGCACAACGTAATTGCTGAAGGTCGGTTATTGCTTCAGGGTGGTCCATCATGTAAGTCATGCAAGACATGACGTCCCAAGAGATTTCTCCCAAGGACACCATGACCCTGATAACCCGAGAGTTTCAAACCCCTTACAGTATGGTAAGAAAAACTCTGATTCAGATTCCATTTTGAACTTTCTGCCACCATTTGCTGGAAGTAAACTTATCATGTACCCTAACAAAGTTTGTAAAATCAAGTTTGTGACATCAACCATAGCAGTAGTTTTAATTGGCTAGTTTCTGATTTTTCCTGATGTCAAAATCTTTATCTTCTGTAGCTGTCTGTAAAATTCCATTTTACCCACCCTGCTTATGTAGGCTTATTGTTTATTACTCGTTGGTAAGTGTTGGCTATAGCCTATTTCCTGAGCATAATAAACTTCGGTTTTTCCTACATCTGTTCCTTTGCTGGCTTACTGCCAATGACTAGTATGTGAAGAGGATTCATGCAACACTAGAGAAGAGTGAGCTTGACATTTATTCCTATTAAAGATATAATGAATATATTATTAGAGACCTGGTTATTGAACATCCAGAAAAAGAAGTGCTGATCTCAAAGAATCAATATGGTTTCATCAAGAATAGGATATTCTAATCTTATAATTTATTTCAAAGGTAAAGAAAAAGCAAATCATACTTTAAAAAAAGTAGGTGGGTAAAATCTCAAGCAAGGTGGCCCAATGTTTCTGCACTTCAAAGAAAGCATGGGAAGGAAATGTACCTTACATACACACACACACACACACACACACACACACACACACACAATTGCCACATCACTCCGACTCTTTGAATCCTGAATTTTCCTTTTATCAAAAAATACAGGATTCTCTAAAAATCACTAATTTATTTTCATAGCCTAAAAACTAAGTATTTGGTACCTAAAGCTTGCCTTCTTCCATGATCCCTTTCTTCACCCTTGTCTCACCCAATGAGGTCCACCACTTCACTTGCACAAGTGACCTCATTCCACCCTATCTCCTCTAACATATTGTCCTTTCTTTCTCTACACAATTACTTATCTTAAATTTCTCCTTGTCCATGTCTCCTCCATCCTAAGCAAAATAAAACAAAAACTCCTCATTTGATTTTTCCATCTCCACTAACTAATGTCCTACCTCTTCTGTGCTTTGTGGCTAAACTTCTTGAAAAGGTCATCTACAAAAGCTTCCTCCAATTTCTCTCCTTGTACTCACTTTAAAAAACCGTATTTTATTTCAGCTACAAATTCTCTTTCCCCCCTCACCCATTGAGAAGGCAATAAATACAGTACTCATTACACATATGAAGTCATGCAAAAATGTCACCATATTAGCAATATTCCAAAAAAGAAAAGAAAAGAAAAATAAAGAGATAAAAATATGCTTCAGTTTGCACTCTGAGCTCATTCAGTTCTCTGGAGATGAATAGGATTTTTTCATCATGTAATTGTAGAAGATCACTATATTGATCAGAATTATTAAGTCTTTCACAGTTGGTTATCTTTACACTATTACAATTAGTCTGTAAATCATTCTCCTGGTTCTGCTCACTTCATTTTATATTGGTTCATATAATCTTCCTAGGTTTTACTGAAACCATGCCTTCATCATGTCTTACCATGTTTCATCATATTCATATACTAAAACTTGTTCAGCCATCTGCCAGCCAATTGATTTCCTCAACTTCCAGTTCTTTATTATCACAAAGAAGAGCTGGCATAGATATTTTTGTACATAGGTCCTTTTCCTTCTTCTTTGACATCTTTGGAGTGTAGACAATGGATTGGTATTGCTGGGTCAAAGGGATAATTTTATAGTTTTTTGGGCATATTTCAAAATTGCTTGCCAGAATGACTAGACCAATTCACAGCTCCACCAGCAATGCATTAGTGTACCTATTTTTCCACATCCCCTCCTATTTATCTTTTCTGTCATCTTAGCCAATCTCTGGGTGTGAGATAATACCTCAAGAGTTGGTTTAATTTCTATTTCTGAAATTATTAGTGATTTAGAGCATTTTTTTCTAATGACTGTTGATAGTTTTGATTTCTTCCTCCAAAAGCTTTTTATTCATATACCTTGACTATTTACCAACCCGGAGATGGGCTCTTATTCTTATAAATTTGGTTTGTTCTCCAGTGAAACTTTTTACCCAAGAAACATATTCTTCCCTCTACTTTCCTTCCCCCAGATTCTTGCTTTTCTTTTCACATTGATTGCATTTTTGAATTTTGAATGTGCAAAAACTTTTCAGTGTTATATAATCAAAATTATCCATTTTACCTCCTGTGAACCTCTTTTTCTTCTCTTTGGTCATTAACTCTTCCTCATCCATAGAACTGAGAGGTAATTTCTTACATGTTCCAATAATTTGCTTATGTTATCACCCTTTACATCTTAATCAAGTACCCATTTTGAGCTTATCTTCATGTATTGTGTGAGATGCTGGCCTATTCCTCATTTTTACCAGAATACTTTGCAGCTTTTCAGTTTTGATTTTGTCAAATATTTGGGTTTATCAAACACTGGATTATTATACTCATTTGTTTACGTATATTGATAACTACTCTGTTTCATTGATCAATCATTCTATTTCTCATGCAGTACTGAGTTATTTTGACATTTACAGCTTTGTAGTACAGTTTGAAATCTGGTATTTCTAGGCCCTCTTTCTTCACTTTCTTAAAACATTGATTTTCTTGATATTCTTGGACTTTTATTCCTCCAGATTAATTTTGGTTTCAGGGGTTTTTTTAAGTTCTATTAAGAAATTCTTTGGTAGCTTGCAGGTCATTAAGTAAAATAATTTGCATAGCATTGTCATTTTAATTATATTAATTCAGCAATTAACATATTTCCAGTCATTTAGATTTACCTTTATTTGCATGGAAAGTGTTTTGTTTCTATGTGTGAATTGGTTGAAGGACTCCCAAGAATTTTATATTGTATGCAGCTATTCTAAATACAATTTCTCTTCCTCTTCTGGCTTTTTTTTGGTCATATATAGAAATATGGATAACTTATATGGTTTGTTTTATATACTGTAAATTTGCTGAAGTTGTTAAACATTTTAACAAGTTTACTCATAGATTCGCTAAGTAAACTATCTTATCATCTGCAAAAACTGTTACGTTTTTATGTCATATATTGCCTATGCTTACTCCTTCAATTTAATTTTCTTAGCATTTCTAGTACAAACCTGTATAATAATGGTGATAACGGACATCTTTGTTTCACTCTTGATCTTGTTGGGAAAGCTTTTAGTTTATTCCATGCTTGATCTTGGTTTTAGATAGACACTATTTAACATTTCTTTAAAAAGTTCTATTTATCTTACATAACACAATTATTATGGAAGTCACTTGCAAAACTACACAGATATGGCCTATATTGAATTGTCTGCCTTCCCAAAGGGAATGGGTGGGGAGGGAGGGAGGGGAGAAGTTGGAACTCAAAGTTTTAGGAATAACTGTCGAGTATTGTTCTTACTACTA